>VZRH01006480.1:513891-530602 GCA_013397555.1 Urocynchramus pylzowi
CGGTGCCGCCGCTATAAAGCCCGGGGCGGGCGCTGCGGACCCGCCCTGCCGGGACCGCGCCGTCGGGGCCGCAGCTACCCTCGTGTGCGGGAGTCTGTGGAGGTGAGCTCAAATAATGAGGGGGAAAGCAGTCAGAAATCGAGCAGGTGCTTGGTTTTGGTTTGGTTTGGTTTTTTTTTCTTTTTTTTTCTCTTTATCTGAGGTTGATTAGGTATTTTGCTGTCGTTGTTTTAGGCTTCATCAGATTCATGTGTGGCTTTTTGCTCGGGATTTTGTTGTTCTTCTTCTTTCTTGGTTTTTTTTTTTTGTTTGTTTGTTTTTGGTTTTTTTTGTTTGTTTGTTTGTTTTTTGGTTTTTTTTGGGTTTTTTTAAGCCAGTATATTTGATAGATCAAGAAGAAAAGCTTCAGGAGACTAAGAGCATCAGTTATTTACTGTCTCTAAATGCATCCTAGTACCACATGGCATTACAAGTGCGTGTCTTATCATTGTACTCGTGACCGTGTTATGGCTGTTCGTTTAGTTCTAACCAATGATAAGGTAATGAGGGAAACAATCTATTCTGTAATAGATTGTTTACAGTAACTTTTATATGAATGATTTCAGGATTTATCATGAAAGACTACTAAAACAGGCTGCTGACCTAAGTTGCCTAGTGATAGTGTGCTCTGTTCTTAATATCTCATTAATAGTATTTATTTTTTCATGTTGTTACCTTTTTTTGTTTTTTTGGGGTTTTTTTAGTCTTTCTATTTAAGTAGAATAATGTTGAGACCAAAATGTGGTGAGTCATGGAAAAACCCACAGATGTGAAGTCTTTAAATATTTACTAAATCCAAGTGTTCTTTTGGGGGGGTTTATTGCAGGTTCTAATTCATGTGACTCTCTCATAAGGATACAACAAAAACAACAATGAAGGACTATTCTGCAAATTCCACAGAACAGATCCTCTCTGATCCTGGTAAGAAGGAACACCACATGTGTGTTTGAAGATCATGTTCCACAGATTTGAATCTAAAGAACACTACAAAGCTCCCCTGATTGCCGTAGTGATTTTGTAGGCAATAACATGATGAATTCCTATGAATTCACTCAGTCACATGAAGGAATGAATTAAAGCCACACCTATAAAATATCTTTTGCCTGAATCGTTCCAACAAGTTCAAAAAAATTGATTTGCATTAGTAAAACTGTCAGGGTCCTAGCCTCAGCATGAAAATTCTCCTGAGGTAAGCTGGAAGAATGTTATTGCTTTCAAATGGTTGTCTCAAACAGCAGCTGTAGGCCAACTAACCTTAAAACAGTAGGTAAAAAATTCTATTCATTGTGAGTCAGCAGGAAACGTTTAGGTAAATGTAATTTGAGAGTGGCTGGTATGGGGAACACCTTTTCTCCTTTTGTTTTACAGCTGGCTCCCCACTGTGGTTACTCATCATTGTTTCTTTATATATATTTTTATGTCTTATTTGATGCATTTAGAACTATAAGCTTCCTGGGTAGGATGATGCTTTCATCTAACTTTCTGAAGCTCCCACCCAGCACAAAGAAAGTGGGACATGTAACAACTGCTGCAATAGAATGGTGAAGATGGTTAATGAAGGGCATGATTCTTCAGTTAACTGCCATCTATTCTGTGTTACCAACAGCAATTATAACCTTCACTATAAGCAACTCCACTCATTTTGTGAGGACTTCTCCTAATTTACATTAAGTTTTGCAGGTATTTGAAGTAAGAATTCACTTTCTTTTTCTTTTAGTCTTTGATAATCTTTCTGTAAAAATGCATTGTAATTATAAAAACGAAGTTGTTTCCATCTCAGAAATGGACATGGAAGCTTTTTCTGGGAATGAAGATGAACTGAAGAGAAAGAGCCTGGTGAATTTTTTTTTGAAACTTCCTCCCAAGAACATGAGAAAAAACTAGTCTTTAAATGGAAAAGAGTCAGCAGTGAAAGCCACAAGAAGGTAGTACAATAAATGGATTGTTATCTAAAAAAGTATTTTTATTTCACAGAATCTGGAAGCAAGGGGTGTGATGATCCTTCTTTCCAGCATGAAGAACATGTAGAACAAATTGACCAGTTAAAGCCCAAGAAGGAAATGTAGGTATTTTTTTAATGTAAAGTTAACTGGGTGTATGGGGATCTCAGAAGGGCAGAGGAAGGAGGAGAAGAGCTTAATACAAGTTTGCTAAAAAAAAAACAACCTTATCTTAATTAGTCTTTTGTACTCTACTCTAGGAAGGAAGATGAGAAGCCAGAGAAACGAATCGTTGGCATTCTTGAATTGGTTAGTGTCCTGTCTGATGGTGTGCTTTATAGTTTCTTTTCTTTATTTGGAATTGTGAGTTGTTTATGATTAAAATTCATAGGCAGCCAAAAACTGGAGAAGCTACTTCTCCAGAAGTAGAAGGACTACTGATTCTAGACCTGCTCTCTGAGAACCAGTGATAACAGTTTTGTGGCAGTTTTCTGTAGGACAGCTATTCCCAAACAAAAATAGCTCTTGCATGTGGACTTGATTACTCTGAAACAAGAAAAGTTTTATTCTTCTGTGGTTTATTCCATGTTTCTTTACACTTTGAGATGGTTAGGCCAGTCAGGAATAAAATGCTCCGATTTCAGATTAACCACATCGTGGGATATCTATAGCGGTTTAAATTCACACCTTCCTCAAACAAAACAAAGCTTCAGGGGTAGGCAAGTCTTAAGATACAATCTGTCTCTGCTGAAAACATTTTCTACTGGTAGGTATAAGCCAGGTGCTGGTCAATAACTCACTCTTGTTTACATAGTAGAGACATTATCTTAGTAAATATGTAACTCAATGGAACACAAAATACAATATATTCAACAAAGGTCATCACCACTTACAAGCATGTAGTTTTTTTCCGGACTGAGAATCTGTGTCCTGCCAGTGTTCTCTTAGCAGCCTGGGTACTAATTTAAAGATGTGTTGGACTTCTACAAAATCCTTATGTACTGAGTTTACCTTCAGATGGAGTGCTGCTACTCAGAGTAGGTGGATGGTGCATGTTCTGCAAGTCTGCTGTACTGTAGCAAATGCATGAACTGTCAGGTGTAATGTCACTTTTCTCTCTTTTTTTTTTTTTCTTTCTAATGCTTACATAGTTTCGCTATGCTGATGGGGTGGATGTCCTGTTGATGATAGTTGGCTTGATTGCAGCGGCTGCAAATGGCACTGGAATGCCACTTATGATCATTATCTTTGGAGAGATGACAAACAGCTTTGTGCTAAGTGGCGTGCAATCCAATGGTAACAAGTTTAAGTTAAATTTCTCTACATATTGGCTGTGCTTTGCTACTGAGGCTAAGATTCTTTTTTTCCCCCAGACTATACACTGGTACCTGTCTAAGGAAGTATATTGTGAGCACCACTCATCCTGCTGGAAATAAGTCATTTCAATCTATCTTTAATGACTAGACCAGGTCAAAACCAAAGCATTGGATGTACACTTCATGAATGTGCTTTGGCTTTGTTGAGATAGTAGGGAGTACTATCAAACTCAGTTATCACTAATTGCTTAAAAATAAATGCGTATTTGCCAAATCATTTTGTATTTAAGTTTGTATTGCAAGACCGCACTTGCAAAATAGAAAACATTCCCAAACGTGATGACCCCGTATTGCCATGAATCAATTCCTCTATGTGACACTTCCACAAATATTACTACTTTTTATTTCCTCTTCACAGAGTCTTCAGTAAACAGTTCCAGCTGCCCATCAGATCCAGGTGTGGATATAGAAGGTGAAATGACAAAGTAAGGGTCTGTAGTTATCCTGTTAATAATGTATTGCAGAGTTTTATTTTACTGTGTTACCTGTTTGAGCAGAAGCCATGTTTGCCTTCCCAATAATGCATCACAAGCTTCAGTATTTACTTTGGTGTGATTAATGAAGACTAGTTGCTGCTCTGTGTGTCTAACTTCTCTCATGAGCTACAGTGGGATCACATGGGCTTTTGTTCCCTTCTCCCAGGTTTGCTTACTACTACGTGGGAATTGGCTTTGCTGTGTTGATCCTGAGCATCATCCAAGTGTGGACGTTTTTGGTTACTGCTACAAGGCAAACCGCAAGAATCCGGCAGAAGTTCTTTTTTGCAGTGCTCCATCAGGAGATGGCTTGGTTTGATACTACCCAGATAGGAACACTGAACACCAGACTGACAGAGTGAGGGCTCTGTTTTGTTGGGGTTTTTTTTAACACACATACACACACCCCCATGTATGGCACTTAAAAGAAAACTGACATTTATCTCAGCAGAATAGCCTATAGAGAGTTAAAAAAACAAACAAAAAAAAATCTCCCAAACCTTAAGTGTGAAATACTACAGCTCAAAGTGAGAAATTCATTACCCTTTTCAGCTTCATTTGTGCAGTTTGTGATCTGTGCATTGGAAGGGTTTTTTTCATGAAATGCCTGATACTGGTTTTCTGAAGTCCATGAAGTATGTGTTCAGCCACTGCTAAACAAACAGCTCTGCTGTCTCCACCTAGTTTATAAACACCAAAAGCTGTCACTTAATTGAATGGAAATGAGCCCTTACTTCAGTATCAGTACTTGTACAAGTGTGGCTTGTACTTGTATCTCAGGCAGTAGTCCATCTAGCCAGTTAAAGTCTTTGGATTTGTAAACTTAAATAGATTTAGGGGTGAGGACTGTAATGCCCATGTGCTATGGGATTATATGTGTGAATACTACTTTTTTTAAAATGCTCTTTTTTCTGGATTTTATAGTAACTTTGGACACAGATCTGTCCTGAAAAATATGCGAGAATCTTAAATGAAACCACTCTCAACTTTAATATCTGTATGTTCTGGGGAGAGAAAATAGGGAGGCAAATTTGTAAGAAAAATGGAGGTTATTCCAAATAATGGTATGATGGAATGGAGGTAGCTCATCTGAGTCAGTAGTTAAAATTATGAACATAAAATGCATCGGAGAGCTGAGCAGAAGAAATCATTTAGAGATGGTCAGGTTGGGTGAAGAGGCTGCTTGATTGTTTACTTACATTGCTCCATTTTGATGCCAGATGAGGAAACTAGGTCATTGGTGACCTAATGACATGGCATAAAAAGCAGCAGAGGATATTGAGAATACAGAAAATGAGTCTTTAAAAACAGGAGGTTTCTGCTGTGTTTTGGCTACAGAAGAGCCTAATGGTACAGTTCAGTAGCTGTGGTTAGAAATTTTCTTTTGCCAGTTAGGAAATGGCAAAGCTCCTGACATGAGGCCACACAGCAAGAAAAGGGGGAGGGAGTCAAAATGAGAGTCATTCTAAACTAACGAATCTATTTTTATTCTTGTTATTTCAAGTGACATCAACACCATCCGTGAAGGCATCGGAGACAAGATCAGTATATTTCTGCAGTTTTTTTCCACGTTTGTGTCAGGGCTTATTATAGGATTCATCTATGGGTGGAAGCTGACACTGGTGGTTATGTCAGTCAGCCCACTGCTTGCTGCATCAGCAGCAGTTTGGTCAACTGTAAGTGTGTGGAGATTTTTAAACAAAGAAACCAGAAAAACCTTACGATCCTTATGCTCAGAAAAGGGGCAGAGAATGGGAGAAACCTAATGTGGTTTCTAAGTTGGGAGGTTGGCCCCACTCTTACTTTGATTTCTGCTCCTCCTGCAGCCTTTCTCTGGGTTCCCAAGCACACTCCTGTAAGTTTTGTTCCTTCTGTCTGCCTATCCTGTCCTCATGCCATGTTGCAGGAGGGTGATCTGCATCAGAGCATCTTTCTAGCACAGCAATTTGCTCATGGCAAACACTGGGGAAGCCCTTGCTTTTCCCTCCTAGCACAAATACCTTTCAACCTCTTTCCATCTGCACATGCATGTACCACATCTCTTGCAAATAATTTACCAAGTTTCATGCTATGTACAGAATGAATCTATACAGCTATGCAGATACATACAGCTGCTGAAAACTGAAATGGTATAAATCAGTGAAATGGCTGGAGAGTTTCCCTTTCAGATAGGAAAACTTTCCCCTTATGCACTGTTTAGCCACATTAATGTGTATGGCTCATACTCCTGAGTGGCTATTTATCTGATTTTATGGGGTTTTTCCTACCTGAAGCATTACAAATAAGCTAAGAAAAAGCATGTTAGAGGCTGTAATGTGATTTTCTTGCTTACTTCAGTAACTGCTGGTGCTCTAGTGTCTGAACACCTCAGAAAGTCAGAGCAGCTACGGCACTCCCTCCTTCACTCTTCCCAGTGTAGTTTGTAGGCTTGGGAGGAAAGTGGATCAGTCAGGAAGCTCACCTGATGTTTGTGTAGCCTTTGATTGTAATGAGGAGGCAATGATAAATTGAACTCTATTTGAGGGAAATTCAGGGTATGGGGAGGGACTGAACACTGCAATAACAACTATTTTCCAACTTTTCAGCTCCTGGCATCCCTTACTGCTAAAGAGCTATCTGCTTATGCCAAAGCAGGGGCTGTGGCAGAAGAAATTTTGACAGCAATCAGGACTGTTGTGGCTTTCAATGGACAGCAAAAGGCATTAGAGAAGTAAGTTTTTTAATTAATAATTATATTTAAAATATGGCAAGGACATTTAGTTGTGGATTTGTTTTGTGGGGATTTTTTTTTTTTTTGGAGGGGCAGAGGGATGAGATTCTCATTAGTTTCACTTCGTCTTTCTATAAGTAGACAAATTGGCTGAAAACGAAGGTGTGCAGATAGTGAATTACTAGTCAGTGAATACAGAATACTTGGTGTTGTTACTGCAGCAGAGATGAAGATTTCCCCTTTGATTGAGATCTGGAGTTGAACTGAATGTGAAAGTGGTGGGAAGGTTACCTTTACCCATGAGTCAGATGTAACAAAGCATGCAAAATCAGTTGCTTATCTTCTAGTAGCATTTGTGCTACTGCTCTGATCTTTGATTACTGAGCTTATTTTTAAACTACACTGGATAACAGCCTTGGGTAAAAACACATTCCTGGCTTTTACAATGATTTGCAGCTTTAATGATTTGCAAACAACATGTGTAGTTGCCCAGAGTTGGCCCTAGTCGTACACACAAGGTGAAATGATTGTTGCTGGCCACAAACATTTTTGGCATGCATATCAGATAACTCAACAAGCATAAGCAATAAATATTTTATACAAATACAAGGCATCACTGATTCCATGCAGTTGGGAAAGGCAAAGCAGATGACCTGATACATATGCCACATGAAATTCTTCTATCTTGTTCAACTCATGTTTGCCTTCGTCTTGTGCAGAATTTCTAAGGTGGTGTCAACCCTAGCTTAGGATCCTACGGCCTGCTCCTGTATTTGCTTCCAGGGACTGAGCTCTGACTATCTTATAGCCCTGTCTTCTGCTTACTGGAATTTGTTTTTAAGATGCAACAGTATTTGGACTGTTTCTGTTTGCACAGTAAAGGCAAAAAAAAGCCCTAAGATGACCTAGATGAATTGCCCCTCCCCCCCCACCCCCATCTTCTGCAATTACCAGGGTCTGAAAATTAAATGTCAGGAGCTGTCAATATTCATTCAAAATACTTTGTCTAAAGACAAAATAACTGATACTTGAGTCAAGTAAGGCCTTTCCTTTTTATGATTGACCAGTCAGCCTCTTCCACAGTTCTACTTCCATTTAATCTAAAAACAAACATAGTGGCTCCCCTAGGAATATCTTCTACTAGGGACAAACTCCTACCAAGAAGTGCATTTTTTAGATAGTGGATTGAAGACAGCTCCTGAATGTTCACCTCAGAGTTAGGAAAAGCATCCTTTTATTGCACAGTGCTTCCACTGACAGCAAAAGTTTACTTTTGCAAGGGATCTTCAGTCACCTTCAGTTTCTGGCAGTGGTTTGGCTTTTCCTCAGTATTTGAGTGATCACGTGTATTTATCACACTATTTAAATGCAGTACCCATTTCCCTGGAAGACCTATGATGCTGCTGACTCAAACTTAGGGCATGGTTTTAAGAGCACAATCAAGTCAAAATGTTTCGATATGTTTGACTAACAAATACAGCACTGGTGGCATCTTAGAAATTTACATGAATAAAATTCATGCAGTTTTTTTAAGATCGCTTCCCATCTGAATGAATTGCATGTCTTCCTATGGTGGGGATGTACTTTATTGAGACTACATATTGGGAAAAGAGTGCAAGCTACTGACCATGTTGATTACAGATAGAAGGTTACAGTATTTCTTAGGCTTTTGTGTAAAGAGCTTGAGTAAATGAAAGCTATTTGCTGAAAACTATGGATGGGTGAATGCATTTGGACCGTCCTTGGAAAAAATAATTCTCTAGTTGAACATTTTAGTCTCTATACTGTTCTTCTGTGTCCACTGGTTATATATGTTAATCAGTAAACTGACCTAAGGGAAAAACACTTGACATCCCAAAATGGCCAGTAAGAGAACTTTGCATTTGGAGGGAGCTCTCATTTATCTCCTTCCCTATTGGCTGGGGTTTTTGGAGGATTTCGTTTTTATTTTGCTTGTTTTAAATGTGGACAACTAACTTTTACCTTTCCAATAAACAATGCTGCTTAAACCTTTTCAAGGTTTCCTTTCAGGATTAATGGAAACAATGAGTTCAAGAGTGATATTGCATCATCCATTATGATAACAAAGTTGTGATGCTTAATTAATTGTTTCCTAAATGTCTTCAGTAACAGTATGCCACTATTGTTGGCATACGTCTGAGCAGATTTATTCAAATTAATTACCTCCCTAATTGTCCTCTGTAAAAAAAAAAAAAAATAAAAAAAAACCAAAAAAATATATTCTCTTTGAGATTTTGTTTTTTCTTACATAAATCCTGTTAATTAAGAAAAGGGCACTGGGAAGTATTAACCAGGATGGCATGTGGTACCTGTCAAATTAATGGTTTCCTTACTCACTTTCAGATATGATGCTAACTTAGAGATGGCTAAACGTGTTGGAATGAAAAAATCCATTACCACTAACACATGCCTAGGTCTTTCACAATTTTTTATCTTTGGATCCTATGCCCTTGCATTTTGGTACGGGACCAAGCTCACTGCTGAGGATCCACATTATGACATCGGCCGCGTGTTAATTGTAAGTACAATTAAGTACAAAGCAATGCAGCTTTGAAAAATGTTCTGTGTCTTCAGGGAAAGCTATGCAAGTGTCTCTGTTTTCTGCCATGTGCTTGCTAAATTAGCTGTTAGACTCACTTAGTGTAAAACAACTGAATGGTATTAATCTTGCCTAGCTTTTAATAAAACAAGTTTGATTGTCTTGGACACTATTTGTGAGGTGTGATGAATAACCTAGAGCTGGTGCTTAAGTCTTCCTAGTGCCCATGTGGGCACTGGTGGCACTGTAATCATTAATTGCAATGCTCCTCTCCATCTCCCACAGGTGTTCTTCTCTGTGCTTGTTGGAGCTTTCTCCCTGGGCCAGGCAGCTCCTAACCTGGAGAGTGTGGCCAATGCACGTGGGGCTGCCTATGAAGTATATAAGATTATCAATAAGGTAACATCTAACTATATAGAATAGAAGCTTTTCAACCAACTTCTACTCCTCCTTTTTATTTTTTTCCCTTGAGAAATGTAACAAAAGCACTCTAAAGCCGCAGATCATCAACTCTACAGATGTTTACTACAGAAACCCCTAATATTTTTATTGATCTAAAAAAACCCAGCCTCTTTGTTACAGTGAAAGCTGGAAAACCTGGCATGTCTGTCTGAGATATACGGTTGAGGTTTCTCTCTAATATTAGACTTTCAGTTCCAGAGGGGAAGTAGCATGGCACTATACTAATTTTTAAAAATGCATGTATGCACAAATTCAGCTGAGGTGGGATTTATTGGGGAGGGGGAATTGGTGAAGAAGGGATTCATATCACTATTGAAAGTTATAACAATAATAGTCTGTAATGCTGATGTTGCTATAAAAAAGGTTTTCCATATCATTATTTTGATTTTGCTGTGCTATGTAGCAATTGCATATCTGCATATATAAAATATTTTAAAGTAGGAATCAAAAGTTCATGCAGAAATGGCTACATTATTCTTTTTGATGTGAGTATAAAACCCTCCTATACAGATTACTGAGGCCCATGTTTTGGTTGCAAGAGAATGCAGTTAAGTTCTGCAACTATAGATTTTCTGCTATGGATTTTGTTGCTTTTGAAAATGCACTATATTTGTCAAGTAGAATTCACAATTTGATGTTCCCCCATATTCAGCATTCTGTAGGTAAAATGCAGCAGTTCTTCAAGGATGTACTGCAGTGTAAACCACTATCTGAGAAAGTAAAGAACAATGCATGTAGCAGAAATAACAGTTCCAAAGGTGAAATAACCACCAATTTATTTTACAAACCTCTTTCCAGAAACGGCTCATAGATAGCAGTTCTAAGGAAGGTTACAAGCCAGACAAACTCGTAGGAGAAATTGAATTCAGAAACATCCATTTCAGTTACCCTTCCAGACCTGATGTTAAAGTAAGTGTTTTGTTTAGACTACTGAACTCACTCAACCTGTGTCCATGTTGTTTGTCTAATTTTGTTCTTCAATGTGAAATGCATTCCTGTTTTGGGGGATAGGGCATAATTTTCCCCCCAATGATGCACGAAGACAAAGCTCTAGATCTACTGTCACTGTGTATCTCATTCTCTTCTGCAGGACAAATCTAATACATGTTGCTCCTAGTCTGAATTTCTGTGAACAAGGGTTTTGATAAATCAAATGAGATTTTTCAAAATCTTTCATTAAGACTTCCAGACTTTAGGCAGTTAAACCAGAAAATTACTTTTTCCAGTTTCTTGGCTCTTTGGAGTTACGACATCCCATGTGAAAAGTTATCAGAGATAGACTTTCAATACGTTGATAGTGTATTGTTGCAAACATGTCATCCTAAATGTACATTTGGAAGCCAAACGTTGTTTTGGTCATATGTTAAAATTGCTGTTCAAGAAACTGTTGTCCCTGTTCTTTGCTAGTTAAGTTTCCATTAGTGGCCTGTGTACATCATGTGATGGTGATTACTTTTGTGGTGAGACAGTTGGTTTGACCTCTCTGCCATACTTGTTTAGAATCTTTTGAACACCTTGATGAAGGTGAAAGGAAAAGGAGTTTGCTCCTGTTGTTTCTTCCTTGGGGAAGAACAAGGTGGAAATAAATATTTCAAATATCAACAATTAAAAGCTTGACATACTGATTTAGTGATGAGCATGGGAATGCTTATACCTCTCTGGCTGTTTTTTCAGGTGGGTTTTCCCAACTCAGTCATCTGAAGTCTTTCCCATTGTGCACCAAATCTGTTTCCAGGACTCTGGGATATCTGGAGGGCAGATTCAGACCTGGGCTTTCTCCTTAATTGAATTTTGTACAATGCATATTCTATCCCTCTTGGCTCAGAAATCTGAAGGGACAGAGCAGAGTCTTCATTGTGCTTAAAAATCCTATTCAGGGCGCTGAGCTATGTTGTGGGTCAGCACACCAAATGGGAGGGAAATAAGAAATACTTCTCATCCTTCCCAAATCTGAGTCAGCAGATCCTACTAAGAGCGTCAGTGTTATTTACTAGAGCCAAAAGGAATCAGCAAAGCTGTGTAGAAGTTACCCACAATCTCTCAAGCAGTTGATGCAACACAATATAATCTTCCCTGTCCAGGTGTCAAAGAGATCTAAGGAGTACAGTTACTATTAGTTTTAATCTTGGCAATATGTTGCCTGATGAGAGTTAGAACTAGCCTAGTGTGTGGTAGTAATTATTTGCATCTGGAGATACTGTAGTATCTAGAATAAAGTTCATTCTTGATAATGCAGGCACCAGGATATCAGCTTCCTGGGGATATGAAACTGGGTGGATGTAATACAGGGAGAGGGGAGGAATATTGCAACTATTTTAATCTCTCATTGCAAAAACATGTGTAGGCAAACTTATAAATCAGCCTGGTATAAACAAAAAGAGTTCCCATAGCAGCCAAATATTTTGGCAACTACACAGAATTACTTGTAATGACATGGACATCTTTTGAGGTAAAATGTTCTCTAAATGTGAAAATACCAAAAATGATATCATTAACTGCAACTACTCCCCAGGTTGCTGAGGCTGTTAGCAATAAGTAATGGGATTTATTAAGGGCTTCCCAGCAATTACTTCATCAAAACAGCCATTTATATTTTAAAAATAAGAGAAAGCAGGCTTGGTTTTCAGTGATACCTTTTAGCACCTGAAAATAATTTTCTGTGAGATTCATAATTATTATGCTCTGGAAGATGGAGGACAGCAGTATAATTTAAGACCTCAAGCCTGCTACCAGATCACACAAATCAGACAAAATTAGCTATGAAGTTCAGAGTAGTATGGCTGTGTCTATATTAGTTTGAGTGTGCTGGGGAATTTTCCCAGGCAATGGAATGCATTGGTCTATGCAAGGGAACTCTTAAAATGTTTCTTGGCATGAACTTGGCCTGTTCCAGTTATCAATCTTCTCAAAAAATTCCCAGGCTTGCTTTGGTAGCCAGAAGGATCTAGGGGCCATTCCCAAAAGGCAGGTTGCATGCAGCCATCCTGTTTCAAAGGCTAATACATTTCACAAGCATAGGTGAAGACTGTTTCCTATTAGTGCTCCAGGATATTCCCAGGTACAATTATTATATTATTGTTGCCAATAATACAATACAATACAATTGTACAATTATATTATTAATGTTGCCATACCTTCAAACTGCAGTCCTCACTACTGCCTTGATAGCAACAGCTACACTTACCTTGACAGACTGTTCTCTAATCAAACTTGTTAAACAAAGATTTTTTTTTTTTTTTAATTTATTCCCAGATCCTCAAAGGTCTAAACTTGAAAGTTCAAACTGGGAAGACCATTGCTTTAGTTGGTGCCAGTGGCTGTGGAAAAAGCACTACTATTCAATTGCTGCAGAGATTCTATGATCCTGACCAGGGAGAAGTGAGTGTCTGCAAAGGAGTTGTAAAAAGTCAAAGCTATTAGGACATGCATAGGCTTCCCATATTTCAAGACTGAACCTTGATTTCTATGATGACTGAATTTCACCATATCTATCTGTATAGTTCATATTTCCACAATTTAAATTTCAAATGAACTATCTTCTCTTGTTGGTTTGTTTTCATTATTCTCCTCTTTCTTACAGTACTACATCACAAATAGCAAACACTACAAGTCTTGGAGTAGACTTGCAAAGTCTGAATTTAAAATAATTATCAACCATTCATAATTTTAATTTAAAATTCCCTAAACATTTTTAGGCAAAGCATGATCCAACAGAGTCCAACAGAGAAGTGTTTTGCTTCCTTTTCATTGAATGTCAGCTAAAACCTGGAGAGAGTTTTCCTATTTTAAATGGTTGATTTCTTGGCTTGTTTTTCACTATCTGCTAACCCACAGCAGAAGTTTCCATCATTATGCATTGTATGTGTTTTATCACTAAACACTAAATCCAGTTGGTAAATGGTAAATACTTCCCACATGAAATTTCCAAAGGAAAAAATGATAGAAATGAAACAATGTATTTTTAAGAAAATTTACTTTTTATTCTTGATAAGGATGCTACTTAATAGTTGCTACTGCTAGTTGAAAGTAGGTAAACATTTCAAATATGAAAAATTGAACTATCAGTATATAAGGTATCAATGCAGCTGTTTTCAACACAGTTCTTTCTTAAATTTAATTTTCCTGTGGTTGTTCATTCCTGCTCCCATGCCTCATTTTGCTGTGTCAGTGCCAATGTTCGTAGGACCACACTTCAAATTACCTAGTTTAAATATAACTTTCCTTTTAGTCAACTTGAACTCTCTTTTGATCTGGTGTTAAGCACAGCCACAGAGATGATTGTCTAGCCACAACTGTGAAGACATCAAACTGGCACAGGGGCATGAGAATCATGTAAAAAGTGTGCAAGGAAGCTGTAAAAGTCTTAAGACAACTCAGACACGATGGTTGTTGGGGATAAATGGGGGAAAAAAAGCCCCTGATGTCTTCTCTGTTTATTCCGCTCATCATAATTTTCCATCTTGTGCAATGAATGGAAAAACTGCAGTTGTAGCTTCTCCCTCAACATAGCTCTCTATTAAAGACAATTTTTTTTTCTTGACCTTCAGGTTGATGCTTCATTCAAGTAAGAGTAATTAATTGCTTTATTATGAATAGAGTGCACTTCCTTGACTTCTTTGACACACTCTTTTCCTCTCAGATTACCTTGGATGGTCGGGATATTCGGACCCTTAATACAAAGTGGCTACGAGAAAATATTGGCATTGTGAGCCAAGAGCCTGTTTTGTTTGCAACCACAATAGCTGAGAACATCCGCTATGGCAGAGAAGACATTTCTGATGCTGAAATTGAGCAAGCAGCCAAGGAAGCCAATGCTTTTGACTTTATATCTAGACTGCCTGATGTAAGTTCATGAACTTACTTTGAGTGTAAGAATGAAAGGTCCATTTAGGCTGGTGTCCTGCTGGTGTCCTGAGAGGCAGAGCATGGGAATCGAAGTTATACTAGAACTTCTCAAAATATACTTATTGCCTCCAGCAGCTTTCAGTTTAGAGAGTTTTTCAACTAGATATTGTGCCTTTGGTTGCTCTCAAAGGACTTGTGCTGGAGTCTGGGAAAAAACGTCAATGTCTTAACTCAGGAAGCTTCACAGCTGTATTGCCATCCCTACCCATCTCATGAGTCATGGAAGAGTTGGCTTTTAAAAAGAAGAACCAGAAATCCAAAGCCCTTTGTCAGGAGCTGTCTGTACATTCACAGGAAATGGGGGGAGTGGGTGGAGGTAAATAAGCATGCCCTGAAGTAAATAAGTACACCCTTTTAGCAGCTACAAAGCTCTTCCTCTGCCTGAGATTCACAGCTTTGAGCCCTCTCTTAGCAGTAGATTCCTTACTCCTTGCAGGATGGGGCTGCAAAGCAAGGTCAAGCTTTCTAAACACATCCTCATAAATGGATAATATGTCCTTGCCTTTGCTCCTGAAGTTAAAAAATGTGGGAAAAGTGCCCACCTGAGATTTGATTTCAAATTCTTTTACTACTTTAGAGAGCTTGGCCCCATCTCTCAAGCATGTGCCATTTCAAGCATGTCAATCTGTTCCAAGGTTCCTTCTTCTTAGGAAGAGTGATTTGTTCATATTTACTCTTAAATATCATAAAAAACTACAGTGGACTTTGAGACTTGTGACTTCGCAGCAAGTGATATGGTCAGTAGGAACCAAACCATGGCTCCAAGGGGGAGTGGCTCAGATTCAAAGGAGTCACACTGTTGGTGTGTCCCTATAATTCCAACCCTTTTAGAAAGGTAGGCAATCCTCAGAAAATATAGAGATCCCTTTTACAAGCTTGCCTTGAGAAACCCCAGGGTCTGGAGCACTGAGTGAGCAATAAAGATCTTCAGAGAACCATAAGTTCAAAGTTAGGCAGGCACAGTATGTGGGGGTAGGAGGGTTTGGCTAAGGGCCAGTTGGATGGACATCCTTCCATGTTTGCTCTGCCTGTGCTCAAGTCAGCTGGAAGAAGATACATCTTCTAGAAGATGAGTACTTGGGGTTGCACTGAGAAGTGAGGATTTGAGATGTCTCACAACTTCTGTTTTGTTCTCTCCTTTATCAGAAATTTAACACCATGGTGGGTGAAAGAGGGGCTCAGCTGAGTGGAGGACAGAAGCAGCGAATAGCTATTGCCCGTGCCCTGGCAAGAAATCCCAAGATTCTTCTTCTGGATGAAGCCACATCTGCATTAGATACTCAGAGTGAATCCATAGTGCAAGCAGCTCTTGATAAGGTAAGACTCACTGAAGCTAGCAGCTGCCTTGAAAAAGTGCAACAAGCACTTACATTGAGAAAACTTAATGTACAATTTTCAGTGCAGGCTTCCATCAGAATCAAGAACGCTGGAAAATAACATTTGGATGGATGCTCAATTTCAGTGTTTTAACAGGGAGTTTGAACCATCAAAAATTTATTTGAAAATGGGGTTTAATTTTTTTTAGGGGTTTTGGTTTTGCATTATTAATAATTATGAAGGCACTAAGTCATGTGGAACTGTAACTTAGGTCTCCTGCACTCCCTTTCTCAAATCATAATTGTTCATTTGCTGGTAAAACATTGATGGCATCTTATCAAGGCAAGGTATGAGAACAGAATGGTCTTTTTCAGGTGGATTAATAGAAAAGTATATGTTATTGATATCCCTAGTATTTTTTCTTTATTGAGTTGCTTCATAATTTTCAGAAAGCTCTTGAAATTTAGCCATTTTCATTCTTTTCCTGCTTTTAGCAGCCCCACAGCTCTCGGGTGGGTGCTCTACAGAGCAGAGCTGTCAGATCTTGTACCCATGTCTCTGATCAGCACATGATACAGCCCACCTTCATCAGCAGTTTCCATCAACATACAGTAGAACCCATAGGCTTTGATTGAAACAGAACTTCATCCTTTAGTTTGAATCTTTTTTATTTTGTGTAATATTTATTTCATGTATTTTTTAAAATGAGGTGAAAAATCCTGCCTTTCATTGCAGTAGTTATGCAGAGAAATAAGAATTATCATTACACTCAAGGGAAATACAGGACTTGTTGTCTTCACTTGCTAGTGAGTTTAAATCTGAGGTAAAGTGCAGCTCTTTGTTATAGTTACGTAATTCCAGGGATATTAGTATTGAGGTAACATGTAGATGCAAAAATAATATTCACATAATCTTTCTTCTGTGTG
>VZRH01006480.1:530760-599925 GCA_013397555.1 Urocynchramus pylzowi
GGGGGTTTTCTGGGGGTTTTTTTGTTTTGTTTTTAATTTTGTAATCAAGTACTTAGCTTTTCCAGAAGCTTATTGCTTCATTTAGTGCATAACAGAGCGAGGTCACTCGATTAAGTGGACTCTTTCTCATCCTTCTTCATGTTCTCAGAACACACCAAAATGAGCCCCGAATCATAACTTAGTCTTTTTCACAGCAATTTGATGTCCATCAGTGTAGTCCCCTAATGAGATTTCCAAATTTCATTTCAACATCCCTGAGTGGAAAAAGTGGTGCTACTATTGTTCATTATTTTTACAGCTGAGGAGCAGAGATGCTAACCTCATGAACGCTCACTGTTTCAAGGCATTCGTGTGCAGCTCCTTGTAGCCAGCTGTTTTTAGATAACTTTACACCCTATAAAGCATTTTGCTAATTCTGATCACAGCTCCCAGCTGCAGTGGTGAAGGCTTTGTGCATTAGGCCAGAGGAATAAAAACCACACTGTGGCAAACTTCCTGGGAGTGACTTGCATCAGGTCCATGAGGATGGCAGGTGTAGGGGGAAGAATTCAAATTTCCATGGAAGCAGTCCTCTACTGCAGTTGGCCTCATCTTCTTCATCCCCCTGTTCCTGTGCCCATATGATGTACAACCTCTGTAGCAAGAAACTTCCAGCAGTTTCCAGGATCACAGAACACACTTGTTGCATGGGGTTCCCTTGGATCTCTCCTCCTGCCAAGCTGCCATCTGCTCCAGGCATCAGGGTGGAGGGAAGCCAGCCTCTCCAGCAGTCACAGGGTGGCCTGTGCTCATTTGCTGCATGAGGGCTGTGTGTGCCACTGGTCTGTGTGAGGGTGCTGGAGAAGGGTGGAACGTGTAACCTGCCAACTGAGAATTCAGCAGCTCTTCCTGCCAAATCCCAGTAGGATCACTGTCAAATAAGTTTGTTTCAGAAGGGAGTGGCTCAAACTTCAATGCAAGTTTGCTCCTCTATGCTTCCCTGCTAAGTCTTGTCAGAAGTTACGGTGATGTTGTACTTCCAAAAATTTGCAGGGACAGTATATAAAGAAAATATCTGCTCTTTATATATTTGCTATCCTAGCTTTGTTTTCAGAAAAATCCAACTATTCTCACAGCCTTTCCCCATCATGCTTACGTGCAAGTGGAAACACTTTGTGAGCAACTTTACCTCAAACAGCTCAGATGTTATAGAAGTCAAATAATAAATAAACTTTATTATGGTCTTTAATACTTGTTGCTGGTCTAAAAGATTAACTTGGCTTTCTCTACCTAAATTAGTCAAAAGAAACTGTCCTTGGACTGCTGAACAAGGACATGAAACCAGGAAAAAATAGTAGTCTTTGCTTTTAAAAGAAAGAAAAGTATTTCTAAAGTTTTGATTTACTGTATATTACAGGTGACTAAAATAACTTCTGTGCTATTTTCTTCCACATTGTAACTGTAACTGGGTTTTGTGTTTCTGTAAGGCTCGGGCTGGGCGTACCACCATTGTGATTGCTCACAGACTGTCTACCATCAGGACTGCTGACACTATTGCTGGATTTGAGAAAGGTGTGGTGGTTGAACAAGGGACACACAGTGAACTGATGCTGCAGAAAGGAGTCTACTATTCCCTAGTAATGCAGCAGGTAAGGACAAATTCATTTACTTTCTTTCTCCATTTCACAAAGTTGTCACATGGTTGGTGGAGCTATTTTCTCTCTAGTTCCTGCATGTTATCCAGCTGGCAGCTGCTCAGTTATTCTAGTCTGGGCACAGACACAGCCTTGGAATTCTTGGGGGTTTTGCCCATAAGCGTTTCATATTTACACAATCCAATATGACAAAAACATAAGTAAGTTTAAGGCACAGACTGCATCATTATGGCATAACCATAGAGGTGTTAGATTCCAGGTGGATTCCATAGATGGCTTTAAAGGAAAAGAGAGGGACAAAATCAGAATCAAATAGTCTACTGCTCTGCAATTGCAGACTGAAATATTTGTGGCCTATAGACAACTACAGTTACACAATTGAAACAGCAGTATTCAGGAGAGAAAAAAAAAAATCTGTCTTTCTAGTCTTTCTTGTAAATGTATATCCTGAATTCTCACTAGGGTTGTGCCAGTGATGTTCAAGATGATGGCACATCAGAAGATAGTGAAGGCACAAGAGCTGAGGAATATGAGGAAAACATAAATCCTGTGGAAGAGCTGACTCTTCAAAATCATTTTGAAACCTCTGTGATACCCGGGAAAGGCAGCATACGAAGAAGATCCAGCAGATACAAGAGCAAGAGGAGTTCATCTAAAAATCCCTTTGGAAAAAAGAAGAAACAAAAGGAGGTGGAGGTTGGTATTAGAACTTCAGTTTAGAATTTTAATTTATAAGATGTAAGTATAAACAAAAACCAAATAACCTGAATTACTTTTAGATAGCTGTCTTTTATGCAACCTTTACTCAGGTGCTATTGCTGTCAGTACTCACCAGACTGAGTATGTGAGGACAATTTGTCTTAAAGATTTTCATTTTAACACTACTGAGTTAACGTGGAACTGGAAAAAAATTGATTTGTCACATTGCTTTGTACAATTTAAGAGAATATTTTAATTCTATCGAATTGAAGCTAGTTATGAGATCTCATTTGCAAGATTCTTTACTTACTGTTGCGAATATTGCTGGATAATATAATCCCTGGAGTGTGCATACCCAAATTGAAGGCACTTTGGGGTATCATACTACATTTATGTTAAGCAAAAAAAAAAAAAAAAAAAATCAAACCCCTGACATTTTGAAGAACATTTCCATTAAAAGAGCTGTTACTCTTTCTCTTTTAGTATATGCTTCAGTTTTGCAGGGTTTTTACAGATAAAACAACTTGGTTGTCATATATCATACACCAATAAAAGCCACGTAGGAAGTCTGGGGTTAAGAAAAAATATTTTGTTTCATCGAAGTTGAATAAAACTTGCTCATAGCATCAAAAAGAGCCAATTTATAGTGAATTCTGGAACAGACTTCGGATGAGCAGCTCAACAGAAACTTGATTTTGTTTTCTATTTTGTAGTACTTTTTTTCATGAAACATTGGAAGGGTGGTTTGGTATATTAAGGTTGCTTGAGTTTTTTGTTTAGCTTTTGGGGTTTTTTGCCTGATTTCAAGACCTTTGAAGTGAAGAACTAAAATATAAATTCCAAAGTAAAAACATTAATTATTCTAATTCTGTGTAAGTTAGGATCTCATCTGTAATAAATACTTAAAATAATTATGAAATCCCTAGTATGATTTTATCTGTAGATTTTCCTCCTCTCTAAAATAGATACTCCAGCTAATGAATATTTCAAATAGCAAGAACGAGCTGGACCCATTCCCATTATCATAAAAAATGTCATATAACTTCAAAAGATACTTTTTGGCTGTATATTAATACTGCTTAAGACCTTAGAGGAAGTAGTGGGTGTTCATGCTCAAGAATACAATATTCATCACATTCAGAAAAAATGAAGTTGAACATCCAGCAGTTATAATTATTTCAGAAAAAATCAGCCCACTTTTATAGTTGAGGCTTAGCCACCCTCATTCAGCATCTAAAGCACAGGATAAAATAACCAGGAAGCAAGAGCAACTTGCTTATAATCCTGACTAATATTTTGCCTCATTTCTGATGCTTTCATTATTTATTTTTCCAGAAATACTCCTTTGGAGGCATAGACACTTAAATAAAGTGGTAAAGCAAGACAGAACATTTTTTGTGCCTTGAAAGCACAAACAGGCTAACTGGCTCTAACAAATGCCTCATTCCTGGCTTTGGTAATGATTCATTGGATATAGTTTGCCAAAGAGAAAAATGACCTCTCTACCCAATTGTTCTATTGCCAGCCCACTGGCATTTAGCTGAACTGGAGGGATCTCTTCTGTTCTCTGAACTGTGAGACGTTCAGTTCTTTATAATGATTGAAATGTTGGAGACCAGTCCTATCTGACTTTCAGTGAACTGTCCTGGCCCCTCTCCCCTCATGACTTAGCCTTTTGTTAAGTTTTTTGCCTACAAATTTTTACAGTGCAGTTGATGTTCTAGGACATGAAACAGCAAAGCAGCAAATCTCCAGCATGTTTGCTTGATCTGAGAGCACAGAGAGAGCTTTCAGCATTTTACCAAGACAGTTCACTGCTCAAGGCCTAATGAACACCCACTGTCTGAAGAATTTTATGTTCTGAAACTTTCCAAGGAAAACTTACAACTTTTTCCTGTAGGAAGAAAATCTCCCTGCTGTGCCTTACATAAAAATCCTGGCTCTGAACAAACCTGAGTGGTTCTATGTACTGCTGGGAGTGATTGCTGCTGCTGTCATAGGTGCAGTCCATCCTGCATTTGCTGTTATATTTGGAAAAATCATTGGGGTAAGTTTTTTGGTTTTGGTTTTTTTTTTTTCATTTTTGGTGGTTTTTTTATTTTGTTTTGTTTGTGTCTTTTGTTTCTTTGGGGATTTTTTGGGAGGGTGGTTTTTGATTTTTTTATTTTGTTTGGGTGGGGGTTTTTTTTTGCAACTGGAAGCTGCAGTCCTGAGCTTCCTTCATGCTCAACCACTCATTTCTTTCCGTGTAAAAGTGGGATTAGCTCATACAAATACATCCCTTGAAAAGTGTTGAAGGGAATCTCTAGAAGCAGGGGATAGTAGTGGAACTGCATCTGACTTGTGGAGGAAAGGAGGACCATTGATGGATCTGGGAGAAAAAATTAGTGCGATGTAGGTTAAACGGAAAGTTGGGCTATCTGCTGGGTCCTCAACTGAAAGCTGACTGCAGACTGATTTTAGGATCCAGGATACTTGCTAAAAGAAATTAAAGTAGACAAGCTTCTTGAGGTGAAGGCTGGCTTATGTAACGGATGCTTGTCTATGTACTCATTTTTGTGGGTTTTTTTCTTTTCATAGGCTTTTCAAGAAAGAGATCCAGAAAAAAGGAGTAAAAACACTGTGTTGCTTTCTTTAATATTTCTTTTACTTGGAGTGATTATCTTAGCAGCATACATAATCCAAGTAAGTGTCACTACACTGAAATCTTAAAAGTTCTGACCTCTCCAGCAGCCTGCAGGTATAACTGGTATCAACACAATCTCAGAAGTAAAAAACCAATCAAAGCTTACAAAAATATGCACAAGTGCCAGGGTCTTCCTGAGATACATAGGTTTAATGTTTACCTAAAGACATAGGTCTATGTTTGGTCTTGGTTTAAATAATCCACTGAAGGAAATGTTAATTCAACATGACTGAAATCAAAGTTGAGGGTCTGGCCTTAAAAGTCAAAGCTAATACTGATATTTCTCACTGAGTAGTCTATAGGCTCTTGCCAAAGTAAGTATAAAGCAGACTCACCCTTTCCATTGCAGAGTGCTTTTCATACCATCAAATAAATTCTGCTATTTCCTGCACTCTGAAAGCTTGCAGCAAGCACTGTGTGCTCACTGATGTCCACATCATAAAAATCCATCGGTATGACTGCTGTGAGTGAATGTTTCTGCTCACAGTCAGAGTAGGGAGGCCAACCACTAGACAGGTTGATTTATCTTGTAGTGCTGCTGTCTGTGTGTGCAAGATTGACCAGAAAAGTTTAATCTCCCTTTGCTTGGGTGGTTGTGATACAAGTATGTAATATATAGGTGCCTTCTTTGCTATGTTGCTTCCTTTCTGTGAGAAAATCAAGTTTCAGGTTCAGGACTGTGAATGATGCTTTTCCCAGGACATATATATTCACAGGGGGTTGTTGGTGTGATGGCTTTTGTTGAGCTTCTTGGTGTGATTGCTTTTGTTGTGCAGATTTATGAAGAGAGTCACAGCATCAGATGAGAAGATGTGACTGTCTTTTCTCCCCTAGGGATTCATGTTTGGGAAGTCTGGGGAAACCCTAACGATGAGGCTGCGCTCTTTGTCCTTCAGAGCATTACTTCAGCAGGTAGGAATTAGGCAGTTAGGATATCAAGAGAGAAATGGGTGTGGACAAGAACCTGAGCATTTGTCGAAACGTCTGAAAGGGACCAGAACACAGTAAATGGGTGATTGGAAGAAAAAAGAACCCTACCATAGCCTTTGCAAATAAAAAAGCTTCCTTTCCTTTCTGTATGTACAAATCCTTGTGGGCCCCTTTCAATCTATGATTCTGTAGCTGATGGGATAGGTAATTTGTAAGAGAATAGTTAGCCTCTTCAGGACCAAGGAATGTCTAAATAAATGGGGGCTATAATAACAGTTTCTAAATAGGCACATTCAGGAAAACATCCCAGCCAAGAACACTTTGATTGCAAACAATTAGATGTCCACAAAAGAATAATATTTTTTAAGATTTTTCTTCTTGTTTACTTGGAAATGCTGACTACACAGAGAATATTTAGTTAGACATCCTGTTTTGTACTTTCATGTAATTTTTTGAAACAAAAAATTAATATCTTATCTTGTAGGAGATTGGATGGTATGATGACCAGAAAAATGCTGTTGGTGTTCTGCTGACTCGTCTTGCTACAGATGCTTCCCAAGTTAAAGGCGTATGTTGATTCTTTTACATGTATTTTTCAAATATCTTTTTCCTTACAAATATTAATTGCAATTGGCAAGGAACTCCAAGATTATTTCAGAAAACAAAGTAGGAAATCTACCCCACAGACTGGTAGATGCCTTTACATAGCATGCTACAGACACACTGGAAATGGTTTCTCAGCTGATAATTTACAGGTATCAAAAATCCAGCAGATGTTCATGTACCTTTCAGGTACCTCCCTGCAAGTCTTTAAGCTAAACATATAATAACTGTAGACCATTTCACCATGCAAAGTGAAATCTGCATATATGCTTGGACCACAGTCACTGGACCCTAGGTTTTTACACCGTGTTATGGGTGTCATCTGGATGCCACAAAGAGGTTGCATTTGCAGAGGATACAAACCCTTACTCACCTCAGTGAAGAGAGGTCTTCTTCCTACTGTCACTGCCTTCTTCCTATTGTTACTGCCTTCACAAACAGTAAGAAATAGACCAGCACAATTAAAAAGCACCACTGAGGGCAATGGCCAAGGAAGGGAAATACTCAAGAAGCTGGTATAAGAGAGGTGGTCACTGGACACTGGTGAGAGAATATGGCAAATTCAAAGAAGTTGAACAGTTCCTTCAACTTCTCACCTCATCCACAGAATCTGAAAATCTGCCAAACGTTTCTGTTTCTTTTTGTCTCTTTGCAGGGAAAAGCAAATCACTGCAGGACTTGTGGGGAAAGGTTTACTAGTGTATTTTTTTCCCCTTCATATTTGTACATCACTAATCCTTTAATCCCTGCATTTTTCAGACTCCATAGGTTTTTGTTTCTCTCCAGCCCTCCTTCATCGTGGGCTTGCAGGGATGAAATAGTCTTTGACAAAATTTCATCATCTTCATCTTTTAAAGTTTGTTTGCTTCAGTGGCAGTGAAGTCTATCATGCTGTCAGGGCAGTAAAAAGGAGGGGTGCACACCGCTCCCTAACTACAAAAAACAACTAAGGCATGAATGGATCTCCAGAGCTATTGTCTGGAGTACCATGTAAGTCAGTACCATGCCTCATGCTGCACTGGTTAAAGTTTCCAAATCCATCTTTATGTGCAACCCCTAGAACATATGGCAACAATTCACCTTGGCATTGGTTTAATTGTTAGTATTTTAAATTTATTGAACAAGAAAGGTCTTTCCAGGGCAGGAAACCCTTTGGCAAAAGAAAGAAGAATATTTGCTTCCCACCCAAGAGTTTTTGTTTTTACCATCACGCCAAGGTCTGGAAGATGAACTATTTCCACAGGACTATTTGCAGAAGTTCTTTCTGCAGATCAGAGCCCACCCGGATTCTGGATGCTAATCAACTCTTATTTAAAAAGATTTTTGGTGAAAAGGTTATATATCGGCTGGGAGGAGGTGAAAATTCTTCAGCCAGAGTTAGTCTTTCCTACTCATTATCCCATTGAGATAAAACATTTCTGCAGGGTGGCCAAATTCAGAGTTCTTTTCTCTAAGAACACGACCTCAAGTGCAGCAGTGTAAGAAGCTAAGGATGAATATTTTTCACCACTGTTAGTGTGGAGGGTCTCAGTGGCTGGCTGCTGTTAGAACCAAGCCGCTCTTGCCTAATGCTGGACATTGAACTGCCAACTCACCCTACTGTCACAGTGGTCACAACTTTCTCTACCTTGGGTAGTGTATGCAGTCTCAGATACTTTCCATTAAACTGTCATGTCCAACTCTCTAGACTACATTAACACCTCCTGAAGGCCTGAATGCTGGCAGGTGTGAGGAATCTCTAGGAACGGTTACAGAAGTTGGTGCATAATGCATGTGATTGCACATGGTTTCATTTTCCAGCCAAACCTTTGGCCTTGACTACAGTAATTTGAAGTGGTAATTTCAAAGCAACAAAAAATTAAAAATCTAATTACATATATTTGGGGGGTTTCTGGGTTTTCTTAGGCAACTGGAAGCCGACTTGCACTGATGACTATGACTGTCTTTACCCTTGTGACTGCCATCATTATTGCATTTGTATATGGCTGGCAGCTAACTTTGCTTATCCTGGCCTGCATTCCTTTTATTGTTGGTGCAAATGCTGTGAGTGCCAGCTCCATGTCTGGTCATGCTGCAGAAGACCAGAAAGCTTTGGAAGAGGCTGGAAGAGTAAGTTCTTCAGTTTTAACTACAGAGTTCTGTGTGAGATTACTTTTAAGGACAACATTGTAGTTATATTATAGCTGACTCAATTGTCCAAGACAAATGGTGTTGAGAGGAGTTTATATATATCTTGAAGATATTTATATATCTTCAAGAAAAACAAAACACTGATAACACAAACCATCTGCAAATTAGAATATAAAAATGCATTTGAAAGCCTCCATACTGGATTTCTGGGCAGTGGCAGCTGCAACAGAAGCAGCCCCAGACCTGGTGCCTAAACGTGGTGAGCAGTGTGGCTCTGTACTGCTCTGCTGCAGCCAGAAGTGTTGCGACATTGATACCTTTCTATTCTGTCCTAAAGGCAAGCCATTAATGTGCTCAAGAGTTTCAGGGTACTGCCTTCATNAGCCAGAAGTGTAGCAACATTGATACCTTTCTATTCTGTCCTAAAGGCAAGCCATTAATGTGCTCAAGAGTTTCAGGGTACTGCCTTCATTTACCTGATAGTGCTCTTCCAGGAGACAGAAATAGTCCATGCAAAAGAGCATGCTGTGTCCAGATTACTAGTGCTTGTCCCCATTTTATTAAATTTGGTTTAATTCATGAGGGCCACAACCCATGGGTTAGGGAAGGCACTACTGATGAATAATTTCATTGCTTAGGACTTTTCTTCGCCTTCATCCCTACTCTTCAACAAGCATGTTCTGATCTAAAATAATAAATGCTAGAGGAGAAATCAAGTGTTCAGAAGATATCTTGCAGATTGCAGTTGTAAGAGATTACCTCTTATTTGTTTAATCTCTTTGTTTAGATTTCAACAGAATCCGTTGAAAACATAAGAACTGTAGCTTCACTGACCAAAGAAGAGGCATTTTACGAAAGATACGTTGCTTGTTTGAATCATACATATAGGTGGGGTTTTTTTTTCTTTACAGTGCATTTTAGTCTTTCAGATTTACTGTAAATACCTTTCTTGGAACCTAGACAATACCTAAAAGACTGGGAGGAATATCAATAGCTGCTCATATAGCTTTGGAATTTGTATATTCTCTATATTTTAATTTACATTATTAAGTGTAGAGTAAAAAAAACATTTGCAGGAGTTGTCTTTTATTATGCAAACACTTTAGAAACTGCATTCTCTGCATATGTGTTACAGAATATTGTGTTTGCCTGCAACACAGGATATGTGTTCAGGTGACTCCATGTCAGTGTATTGCACTGATGCTACTTAACTTAGGAACTGACAGTTCCACCACACCCTTTATAACATAAACCAGTTTTATTCCCTGCATATGACTTTGAAACCTTGAAAAGAAGTTCATACATTTCCCTTGTTTGATCCACTACATCCCACTGACTTCTTTACTGAAATGCATTTGAATCACTATGGTTGCCAGATATTTCTAGCTCCATTTTATCTAAATAAAACAGCCCAAAGTCTAAATTGCTTCTAATATAAAAGAAGGAATTGAAAATTATGTATTGCACAATCTGTCCTCAGCAAAAATAGTGTTAAAATTCAATGTCTGGTGAACTGCTAAGAGCCCAGATTTGGTCAGGATGCTTGCTTGGACTGTCACAGGTCTGATTTACAGCTCAAACAAGAAATGAGATTTCCTCTTCCTCAGAGAGCATCCTAAACAATGAGATCAGAGTTCACCAGATTCTTAGTTGGTGTGTGTTCAATTAGCTACACAAAATGAAACCTTTCCAGAGGGATAGATTGAGAAATAGTGTTGTATTTGTGGGTGCCCTCAGGTCAGGGAGGAATGATGAGTCTGACTCCATGTTCTCAGAAGGCTAATTTATTATTTGATAGTACTATATATATATTAAAGAGTACTATACTAAACTAAAGAATACAGAAAAGATACTTAGTGAAATGCTAAAAGATATTAAATGAAAAGCCCGTGACTCTTTCCAGAGTCCCGATACAGATTTGCACCAATTGGCCAATGAGTCAAAACAACTCACACCAGAATCCAACCAGGCAATCACCTTCAGGTAAACAATCTTCCATGATACATTCCACGGGTGCACAAACACAGGAGAAGCAAATGAGATAAGAATTGTTTTCCTTTTTTCTCTGGGGCCTCTTGCTGTCTTTTCAGCTTCCCAGGATAAAACTCCTGGGGAAAGAATCATGCCCAGAGAATGTGGATGCCACGAAATAGTGGCATAGTCTGAATTCCTCTGGGGGTACCCTGCAATGTGTCCATGCTCTGCTCAGATGGGATGAGCTAGTGGAAGCCCCAGGCCTAGACAGCTGTCAGGCCAGGCTTGAGCCTGCTTGTTTTCTTAATAAAAGAGGTCATATGGGGTACTTCTTAACTTACTTCATTTTAACTAACTGCTCTAGTGACTTGTCCTGGTATAAAAACAAAGGAAGGGGATTCAATTTAACATAACTGAGGATCAAGGTTTTCATTGCGTTCTGTCCTAAGGGTGTTTCTATGTCATGAAGCCAGGGGCTCTTGGGGTCTGGCAAGGATTGTTTGTGAGTGTGTGTGTTGTGGGCTGATTTGTTGCGGTTTTGGGGGTGAACTGGATTGCTTGAAAACTTTGTTCCAGAAGTCTGGCTATCCCCCAGCCGGTGTCTGTTGTTCCTCTTTTACAAGTCATTTATGGAAAGTCTCTTCTTTTATCAGAAAATCTCTGAGAAAAGCCCCT
The DNA here is from genome assembly GCA_013397555.1 of Urocynchramus pylzowi. Lineage (NCBI taxonomy): Eukaryota > Metazoa > Chordata > Aves > Passeriformes > Fringillidae > Urocynchramus > Urocynchramus pylzowi. The sequence goes on from VZRH01006480.1 coordinate 542,092, forward strand.
TTCTATGGATTTACCTATGGAATAGCTCAATGTTCAGAGTACTTTATTAATGCAGCAGTCTTCAGATTTGGAGCATGGCTCATTGCTAATTGTCTGTCCAACTTTGAAAATGTATTTATGTGAGTATACTTTAAAAAACATTAAAAATATCAAAACTAGTACACAGTGTAATGATTTCAAAGCGTGCAAATTATTTTATCAAATTACAGAGGTAACGGGGCATGGGAATCAAGGAATTCAGTCTGGTTGGAAGTTTTCTTTGGGCATAAGGGTTGTTTTGGGGAAAGTTACACCTTTGGGCAGTAAAACAGCAGAAGTGAGCAGCAAGCTCAGCACACCTACTCTAGAGAAGCCATTGCCCTTTGATGTCCCTTCCAGGCAGAGGGTGTTAAAAAGAGAAGTGATATGATAGCACTGTTCAGCTATAAAGTAGCTATGGGAGCAAGCTGACCTTCCTAGTACTGAATAACTTCTTGGAGTGTGAGGAGCTCCAGAAATATCATAACCTAAAGATGCTAAAAAGCTTTATTCTGAAGGTATGTTTTACACAGTAGAAAAGAGATGAATGCATTGTTCTACCTGGAATGAATCATGGCTTTGTCCTTTTCTTTTTAGAGTCTTCTCTTCTGTCATATTTGCAGCTATGAATGTTGGTCAGTCTTCTTCCATGGCACCAGACTACGGCAAAGCTCGAATGTCAGCTCAAAGAATTTTTCAGCTTTTGGACAGAAAACCTCTAATTGACAGTTACAGTGAACAAGGTGAAAAATTGGTAAGGGTTGGTGTCATTTTGCATGGGAGCTTGGCAGGATACTGGAGATCTGTTTATTTGGGGTTTTGGGTTTTCTGGTGTATTTTTTTAGTAGGAGTGTTCTTTTTTCACAGGAAAAAATGTTGGAACAAACTAAATTAGTAATTATTTGTTATTGGCAATTGTATTCACCGGTGCCTAGTTTGTCACAAAAGGATGCTGAATTAGGATGACCTAATTGTGACCTGAAGGGAAAACAAGAAAGATGGAGAGGAACTTGTTACAAGAGCATGTAGTGATGGGACACAGGGGAATTGCTTAAAACTGAAAGAGAGTAAACTTATATGAGATACTAGAAAAAAAAATTCTTTCCTGAGATGATGGAATGACTTGCCCAGAGAAGTTGTGTTATCCCATCCCTAGAGGTGTTCAAGGCCAGGCTGGATGGATCTCTGAGCGATCTGGGCCAGTGAAAGGTGTCCCTGCCCATTGCAGGGGGTTGGAACTAGATGTTCTTTAAGGCCCCATGCAATCCAAACCATTCTGTGGTTCTCTTATAAGACAGACACTGTGTTAATAGTGGCACTGACTTATTTAGGGACCATATTATTTCTGGGCTTCAGACAAAAGTGTATGGCCATTAAGGTAGTTTTTCTCTAAATTATTAAAAAAAAATACTTTTCATTCTACTGACTCACAGTGTAAATGGCTTCAGGAAAACACTGATAATGTCACTTACAATAAAAGTTTTGTTGTCTTTGTAAGGGTTTATAGGAGAAATAAAATACTAATGTATTTTTCTAATTATTTTGTAAATAAGAGAGATTAGTTCCTTTACAGACAGGCACTTTGCCAGAAGCTATCCTGTTCCATCTGAGGAAACTTCTACAATTAAAAATGTGCTCTTGTGTAGTCAAAGCAAGCTTAATGAATAATTTAGTTTGCTCTAAAGTTCAGGGAAGAAAGACAACAAGCAAAAAACAATAAAAAGTAAAAATCAGAAAACACTCAAAAATTCCCCAGAGAGCCTTGCTTCTAAACCAAAATTGTCATTAAGGAGGCTGACCTCAGCATTTGTCAAATTTCTGCATGTAATGTTTTCAATTTACATGTTCTGGAAGGGTTATAATGGCATATACAGGTTCATCTAAATTTAAAATCAACTTCCCATGTAGGTTTAGATGGCAGCTCCTACTCAGGAAGCCATAATCCAGTTTTCTATAACTTCAAGCTTATATACAGGATTTTTAGCCTTTAAAGTTCTGAGTATGCTGGCATATTTTCTTGAACCAGGGTTCTCTGACACAGACATTGAAAGACTTGGCAGAAGGTCTCCAGTAAAATAAAACTTAAGTGAAAACATTTTTAGTGTAGACTGGACTTAACTGCCAGTGATGTCTGTGACTTAGCAAAGCAAATGTTTGAGTCCATCAAATTAGGTTAATGCCTGCTGTGAGAGCATCATATTAGTGATGCTGCTGGCATGTACAGGGGGCTGGCTCATACCCCAAAGAACAGGAAAGCCTTGGCATGTTCCCCCTTTCTTCCACTTGTGCTTAAATATCAACCCACCTAGGATGTCTAATTAACTATCACTGCTTTTTTAAACACAGCTTGTCCTTTGTGCTCATCAATAACCTACTGAAGAATTTAGCTGTGCTACCTTAATCTCTGATTTTTGACCTTGTGTTACATTTGTTCAAATTGTGCTACCTGCAGGGTAAGATCAGGAAAGCAAATTATGGAGTTTATATCACAAGTAGAAGTATCTCAATTAAATGTATTAGAAATGAGAAATCTGGATATTTTCTACTCTTCTTACGAGAGTGGTTGAGCACTGAACAGGCTCCCCAGGGAAGTGGTCACTGCACCAAGCCTGACAGAGTTCAAGAGGTGTTTGGACAATGCTCTCAGGCACATGGTGTGACTCTTGGGGGTGGTGCTATGCAGGGCCAGGAGTTGGATTCTGATCCTGGAGAGTCCCTTCCACCTGAGCTTATTCTGTGCTTCTGTGATACTCTCTTTCAAAGATGAAGTGAAAAATAGACACAAGAGATGCAGAAAACTTCTCCAGAAGCATGTAGTGACTTACAGACCATCCTATAACTAGTGATACTATGCTCAAGCCAATATGTCATTTAAAAGAATTTCAAAGCACTTTTGAAAACACCTTACCAAACTTTCTTGGATCTCTCACTTTAATAACCCAAGTCTTAACAAGTGTTGTTACAGTTAACGCTAATAAATGTTAATATGAGCATGTGAACTCTCTACTGCTTTTCAGAACCATTTTGAAGGCAACATTGAATTCAGAAATGTCCATTTTGTATATCCAACAAGACCAGAAGTTCAGGTTTTGCAAGGACTCAATGTGAAAGTTAAAAAAGGACAGACTCTGGCATTAGTAGGAAGCAGCGGCTGTGGCAAAAGCACATCCATTCAGCTCTTGGAGAGATTTTATGACCCTGTGGAAGGACAAGTGGTAAGAATAGACTTGTGTGGCTATTAATAGTAATTAGATCTACAGAACTCTTTATCTGCCAAGGTTTCAGAGGCTTTTGACAAGCCTGGCAGTCCCTCTGTTGAAATGCCTTTTTCTAGAGGTGTGAGTTACAGGGGCTGTGTCTCCAGTGGATCTGTAGACAATCCCCAAACCCCTGTCATTGCCCACATGTACCAGCAGTGGCATCCATGCTGGCACAGTGTGCATCCTCAAGTCACACATCTTGCCTGGGAAAGGAATGACCAGGTCAGACTGCATTTCCTCCCCAAGGCTCCTCACACCCTGGTCAGACAGGGGCATAGCACCAATGCATCTTGCTTGTCAGTGTGTGAGTTAACACACCAGGGACACAGATACATGCTTCAGATAACACAGATGTAATCTCACATAGATGTTGTTGTGTCACCATCGGGAGGTCCCAATGGGCTTTTTGATGCAGCCCTCGTTAATGGGTGTAAAAAGTCAAAAGAAGCCTCCTTTGGAGGTTGTAAGATCAGAAGGCCTACAGCTGTGGATATTTATTGTTGTGCTCAGCTTCTTAAGAGGCAGGCTTTCCCATGAGCTTCCTGGTGCTTCTTGTGGTCAGTAGGGCTGGAAGGACTGCAAGAACAACCTGTTACCTGCAGGTTGTTTCTGCTTGCTAGCAAATGGAAGCAAAACAACAAAAAATTAAAAACAAATGCAGGAAAATATTTTGTCTGTTCTGCTGGTTCTTTTCCATTTAGCATGCAAAAACTCTACTTGATTACATCAGGTAAAATAACACATAATGGGCGTTCTCTTAGAATTCACATTTCCTGTTTCCAGCAGGTATGTGTGGATGAGCTCAGTAGCCAGCTTGGCATCATGTTTCTGTTGCTTTTTCTAGCTAGCAGATGGATTTGATACCAAATCTCTGCATTTACAATGGCTGAGGTCCAGGCTGGGCCTAGTGTCACAGGAGCCTATTTTGTTTGACTGCAGCATTGCTGAAAATATCCAATATGGGGACAACAGTAGGGTGGTTACTCAGGAGGAAATTGAAGAAGCAGCTAAAGCAGCAAATATTCATGCCTTCATTGAAAAACTGCCAGAGGTAAGAGACAGTGATGTTCTCTTCACAGTGAGATCATATATTTGGAATTATATAGAGATATCAAGGTAGTGCTCACTTTTGTTTCCCCTGATATAATAGCCTTTATGTTTTAAAATGTCAGTGTGTTTCAAGCTTAAAATCCTTTTTCATTTGTTCAAAAAAAAAAGCCAGTGTTTTCATTATTACAGTGGTAGACAACCCAGAATATTTGGGAGGTGAGGGGGAGGTGAGGAGAGGGAAATGGGAGGATGGTCTATGTATAAGTAAGTGCTCATAATAATTTTTTAATGTATTTTTCCTTTGACAGTAGAAACTCTTCAAGTTACTCTGATAAAGATATTTTTCTAAAAAAAATAGTAAAAGAAAGCAGACTATTTCTAATTTAATGGATATGCACAGGGAGTGTTACTTAATATACAAAAGGGTAGTAAATCAAAAGTGAATGGCATGGCATTTGACCTTCATGCTTGACAAGAATTTGGTTCTAACAAGGAAAAATGCTTTGATAGCTTGTTTTCACTGTAGTTCTGGGTGCCTGAAACTGAGGCAATAATGCTGAAAAATATTTCATTTTCATTACTACTAATAATGTTTGAGATTCTTAATTCACAAGCAATGCAACTTCAAATTCTCTGTGTATCTGTCAGTAAGATTTAAATTGTTAGTTAATCTTATGAACATATGCTCTTTGGCTGCTTCACTGCTGGTACCATTCAAGACCTACTCCAGCCTTTGAGGGAGTAAATTTTCAGACTGGCTATGAGTATGTGTAGCTGTATATGTAACTGCTTGTACTAGAGATGTTTATAGATCTTTAGCGTTCTTAAAACCACTTGCACTATTCTTTCTTTCAAGATGAAAATGCTTAACTTTTATAGCCATGAATAAATTTTATTTTTCTAATCTTCCTTCTATAAGAGCATTTACTGGTGGTCTTTTTTATTTTTTAACACATCCAGAAATATAATACACGGGTGGGTGAGAAAGGGACACAACTTTCTGGAGGTCAGAAACAAAGAATAGCAATTGCCCGTGCTCTGGTTCGTAATCCTGCTGTTCTGCTTCTGGATGAAGCTACCTCTGCTCTTGACACAGAAAGTGAAAAGGTGAATAATGATTATGGTGTGAAATACTTATGCCTATGTACATTGCTAGTTGCTTTCTGTAGAATAAAATTAAAGCAGACATGCTACAAATGCTCAATTGTGAAACAAGTCAGGTGTATCACAGTAGCTTTTCCACCTGAAAGGTTTGAATTGAACGATTCTAGAAAGATGTTTATATTTACTGAATAAAAAGTGGAAAAAATCTGAAACTTTAAGTATAAAACTCCACATTGATCTGATACTCCTCAATTGTGTTCCTGTCAGATGCATTTGATGGTAAATTCTGAATTTGTGTTCTGACCCAAGCTGGATGCCCAAGAACCCACTCACTTCCCCGTGTCTCACATTTGTTTGATCAGGCTCACTGACCTCAGTGAGAAATCCTGTTGAGTAAAGGTCTCCTGTGTGCGCTGACTTGTATATCTGTGGGACACACATCCAGGTGATAAGAGAGCGAGAAATCAAATGTAGTTCCTAGGACAAAGGGAAACCTTTTCAGATGCTAACAGTATTGTCGTGTTCTCTGTGGACAGATTGTCCAGAAAGCTCTGGATAACGCCCGGCAAGGTCGGACCTGCATCGTCATTGCTCATCGCCTGTCCACCGTGCAGACAGCCGACATCATCGTGGTGATCCACAACGGCAGGGTGGTCGAGCAGGGCACCCACAGCCAGCTGCTGGCCAAGGAAGGACACTACTATGCCCTTGTAAATGCACAAGTCTCTAATTAGTACTACTTGCTGAGTTGGTGGGTTTTTTATTTTATTTTGGGTTTGGGTTTTTTTTATGGGAAGGCATTAAAATCTCTGCAGAGGATTACTGTGGCTGTGTTTGTGCTACCCAAGCAGGAACTGTGTTGTAGCCTGGTTGCTGTATCCAGTGTAGCCCTTGCCCCACACATCCATGGGGATGAGCAGTGCATGCCCGGTGCTGGGTCACAGAAGGTGCACAGAGGAGTCCTAGGGACTGAATGTGTTGAGCAGTTTGGTGTGTCACAAGCTCTGGAGGGTGTCAGACCTGGTGTAGTCTCACCCACAGCTCGGATGGGTACCCTGCTCTCTGTGTCCCCCCAAACCCTGGCCCACAGCAGCTGCCATAGACCAAGGTGATAACAGAGTATGACAGCAGTTAAGCATCATGGATAAACAAAAAGCTGGTGCTTGTGATTGCTCTTTGGGTTTCTTCACCAGGCAGATGAAGTCATAAAGTCATTTTTAGTTAAAGATGATTATCAAATCTCACTGAAAACTGAGATTCCAGAAAAAATTACATTAAAGAGAAGGATGTTGATGCATGGATTTGGTTTTTTCCCTACTTTATGCGACATTTCTCATATTACTGTTTCACACATTTCTTAGATATTCAATACTCTAATTCAGACAATAGTTATAACAGTTACAACCTTTCCATATCAAAATAAAATGCATAAAAAATACCATTGTTTTGTTTAGTAATTGTTCAAATACTGACCTAACAGACCTAACAGCGTTTAGTCAAAATTCTTTGTATCCATCAAGATAATTTCAAAAGTTTTGTGAGGAGCTAGGATGGTATCTGTTGGAGTAGAATCCAGTCAGCCATGTAAACAGGCTTTTCTTTAAAATAAAGAAAAAAGGAAAAGTTGTTTTCAGTGTAAGTTCCTTTCTTTTTAATAGGCACAGTACTTAGGGTAATGGTTTAGTAGTGGACCTTATAGTGTTAGGTTAACATTTGGACTTGATAATTTAAAGGGTCTTTGCCATTCTAAATGAGTTTATTATTCTATGAATAATTTCAGAGATTTTTTTTAAGTGTTGGAAAGTTTGTTTAAAAATGTGCTTTAATAATTTTTTATTCCTCTGATATATTCCTCAGGGTGCTGCAATACATCCTCTGATATATTCCTCAGGGTGCTGCAATACATCCTTTAACTGTTGAAGGATATGTACTGTGTAGTCAGAGTGACTCAGCAGCTGGGGTTTTTTGGCTGGTTAAACCCAATTGCAGCATTTCAATTTTCCAAGGCTTTGCACGTGGCTTTGGGTTGGGATTTATAGCCTGGAGCAACCTGCAGTACTTTATAATTTCCAGATTGTAGCAGACAAACTTACAGTAATTACCATCTCCTTTGCTCATTTCAGTTATTTTCCGGTATCAGGATCTGCAAGGGGAATAAAACACACAAAACAAAATCTGATCTCAGATTTGCCAAAATAAATACAGTTGCTCTCCCTCACAGCTTTTTCTCAGAGACTGTTTCAAGACGAATTTTTACTCATTCAGGCATGCCTCTTGTGTGATCTCTTAATTTTCTTGTGATAGGCACATACTATGGAACTGTTGCTGTTATTGCATTCCCAATTATCTAATGTGGACTTCAATTAATTCCCTTTTCCCTGTTTTGTTTCTGCACTGGAGTTAAAATTACAAGCACTAGATTTTGATTCTCAGTTTTGAAAATAAAAAAGGGAAGTAACCACTTTTCTTATCAGTGGGTAATTTTTGCCCAATTCCCTTTCCCATTACTAGTCTCCATTTTTTTGGAGCTTTCCAGTTGTGGAGGTTGGAAACAGCTACCCACTCTGAGGATCTTACCAGGCCTCAACCTCTGTAACAGCCAGCCTGATGCTCAGGGATCTGAGGATGCTGCATCCATGGCCAAGGGGTGTAAACTGCTTTGATAGCTCTTTTTTTCTGGCTGGGGGCCACCATGAGCAGAGAACACCCTTGGTGCCATGAAGGGAACCCTCTTCGTGGAGCAGGACCAGTGCAGACACCCAGGCCCTCAACACTGCTGTGCCTGCCCACTAGCACACAGATTGAGCTGGATGACTTTTCTGACTCCATGAGATATAAATATGTTCAGCTTGTAGGCACTAATAGTAAACTCCATGATCTGATAGCTGATTTCAGACCATCCAAGTCACCTTTCTGGCTGGGTATGCCCCTAGAGCTTGCAAACTGGCTGTGCTCTGATTAAAAGCAGACCTAAATTAAGTATGTCAAAAGCACCTATTTCAGCACCAAGTCCTATATGATACACAGATCAAAAGAATCAACCCTGACAGAGAATTTGTTGGCTCCACCAAGTAAACACCCAATTTTTCCTTCTGAATGCCTTCCCTGAAGTCTTCACTCTCTTTTCTGGGAAGTCATATCTTAATAATTCTGTAGGAGACTTAGATCAGTGCTGGCATTGAGCAAGTTTCTGAGCTAAGTGCTCCTCTTCTAGTCATGAATGAGGCCTTTGGTGTTCCTTGACAAGCTTAGGCCAGTGTGTTCCCTTCACCTCTATCCTTGTGGCAGTCATTTTAGGGGTGAGGTCCCCAGTGACACCAGCAGTGACTCTCCATATTATGGGCATGTTTGGAGAACATCAACACTTGTGCAGGGTTAGGGGAGACTTTTGACTCTGACATCTGGACTATAAAGCAGCACAGAACAATCATTTCAGAAAAAAAAATGTCATTATGAACATGTCCTGGTTCTGGCCAGGATAAGGTTAGTTTTTGCAGTAGCAAGAGGGGGCCTGGCCAGGACCCAAAGGTTATTTTGTACCACCTTATCATCATTGCCGGGGGTGAGGCAAACAGAGTTTCTTCTGGGAAGAAGGGCTTCTTTTCAGTTGAGTAAGTGTGGTTTTGTTATAGCAATGCTCCAGCTTGGCCCCCATTTAGGGCTCATCTGCTGACTGCAACCATGGGCACTCTGCCCAGGGAGAATCAAACAGCTTTGGGAGACCAATGAGAAAGCTGGAGAGGGACTTTTTACAAGGACATGCAGTGGTAGGCCAAGGGGTGATGGCTTTAAACTTAAGAGCAGATATTAAGAAGAAATTCTTTACTGTGGGGGTGGTAAAGCACTGACATGGGCTGCCCAGAGAAGAATGGATGCTCCACCCCTGGAAGTGTTCAAGGTGTATGGGGCTGGGAACAAAGTGGTCTGTGGAAAGTGTTCCTGCCCATGGTGGGGAGGATGGGACTAGGTGATCTTCCATGTCCCTTCCAACCCAAACCAACCTGTGATCCCATGGAGTGCAGAAAAATTCATACAGTTTCTCTGGAGGTGTGGTTGTGCCTTGCTGAAGCAGGAAATACAGTGGCAGCTTTTCCAAGGTATTTCCAAACTCTACTGTTTCTTAATGGATTTGGATAATATTAGAGGAATGTGGTCTGGCAATCACTAGAACTTTATCCAAACTGCGAATAAACTGGACAAAACAATGAATAAAAGCCTGTGCTTTAGCTCTTTCTGTGTATCCCTGCTGCTGCATGTAGAAAAAACAGACTTCTGTAAAACACATCTTCTCCATGTCTGAGACATTAAAGTGTTTCTAAGATCATCAATGTAGTCAAGAGAAACAGCTGAACAACAAGGTCACAAACAGCATCTGTGTCGTTTCTTCTTACAAAATGCACTTGAAGGGCTTATTTTCTTTAGTCCTGATCCTTAGGTACTTGTAAATGACTGGTAGTTTTAGATGCAAAGGTAGTAAAATCCAGTTGCATTCTTATAATTTATCACCTTCCAACTGCCCTATATGTAAGCTTCACCACAGTCTGCCCATTGTCCTGACATTTTCCAGGGCTATGGCTCTCCCTGTCTGTTCTCTTCCAGTTGCTTGGACTGCTTTTCCTCCTCAAGCACCTTGCCTAGCACACACAGCAGATGCTGCACCATGTGAACTGGTACAAAACACAGAGAGAAATGATAGGGGAAGTGAAGAAAAACAATAGCAAAGCTAAAGGATTACTTTCTAAAATTAACAAAAATTTCTCAGCAGAAAACTGCTCACTGCATTCAGTAAACTAATCATTTACACTGGATTGCTTTCATTTGCCTCTGTGCTGGGCTTTGTTATCCAGAGTGCAGGGAGCTCCCATATACCTGAAACCCTAGCAATTAACTCATTTTAGCATTTTATGCCTACCTGGTTCATCAGCAGTTAAGTCCAGAAACTGTTTTCTGAAGCATATCTTTCCATTTGGAAATAATATTTATTTTTGCCCTTAGGGAAGCTCACACATCCGCTGGAGTTATCCCCAGCCCGCTCAGTGACATCAGTATCACAAGCTCCAAAGCAAACTTGCTGAGCCTTCCTGTAATTCTCCTGAAGATGCCAGTCTTTACTGAATGCTTTCACAGAAAGATGTTTTAAAGTCATGTTTGCTCAACAAATAGACTTTGTGGACTTGCTTAAATTGACCAATATACTTTTCATTGCACTGCTCTTTCCATAGGAGTAACATTCTCTTTTCTTTCTAATCCTTTTTTACTGCCCTCTCTCTCCTATGTTATACAAAGCACAACCACCTTGCAGTCAATCACCACTGGAATAGTCCCTTTTGTTATGGTCCTTGAAGTCTGAAAGAATGACTATATGAATATGGTTATTTTTGTGGAAATAGTTGTTCAAGTTCACCCCAAGGAGAAGAGGATATCCTCAGTATTTGCTCCACAGTGAGCAGCATTCATGGACAATTCACATGTTACTTTACCAAGAGGGTAACAAGGTGGGAGAGGCACAGCTGTGGGAGAGGCACAGCTGTGGGGTACTTACCACATAACTGCAGATGTTTGGGACTGAAGCAATCAATGCCTTTTAAGTGCTCTAGGACATGACTCTTCTGTTTCCAAATGTCTGCCTGAACAGACAGTGAACTACATCAGGGAAGTGCCTACTTCTTACCATAAACTGAAGAGTATCAGTTTTTAGTCAGAGTATGCATTTACATTTCCATCAGGTGAAGGGAGCTCAACTCCGAATGTTTTATCTTTCTTAAAGACATCCCTAGGTTAGTTTATCACTCCTACAAATAATCCTTGGAGATCCTTACCTGAGATCTCCAGGCCTCTCCAGATAAGCACTGGGGAGCCCAGGCTTACAGACAAGTGTTTTGAGGGAGAGGAAGGGTCTATGCAGTAAACAAGGCCAAGTTTTCTTCATCTAGATATTAGCTTGCAAGAAGCTTTGGAGTGAAGGACAATCATTCAGGAAACAGGAAATATTTATCCAGAATGTGCAAAAATAGAAAGGAAACATACAGGTTGCAGAAGAACCCAAATCAGCTTTTAGCCATGACTGAATTAGGAGAATCTGCATTTTTTCCCTGTTGGATGGCATGTGGAAAATTTTGAACAAGAACATTTTCAGGAATCAAAATAGTTGATGTCTCTGACATTTACATATAATGCCTTTTATGAAATCACACTAAAAATAATAAGGAGAGTTCCCATTTTCACATCTGTTACTCATATGAACATATCCCTGACAATGCAATGTGTGTGTTTTTTCAAACTCAACCAAAAAAAAATCACTTTATATAGCACTAATAGGTTTGTTTATAAACCCACTAGATGTGTTTACTACAAATGAAGTGTACATCAGCAATACTGAATTTGGAAACAAAATTACAATGGGTGACTTTTATTATTCTAGAGCAATATGAAGAGATATCTGTAATTTGGTTTACTTTTCAGTATTCAGTAATGTAGTTTTAGTTGGAATAAATAGGATTTCCAATACAAACTTACACTATTTTCTTCAATTTCCTTTATCATACATATTTTGAGACCTGGGACAACTTTTTCCATGAATTGATGCCAACTCTTCTGGGACTCTTCCAGTGTCATGTTTGAATGCTTGCTTTCTTTCTTTCTTTCTTTCTCTCTTTCTCTCTTTCTCTCTTTCTCTCTTTCTTTTATTTTTTTTTTAGGGTATATCTTAGGGCCTCACTGCAATTATTGTCACTCATAAATTTAGATGCACAATCTGATAGTGTATTTTGATTCTGATAAATTTGTCTGCATCCGCCACCATCATTTAATCTTTGGATCTATCACTTCATAAATGTTTTTAACAAATACACACAGTTATGAATATGCTTTTTCTAACAGGAAAATGTCTAATCTGCCCCATTTATAGAAAAGAGGAAAGCAAAAATTTTTCAAATATATATGAGAGCATACTTAAATGTTCATATAGTTCTATATTTATAAAATATATACTACTGTATACTTATATACATTGTAAATTGCTTTATGATGAGAAGTTTGAAAATAATCCAAGAAAAAATTCAAATTAATCAAAGGAAAACTCCATTTGCTGTCAGCATTTTAGTTCAATTTTGCAGAGTCAAAACTATCTTTTTCTCCTGAAAATCTCTCTCATCAAGCTTTGATGATGCAATTTTGCTTTTCAGCTTAGTCAGACTCTTAAATTTTCCCTTGACTCACATACTGCACTTGCCCACTGATGCCAGTGACTCACACATATTTACTCAATTTTTCAGTAGATGAACCATTGTTAGTTTCATATCTAGGCCTTTTAGCTGTGCCTCCTGAGAAAGCAATTAAAGTCCTTGCACTTGAAAAGCCCAGACAGCTCAGGCTATGAAAGCAGCAGAGGATCTGCCCAGCTGCCCCCGGCTTTCATGAGAGACGGTATTATGAAAAAACTGCACAACTCAAAACAGCTTATCTGAAAATATTTACAGCAAAATTAAACCTTTCCTCATCTCTCTGCTTTGCCAGAGGCTTCCTTTCTTCCAGAAAGCATAGTTTTCCTGTGAAGGCTTCATATTTCATTCTTCCCCCACCCATCCTACAGTTGCACATCATTCTTGAACAACTGGGGAGCAGAAATGCCCCGCTGCTGCTCAGGACCCCACTCAATGTCAGAAAATGCTCAGCACAGGAGGAGTCTAGAAGTGCCACTCACCATGGCAAACACCCTCACACTGAGAAAAATTAAAAACTGTGTCAAGCCAATGGCAGCACAGCTTATCCCACCCTAGTAATCATCACACAGTACTGCCAAGGACCAGTGAAGAAATGTGTTGTGTAGTGACATTTAAATGCATTTCATTAAAGTTTAGCTTTTGCCACGACTTCTTTACTTTGTTTTCATCTTTATGGGGAGCATAATTCACATAAAACTGCATTTTATCCTCTTTCATGTTAAGTACACTCAATCATAATGCCACCAGGAGTGGCATGTTCACGTAAACATCCAGAGGTGTTTATAATAGACCTGTTCTAACACTAGTCATATTTTGTCTGAATCTCAGGTTTTTAATAAAAAATCACAAAAGCACAAGAACAGACATCGATTTTTTTTTTTAATGTTGCATATAAAAGGTTGTGTTCTTTGATTACAAGTGATTTGTAAATAGCAGAACATTGCTAAAAACTACCTACTGCATTACATACATAGATGTTTGGGGTTTTTTTAATACCAGTAGCTGTATTTGTTTTCCCCAAAATCTGATGGAATTGCCTTCATCTCTACTATTTCTTCTCAGATTGCCCCAGGTTTTAGTCAATGCTTCAGTGGCAAAAGCTGCCTCACAAAAAGAAACTAAGGTATCCTGGTAGCTCCATCCTTCACTAAGACTAGCATGGCCCCATTTAGTGAGACATTACTTTAAATAATGTTTCTCTGGAAACAGAGGCACACAGAAAGTGACTTTCTGTGTTTTATTTACTGTTCAGGGAGATAAAGATGTCCTGATCAACTGTTAGAACTGGAAATGTCTGGGAACTTCCAGTACTGAGATGTACTTACTGCATGTAAACCTAGTTTGATGGCAAGTCACAGTCTGATGGGACTTCACTATAATTGTTACCATATTTATTATTTGGACAATTACCTCTAAAATGTACCAGCCTTGTTCTGATGAGGCAAGGAAAAACCTGTACCAAATGATATCAATCTAACAAAAAATAAAACAGGAAAAATCCCCAAACCTTAAACACTTGAAGTACATGGATAGGTAAATACACACAAATAGAAGCGTCTTCAAATCTTTCTCAGAACTCTGCACTATTTTAACCTTTCAAAAAACTTGGCAAGCATTCAAGGTTGGATTGAATGATAGTCAGATGTGGGTGTTTTCTGGAAATATTTCATGAGGCTTGAGGCGTAAATTGTGTTCTACAAGGACATTAGCCATCCATCTTTCCCGTGGCCTTCCTTCTTTCAGCTCATCATAGTCTCTTGTCCTATCTTGCTTCAGAATAAATGGCAAGCATGTCAAGGGAGGGGGAGGAATTTCCCCAGGTTGTTTGTGAAATGACTGGCATGATCCAGCTTCAGTCCTGTCAGAGTACTTTCAAGCACAAGAAACACAATAATAACCCTCAGTGTGCCTCTCCTGGTGCTGGCCACACAAAAGCTGGTTTTGTCATGATGAGGGTCTCTGTGCCACTCTGAACCTGCCCACCACAGCCACCACCTGCAGTGTCCCTGCAGGGAATCCTTGCAGTGCTGCTCCTTCCCACTTATGGGAGACTGCTGGGGTCCAGGGCTGCTGGCTGTATGAGCCTTCTGAGCAAGCCTTGCCCCTGAGTCTGGAGGAGGAAAGCTGTCACCTATGTTTTCATCCTGATTCCATTTGATTTTCTGATTTTAACACTTTTACTATTAAAAAAACAGCACCCAATTTCTTTTTATTGCTGAAGTGCCACCTTTCCTCCTTCCTTAACACAGGTCCAAGAACTCTCAGGGCCTTTTAATGCTTCAGCAGATAGTCAAATATTTTTAAGTTGCCATGAATCAATGTTTTTAGCCAAAATAGGTCTTGAGATACATTTTCATGGGAAATTCTCTGGATCCTCAATGCAGGTTATATCTGGGATTCCTGAAGAAGAGCAGCATTAACAGAGCAAGGTGATGATATTCAGTATGCATGTCCAGCTTTTGTTACTGAGATGAGAAAGGTTTCAAGGCAGCTTAAGCTTAAGGAATTCTGGCTTCTGATGTAAGTTTAGTAGCTCACATGCTCCAAGAATTAAATTCCAATAATTTACTAGAAAGGTTTTTTAACTTGGACAGAGAAAATGAGAACTGGATAAAATAGCCCTGACTTAAATTCTCATCTGTTTTTTTTCCATTTTTTATCTTTAAGCATATATCTTGTGAGTTGCATGACATACAACTGAATATGACTGGGGGAGGAAAGACAAGGAAAACAAACAAAAAATTCAGGAGAACAAAACCAAAATGCCCATTGGGCATTTTTGTGTAATTTACAAGGCAACTTCCTCGGGTCAGAGTCTCATCTTTGGGGATTTTCAACTTCCCCACTCTCAAGGAGAGCAGAGACTATTGCACATGAGCACACACTGACCCCCCACAGAGAAGTGAGCTGTCAGATAAGAGATTGCTTTGGTTCCCTCCAAGCTCCCAGGAAGGTATGCAGTGCACAGAGCAGTGTTTGTATTACTGCTGAAGGGAAGGATTTTGGCCAAAAGAAATTGCCAGCCCTGGCTTTGTAATGAGCCGTGTGCTGACAGGCCTGGTTGTGAACTGTTACAGATGTGCACTGGACAGTCCAATGAGACACAGGAAATTCAGGAGGCCAAAAAATCTCTGAATTTTCTGCTGTGGTGGTAGTATCAAAACTGCTTGTGTTCTACCTGGCATTGCCAAGCGAGGGGTGTGCCAGCTGTCCTTAATCAAAACATTTCCATTTGGGGTAAAGGCACTGATGTGTGTTGATTGCCATAAGGGGGAATAAAAGAAGGGCTGAGTCACTAGTCAAGAATGAGAGCACAGGCAGGACACGATCCTGCAGTGGCACATTAATTATAGTAACATTTTCTGTGATTCCCCTGCTACGTAACCACAGATGCAGGAGCATGAGTGAGGGCTGCAATGGAAAAGGAATTGGCCAGGATGAATGATGTGGCAAGTGAGGGAAAACAAACCCTTGGTGAGAAAACAAAAACCCCTGAAAAATTCTCCTCCCTCGTAGTGGAGTCTCCCGCGATGTGTCCAGTGTGGAAGAGGCACCTTTTCCCAGTGCTTTAGCAGAGGAGTGCTCTGGTATTTCTCTTAGAGCATGAGTCAGACCCAGGGGCTGCCAAAAATACTTGCCAAGTCCTGCTCTCAGTTACGTGTGCCCACAACAACTCGGCACATGAGCAGATAGATAGTATCAGCATCAACTGAGCCATCGGAGCAGCTGGGGGCTGCTCTGTGCAGCTCTGCTGCTCCTCCATTTCACCTCTGTTCTCTCTCTGAAGTCTGATTAGCAACTGGATTGCAGATGGAGTTGCTAATTGTCTGGCCTGCAAATTTAATCAGATCAATGAAAGAAGTCTGCTTTTACTGTTATTTTACAGATTAAACTTATTTATAACTATCTAACTGATGAGGAACTAGCCAGCAGATGCCCCAGCTTACTTGCTCTTTGTCATATGGACAGGCTCAGATGCAAAAAATAAGCATAGACCAGAGTCCATGAAACAAAACAGGACACATGCACAAATCTTTCCCAGCATTTGCCAGAACTGTAAAGCTACATAAGATATGTAACACTGACATCTGTTGGCACACAAACTGTGTACTGATCCCTGCTTGTTTATTCTGTGGCAATATTTTTAGCCGTGTTCACAGTGCCGTGAGTGCATGGCCCACGCTGTTGCAGTGGCATGCTGCCACTCCAGGGCACAGCCCCACAAGCTGGCAGAGCTGCCCTGTAGGGAGCCTCTGAGATAACTTGCCAGTAGGAAGGACACTGAAAAATTCAGTCTAGACTGTGAATGGCCTATTCCTCTTGCACAATATGAACTGCAGAGTCCTTTTCTGCAATCCCCACTCACAGTGGGTCCCCTCTTTTTAGATTTATTTTTTAAGACATTTCCACTTGTGTAAATATTCATTTGTAACAGCAACATTGTCTTGTATCATGCTGCATTCTGGGGAAGACCTCACTTCAAGAATCTCTTCTCTCTTGGGACGCCAGTGCTTCTCCAGGGGCCAGGAAGTTAGAAACGAGACTGCTAGTAAAAATATTGCCTCTAGATGTAAAATCCTTGAGGCTGTGTGTAAGTCCAGCCACAGGATACTGCAGTGTTTTTTAACCTTCTGATTCCCACCCCTAGAGGTAATTATTAGCTTGTGAATTTTGAAAGTCCTGCGTTGGAGTTTTTAGATCACTTGACTTGCCATGCCCATATGTTCAAAAAACAAAATCTGCACTGCAGTAGTAACTTTCTTGAGGAAGAGTCCCAGGGAATTTTGCAGTCAGATCCTGTGCTACAACTATTTGTCAATAAGCCTGTTCACTGAGGGGACAAGTGAGATTTAGTCAATAGTTAACATGTGGGCTTCATCTGAGACTTCATCTGCTGTTCCTTGCCTGGCTGTGGACAATAAGCAGGGACAATAAGCAGGGACAATAAGCAGGTGGTTTTATTCCTTGCTTATCATTGTAGTCTCAGCTTTTCTGATTTAGGGTGGCACGTTTTGAGTGTTTTGATGTTTGCTTGTAACTGAAACTGTCTGCTTACTGAGTCACCAAAGTAATGATTTTAGCTGAGTATGTGGCTTAATAGATATTAACTCCTGGTTATCTTTCCACTTTTTTCCCATAATTATATCGCAACTGTAGTTCAATGCATGAAGATAAACTGAGTTCCTGGAATAAAGTGTGCTTTAGTATTTTAGGAGCATTAAGTCAGTTTAAATCTCCTATTCTGCTAGGTTTTTAAGGGTTTTTTTAAGACTTCTTTTAGTGACATTATTTTCTGATTATCTCATTTGCAAGGAATTTACCTACTACCATGTGGGTCTGAAGAGATGTTGGGAAAGCTTAAAGGATGGTATACTTTAACCAAGAAACATTGGTTTACTTTCCTTGTGTCAGCAGAGAAACCTGAGGAAAAAAGAGAAGAGATCCTATAAAACTGATTGTAAAGTAGATATTAATTTCTATTTTAACTGTTTCTGGTAATAAAGTGTAGTCAAGTTTTATTGTATGAATGATTTTTAGGTTTTTCACCTTCAAGACAGCTGTCTGTAAAGAAACCTAAGCTGAGTAAGATTGCACATCATGAACTTCATGAAATCTTCTCTATCAAAAGCAGAGAAGGCAAGCACAGTGAGGAGGCTGGATTTCCACTACTGTTTTCTCAGGAGAAGCAATAACTGATGTATTTACTGCTATTGACTAATAAAATGGAGCACAAGCAGAGACAAATGCTGCTTTTAGAAGAAGAGAGAAGCTTTCCTACATAGCAATGCAAAAAACCCCCCACTGAACAGTCAGGACTGTCAATGGCATCAGAGCTGTCCTGAGTGAAAAGTTTTATGCATGCAGGACATGCTAACATCCCCTGGGTGACAAGTTTTTCCCTCTTTCTATAAGCAGTCATCCTGCTAGGTGACAACTTGCTAAGGAGTCCCTTGAGCCAGAGCCAAAGAAAGGCAAGGGAGAGCAACATCAGTTTTTCACAAAGCTTCATTACTTCTTCTTTTTCTTATTAAAATTAAAATATTGCTTTTATCTGAGTGCTTTCTACAGATCTCATAACTGGTTATAAATGTGAATCCAGACATGTGGCTCTTGATCCTGACTGTAAACTGAGTCACTGTTTCAGGAGCTACAATGGCACACACAGATTAGATGATCCACCATTACCAAGCAAAAGGAAGAAGCCAGAGTCAGCAAGGTCTCTTGTTAATGACCTATATTTCTTTATAAAATGTTCATTAAATTGCAACACTTTCTTCACCAATTAGGCAGATAAGCTTGGCTTTTAAAAGTCTCTCAGCAAAACCAGCAAAATCTGGCGGCAAAGACAATTTGCTGGAGTTCAGAAAAACCTTTCTTGTTTCCTCCTTGGCTTCTTTCTTACACAGATGTCCTTTCTTGATAAAGCTTTCCAGCAAGCATTGCCTGGGGAGCCATCAAGCAAAGCATTCCATCAGCAACATGAGGATTAGGGGGACCAGCCAGTGAAATGAATATTAAAGAAATACTAACATGGCGACAGGTGTGAGGAGAAAAAAAACCCCATAGATTTAAAGGGTAGTTCAACAGGTTCTCTACTTTGCTCCAAATTTAACTTGGTGGCTTTTCCTTGGGTGTCAAAACCATTATTCACAGAACCACAGGATTTTCTGAGTTGGAAGGGACCCACAAGGATCATTGAGTTTTAAGTGAATGGCTCATACAGGATCAAACCCATGACCTCACCATTACTAGTCTGAACCTGGGCATGGAAAAAAGTCCTGAACTTTAGTTTTGTCCCAAAAAAGGAAATCCTAACAGGTATTGATGTGTGTGATGAATTTGGAGAGCTGGAATGGACTCTGGGTGCTTGAAGATGGACATTATTGTAAGGAGAGATGGACATGTAAATTTTTGTATTTTTAAAATTCCTTTATTTTTTCCAATATGTTCTGCAAAGAATGCTGTTTTATAGGATTGAATCACAGGGTCCCCCTCTAGCCATGCTTACCCATGAGACTTGCTGAAATGAAGGAAAATTGTAGGAGAAATGTCCTGAATAACAAATCCTCTCCAAAATGTATCACATCTATCCTTTATCCAAGTACAGCAACTTTCCCAATTCTGGAAAAAAGGGCTTGTCATTTAAAAATAATTGTATTGTTTCAGAAAACATCTTCCTGCTCCAGGCTCCAAGCTGTCTTCAGGCGTGTTCCTTCCATCGTTTCAAATTAAATATGTTAAAATATGAAGCTTATTTTTATGGTGTATGGTCATGAACTTTTTATTCATTTTTTTCAGCATGGGAATGTTTATTTCCATCAGAATTTTCTTGTAAATTCACTAACCCAGGAAAAAAAAAAAAAAAAAAAAAAAAAAAAAAAAAAAAAAAAAAAAAAAAAAAAATTTTGAACAANAAAAAAGTAGAAAAGTTTTAATCCAAAGAAGTTTGTGCATAAAATTGCAAAGCTATCCCACTGAGCTTACATTTTAGCTGACTGTTGATTATATGCTCAGGTTCAAATGCCTCACCAAGAAACACAGATAAGATACTAAAAAGAAAACCCTTTCAATACATCAATTGGAGAGTTGGCAGAATTGCTCCAGGAGTCAAGAGTATTAATCTTGGGGAAGGGAGAGGAAAGGTCTGTGTGGAATCTGTTCAAAAAACAAATATAATTTGCTGGTATTTCAAAGGAGAAGTGCAAAAAGACAACAAAACTCATTAGTCAAAAGCAAGCCTGTAAGCACAACATGAAAAAATAGATCACAGCTCTTATTTCAACTTATACTCTAAACTCAAGGATTTAATCAATTCATGAAGAAAATAGCATATACTGACCCAAGTCTCTGTACTCTTTCTGGAGAGACAAATGTATGTATCTCTTCAGACAGAAGAAAATATTAATTTTATAGCACATACATGGTATATAAATATATATCATATACAATGATGCATTTAGTTCATTTAATATATTACATGTCATAAAAGTATATGATAAATATGTGGTAGTATTTATTTAATTGCAAATACATAAAAGTATGTAAGTAGGTTCATCATTTCAAATACAAAAAAAAATTAAAGCAATTTACAGAGTTTTCATAGAATCATTAAGGTTAAAAAATATTTTTAAGATCATCAGGTCTAACTGTCAATCTAGTGCCACTGCAACATTCACCATTACACTATGTCCTCAAGTGCCATATCCATGCATTTTTTGAACACTTCAGGGTGGTGACTCCTGCACTTCAAACAGAAACATTTTTCAAAGAGTGTATTTATAACCATAGCTCTTTGTAAATCAGGTTGTGTTCTCAACACCTCATGTGAGTTGTGTCATTTATGATGTTATATTTATATACGTGTATTTATGAATTAGCAGTCCTAGAGGTGCTCTAATACCAGATAAAGGCACCAGTGAAATCATAATTTCTGGTCTGAGCATCTGGTTTATATCCAAGAGTAGTGGTATGAATCACTAGCCTTAAACAGGAACTTCATATACTATAATATAATACATTTAATGGAGTTACAGATTTCATTTTGTCATGTCTTATGAATGCTGGTGGCGGTGGCCAGTCTTTATTCTACACCACTAAAAAGGGGTTTTTTTCTGGATTTACTGGTCATACTCATCACTGGCCTAACACAGAAAATTTGTACAAAAAAATCCTTCTACGTATTGGAGGGTTCTCTTTATTTAACCTGGTGATTTAAAACTCAATTTTTGCTGATGTGGGAAGAGTTCATTTAATTAAATTACTGGTCATCAATTTGAATACAAATTTCCCTTTTTCGCTTACACATAGTATTTATTCAGTAAAATAAATTTAGGATTGCCTAAACTATTCACATAAGCCTAGAATATGACTCAGTCACTTTTGATCACTTTCTTCACGTTCAAAAAAAGTTGTGATATCCGCTTTCTGCCAAGTAAAGCATGCAGTGTACCTCTGCTGTACCCAGAATGTCCCAAACTGGCTGCCTCTGGGCAGAATCACAGATGTCATTTCCTTTCCGGAACAGAGATTATCCAAGCTGAGCCCACGAGCTCCCTGACCGTGGTCATTTCCATTTCCATGCTGTCTGACCCCTTTGTGATTCTGCCTTTCCCACATACATGACATCATCAGCTTCCTGGGAAGCTGAGACAAGGTAATAACTTTGTAGTTACCTAATGCCTACATTATGCAGTCGTGGTGGAGGCAATTATACACAATGGCCTTGCTGCTCCTTTCATTTTCTCACTCTGTGTCTTGAGAACTACTTGATATTTGGTTTAATTTTCTGCAACATCCCTGTCTGCTTGATTTGACATTATTCTAGCTTCATTTTTATGATCCTGACATCCAAAATACACCCATATTTGGTGGCAAATATATTTTTCCCTTTCCCCAGGTTCTTTGTTCACTTGTAGTCTTTTTTTGAGATGAGTATTTGGCCTAAGGAAGTTTAATTCTTGTTAATTTTTGCTTCTTCTGAATAGAACGACCTTTCAAATTTAGTCCCTGAGCTCTATAGCCCAATTGACTTCACTGGATATTCCATCCACCTGAATACAACTCATAATAAATTGCTTTAGTTAGCATATTTATGATCCTGATGACAGGCGAACTAAATGGAGGAATGGTACAGGATGGTTGGAAAACAAATCTATCTCTCTTTCAGTTTTAAAAACACATCCCATCTATTGCTAACTTTCCGTTGCCAATCATCCTAAAATTAATTCAAGAAAGCTTTTTCAAGACAACAGTCTTTTCTGTCTTAGTATGGACCTCCATTAGTTAAATGGTGAAATTCATGGATTAGGTATCGTCATATATTTTTGAAAGCATCTTCAACCACTTTTTATCCTCTGTCTTGGAGATTCCATCCCATGCTCATTTCCCTGCAGTAGAATTGGAAGCAAAGAGATGTACCAGTTTCTCTTACTCTGCAGTGCTTGTCATTTTTTATACTGACACACTTGCATGCCAGTTCTTCACCCTTACACCTCTGACAGTTCTTTTCAGCTCACAGGTGTCTCAGCTGGTGGCAACACCTGGCCTCCTAGCACAACTTGCATAAACATACTCCATGAAACAATGCTGTAGAGTGGTGTTGTGGCTTTATTTGCTTCTAGAGGTAAAACACAGAGGTAAGAAAATGCAGATCTGGAGCTGCAAAAGGTCTCAAGAGGTTGTTTTCCAGGGATCCTTCAGCCCTCAAATTTAAATTGCCACAGGACAGCCTCAGGAGTTCTTAGGGACCCTCAACTACTATCAGCAGCAAAGGCTCAGGGCGTCAAAGAAGCAATCTTTGTGAGTATCCCCTTGTCTATCACATGCAAAGCCAGCAGCTTGGCTGGAGGACTTTGATTTAAATTGTTTTTTCTTGGCATAGATGGCACAACAGGCTGTATCTGCCAGAGAAGCTTTCTCTATGTTTTCCTTATCAGTGCCTAAGACTTCACTTTCATAATATTTTGCATCAGCTCTTTCAACATCTCTTCTGCTATGATTTTTTGCTTGTAAAATAAAAGGCAACAGTATTATTTCTCCTTTTATATACAGTCTGAATAAGTCCATTTTTCCAAGTTAACGTTTGTTTTGATAAATTGAAGTCAGTGTGCCTGCAGCTACCACAACACAGTAAAGAAATAACCCAAGTTTAAAATAGACTAATGCAAAATAGTGTCCCAAGGCAAAGGGCAGGAAATTGGTTGCAGTTGAACTAATATTTCTCTTGAAATGATCTGTAGCTGCTATTTGCTACACAGCTTCTGCTCATCCCTGGGCAATTCCGGATGCCTTTGGAAAACCCTCTCAAACTTCATGCTGTGCTGCCTATATATGGTGTGATTCCTCATGTTTGCAGCCCTTTGGTACAGAAGAAATGTGTCTCTTTGTACAAGGGGTGTAGAAAGTGTCTATTGTATGAGATGACTCATTCATAGTATTTCCCCTTTGAGTGAAGAATAAAGGAAGTGCATGACAAAACTGGGAACTTCCATTCAGGCTTGTAAACTCTTCTCTCCTGGATGTTTCAAATACATAAACTCAGGGAAAATTACACAAAAATACATGGATGGTCCAGTATAATGTAGACTACTATACAGGCTTGAAACAATTTTTGAAAATAGATATCATGTTTGCATACATAAGTGAAGCTTGATTTGCTAGTTGATGCAAGATTATAGATGAAATAGTGATGTTTACAATGTAGCCAATGTAAAACTTGCTGTAATAATAACTATTTTTTGCTGTAATAGTAACTACTTTTTTAAGCTGATAAATATCTAAGAATTACCTTCTTGTTGTCTTTTTGTGATAATCACTTTTTCTCCACAGGAGATGAGTAATCCTGAAAACAATCTATTTACCAGTCTCTAACATTTCAGCCTATAAAGCATTTTTAGTATAAACTTAATCATTTTTACAATTCATGTGGGCATTATTTTACCTAGCTTTAGCCATCCATCCAGAATTTTGATGTCTAACTATCTGCAGGCATAGTTGAACACCCACCTAAAGGAGACATCACTTAATGACTTGTTATTCTGATATCCAGATTGCCCTATCATATATATTAGTCTGATCCAGAGGTGAAAGGTCATAAAATGGAATCTCGTACTTTGATAGAGTGGGGAGTTTTCTGTAGATCATCCTGGAGGAACACTACCTAAAAATCATTCTGTGTTAGAGGTTTCTGAAAGCTCATAGACATGGTCAGACAGGCAGCCATCATTTTTAGACAACTAATAAAACAGGTGTAAAACATGCAGAGAAAATATAATGTATGAACAAGCTGTAACCAGAACAAGAGGAGAAAGTGTTTATGTTAACCTAATGGATCATCTGTTATGACATTCAAATCTCTTTCTTCCTTGGAAATGAACTGACACGAAGTTCAATACAGAATAGGAGCTGGGGGTTTTGTCATGTGTGTAGTGGAGCTTTGTGTGCTTGTCTGTAAACCAGTTTACCTCTAACTTTTCTCTAAACTCAATGAAATGAAAACGGAGGGGTTTACATGCACACTGTGAATAGAGAAATTAAGATCGGCCAGGTAGTAAGAACAAAGTCCAAAGCTACAGAGTGGCTGAGTGAATGTAAATGCAGTAGAAATGTTGGAGGGACACTGGAGAGGGAAAGAAAGCTATATGGGTCACATCTGCCTCCCTGAAAATCCAGTAAAACACAGGGGTAGGGGATGTGTGTATGAATTTAAACCACAAACTGATTTTCTGCAGCCACCTTGTGTCGAAAATGGAAAATGCAGCTCTCAAAATCTGTTTTTGAAAGCTCAGTGCCCTGCTTCAGCAAGGTGTTGCACCCAAGGGACTTAAAGCTCATTAATGTTGCTGCTGTTGCCAGGAGACCTGCTCACACATGAGGAGTTTTTCCAGTGGGAAAACACCCTGAATTAGGGTGGATTTTCACTGATACTCAGTTTCCAGGAGAAAATGTCACCTATCAAGAAAACATTACTTTTAGATCCTATTCCTTTGCAGACTGAACTTTGCAGAATCAAAGGGGATCTTGCAGTTTATCTTAATGCTCAATTATTTGTTCACAGTGCAAGAAGTGATAGATCTTATACCCTTTTTCTCAAAACATGCTTGTTTGGTTGAAAGAAGAAATGTGCAGAAATCAGCGGTCAGAAACCAGAAATGGCTATTGACTGAGCTTTAGAGTGCAATCCCAAAATTCTCTTACTAGATAACACTGCATCTGCTCTAGACATAGGTGAGACATTGCTCGCTCACATTGGACTAGGAAAAGTAAGTGCTTTGTCATTGATATGTCGCTCATTTCTCTTTTCTTCAATCATGAATTTAATTTAGAGAGAAGACATTAAGTGACAGTTATAATTTTCCTTGACAGGTTTCTAACAAGGATTATTTCCATTCAGGGCAAAAAGCTGCCTACTGTTCTTCTGTGACAATATTCTCATCTCTTCCACCTCACCACCACTGCAATAATGATTTCCACCAGGCTCATCTAGCTGGGGGCTGGGCTAGCACCTTGGCCCTAAGAGAGGAGGAACCCTCACTGCAACACCCCAGACAGTTTAACTGCACTGAGTGTTTAATTCCCAGCAGTTCATTAGGAAGAAAACTGAGTAAGATGCATTTTGGAAAAGTCTATCTTCTTTGGTTATATAGGCAGTCTGCTGGTACTAACTTGTGTGTTTGTTTCCTCCTTAAAATTCGTCATTTGCACTTATGTGAGGTGAATAGCTTTCCTCCATAAATGACCAAATTATAACCTCTATAATTTTTGTGTGGCAAAGGAGGCCCAAAGCTGCCTATTTAAGGCAAACAGATTGCCTTCAATAGATAATGCTAAGCAACATTTACCAGTGACAAATAACTGGTGTTGTGCTGTTAGAATCTGTGAGACACTGGGAGCAGACATGTCCCCCAACAGTGTGAGCCATTCTCTGTGGGATTGCACCCAACTTTGAACATCTTGGCTGGGCTTTCCAACAGCATTTTAAAAAGACATACTCCAATAAAATCAGGAGCAGACAATAAGCCAAAAGAGAGAACAGGTGATGACTTCAGTCTGCCAGGGAAAGGAACAGGTTGTTAGCTAAGTCAGTTGAGAGAGAATCATGGATTATACGGATATTCAGCAGATGGGATCAATGGGATGTAACAGCAGTATCAATATGACAAATTAGAGGAATTACTCCAAACTACCAAGCAACAGGGGACATGAATTACAGTTTGGTGTTTTGTTTACATGCCACACGAGGTCAAACTAGTCTTATTATTGCACATTGGCTCTCCACTGCTCAGACTGTGGAGGTAACAGTGGGCATTGTGCATGGCCCAGTGATTGAAATGGGAACACACACAGAGCTGATGGAGGAAAAAGGAGCCATATTATTCACTTGTAACCTCACAGGTACATAGATTTTCATTGCTGTTATTACTTGCATAAACATAGTATGCAGGCTGGATCAAATCCCTGCTGAGCCGTATTTTAGACATGGGAGCTGGAAATATCATCATGCATAGATACATTTGTCACGCAGCAATTTTACAAGTGCTGGTTTCTTGTATGCACCACTGTGAGTCTGTTTATTTCTCAATGGCTTGGATGACCTTTAAAATACAAAATGACCCATGATTCAAGCATAATCTGGCTTTGAAGTGACACATGCAGACTTGGACACACAGACCTAACAGCTACATCATGGCCATCATCAGGAAAACCCCTTGGTGCTTTGTTGTCAGTGCTGCCTGGTACTGAGATACCAAAACCATCTCACCTCAAATAGGACTGCAGCTCTTTATATCACTTCTCTGCAATCTCCTGCCAACAATTTTACCTGTAGTCTCAGTTAGAAGTGTGGGTGAAGGTTTCCACTGTTCAGGGTGGGCTGTAAAGACAAGAGCAGTAGCTGAGGCTGTAAATCTGAGCCCTATATGTACATAGGAGCCAAACTGAAAGCAAAATCAAGAGGACACAGAAAACATTCTTTTTTTATTTTTTCTTTTTTTCTTTTTGTGCAGAAATAATAACAGTTTGGACCTTTTTTCCATACTGATCTCCAACAGCAAAATGAAAAGTACAAATGGATGCATTTTATAGGTGTGGTTCTGCCATTGCTGTCAGTGTGCTCTGGCCATGGTCTTTCAGGCATACTGTCTAGAATTAAAACTGCAGGGGGAAAGGTGGCTAAAACTAGAAGGACTCACAAAGAAAATGAGTGCAAAATTTTAAGGGTGAAATCTGGCTCTACTTGTCTTAATGTTAGCTGTGGTAGACTGTTGACACTGACAAAAAAAGTACTTGCAAATTGCAGCAGCCACCAAAAGAATTTCATCAAGAATTTGACAAAATTCCAGAAAATGGAATTAAAAGTTGTCAATGGATATAAGAATCTATTGTTTTCTTGCAAAATTGGTAATTTGAGGAGGTTCTAAGTAATTGTAACATCATTGTAGTCAATGGATATTTTCAGAAATCTTTGAAAATCACACAGAATTAATCCCATGAGGAAAAAAAGTACTGTTTTCCTAGGGTTTTAAAAAACATTTGCCCTTTTTTATCTATGCTGTAGACTTATATGTGGATTCCTAATGAATATGGGAAATTTTATAATGTTACATAGAATCATAAAATTGTTAGGCTGGAAGAGATATCTAAGATCACCAAGTCCCATAAGAAATAGCTTTTAGAAGTGAGGCTAATTTGGTGAGATGAATTAATCTAAAACTGAATACCAGAGTACTTATGTGAAACTACAAAGAGAAACCAGTGCACTTTTCAGAGCTTCAGATGTTACTAGAGGAACTAGTGACCACATAAGATCCTAAGGGTGGATCATGCATCAGCAGTTTGAAGCCAAATAAAGCAAAAGGGAAGTCATGCTCCATAACAAGAAGATGAAGAATAAACCCCTCAAAAAGTAATGAACAGAGGCTAAAAGGTCCAGGGATCTCACTGAACCCTAAAACAACTAACATGAAAAGGGTAAATATTTGTCAAGCAGCATAACTGTGAACTCTCCATCCTTGGAGCTGGTGAAGACTCAAGCAGTGAGGCCCCAGCTCTGTGCACAGGGTGTACTGGATGACTTCTGGAGATTCCTTCTGACCAGCAAGGTTCTGTGAACTTATGACAGCTGGTGAGAGCTCCTGCACACCACTTCCCCTTTCACACTGACATCACTTCTTCAGAAGAACACGTCAGTGACAATTTCTGTACTGATCAGGAGGACTGTTTCCTTTTTCTAAAATTAGTGTCACTGATACAACACAGTTATTAAGGTTGGATTCTTTTGTTATTTGTGGTCCTGAAACAGCATTGTGGAATGATTCATACCTATATTCTCACCCTTGTTTTCTGCTGCCTCAGGATTCTTCTGTTTGGTTCCTCCTGCAGCTGAAGACAACACTAAGAGCAGTTTATCCTAAAAATGTGGAAATAAGTTTAATTTCAAACTATTTTTTTATTTCTTACTTCTGAAGATACTAAAATTAAAGTATGAAGGATCATTTACTGGTCTCTGAGCACTGGCCACAGTTTGAAAGTGTCCTGGTCCCCTGTTTTGCATCAGTAAAGTGACATGGTAAATACCTTTAACAGTCTCTGATTATTCATAACACAGGGAAATACCAGTTAGAGATGTTTCTTAGACTGATTATTAAACATTATTGCCATCACTTCCCTGGTCTTTAATGCCCCAGCTTAAAATACCTTTAAATACCTTTAAATACCAGCTTAAAAAGGATATGACTGATCTCCAAAATGGTCTTGAATGTGGTCCTGCTTCATTCAGGGAAAGAATGAATGGGTTCTACTACTCAAAATAGTTGCTCTTAACACAGTTTTTTAATGTTATATTGAGTCCTAGCACATATATGGCACATTTCCCATTTACAAAGCATGAAGAATTAATGACTGAGCTTTTACAGTATATTTGAGAATATGTTTTCCACTTTGCTATGTCTCAGGAATATAAGATGCTTTTGCTCATTTTATTTACCTGTAAAAGTGAATTCTTGGAGTCTTTGACTTCTAGTTGTTGTGTTTACACTGCTAATCTTTCTCTAGCATCCCCTACTGCAAACAGAAGTATTTCTCAACAGAGAGGCTCGCAGCCCCAGTCACACACTGTTGTGTGATTTTATTTGATCCAACCCTTGCTCAAAGCAGAGAGAACTGTGAAACAAGGTCAGGTTATTCAGGGTCTTGAAGACACTCTGGAATAGCCCTAGAGCTGGCAAACCCACAGCCCCTCTGGACAGTCTGAGCTACTGCTTGGCCACTCCCCTGTGAATACTGTGCTCTTATTATTCAGTCAGTGTTTCCTTTGTTTAGCTGGCATCTTCTGCTCATCATCCTTTTTCTATGCATCCCTGATGAGAATGTGGCTCCAGGTCCTCTGTATCTTCCCATTACCCAGTTGGAGACAGCAATCGTTGTACTTGGTTTCTCCAAACTGAACACACATTTCTCTCAACTCTCCCATCTCTGTAGCTTCTCATACAGTGTGTTCTAGAGCCCTCTTTGTCTTTGTAGCCTTCTGTGTGGCTCACTTGAAGTATGCCAATGTCCTTTTTGTTTGCAGTAGGAAGCCCCAGGTTTGACAGCTCCTCACATGCTCCCAGTTTCTGAATAGAGCAGAATAATTGCCTCTCTCCACCTGCTGACTGCACTCCTTCACTAATCATATCCCCTGTGCTGGTGCCCTCTTTGCTGGGAGGGCACACTGCTCATCATGCCCACCAGGATCCCCAGATTCTTATAAAATAGGGAAGACTGATGATCCAGTAGCGAGAACCTGAAAACTGGCAGTAAGTCAATCTCACTTAGGACAGTCAAAGCCATGGTCAAGAAACCTGAAAAGTATAATATAAAAAAAATATGCGCATAAAAATTTTCCTACATGTGACTGAAATATGTACCTCTATGTATATCTAAGTGTATTTTAAATACATATACTCAGTGTAGATAACCCAAAAATATTCTTGTGAGGTCTAAGCAAAACTATAATGACTGCATATTTTGAACAAACCTATATATTATCTATTTCTATTTCTATGTTCCTATTGCTGTTTTTCCTATGGAAGTACTCTATGTAAACATAATCTGTTTCCCAAATCGGTATCCTAACTTTCAACAGAACATCCTGCTTCAATTCTCCTATCAGTAAGAGTGAACTAATTTCATTGATCAGTCTGTAGGAAAAAAATATCAAAATTAATCTTAATATAAACCTACAAAAAATTTCCCTAATACATGTTGTACATGATCTAGAAATGTCCTTTTTATTTCCATTCTCCTTTAATTTGGGCTTCCTTTTTAAGATTTCATCTAAATATTGATGTGTGGGAAACAATTTCCAACACATCAACACATAAAAGTACTATATATAAATCTTTAATTCAAATAGCAAGTTTCTCCATTTTTTCTAATACAGCAAACAGCCAAACCCTATTACCATGAACAGTTTGAAATCATAAATATTTATCTGAGCTCAGAGGTGATTTGTTATAGAGAGGTTAGACTGTGTCTTCAGCACAAATTTATTTCCTCAGTTGAAGTTGGAGCTAATGAAGTCCGAATTGTCACACTGATGGTGCTCTTTCAAAATGCACTTTAGAACACAATGTCTTTTACAGAGTTTGCAACACAAATGCTTTGAAAAATTTTATACTGAGTGTTCATTCTCAGTCTGGAAATTATCGCTCATATAGTATTTTCTTCCCTTCTCCATTCCACTGTCAAGACTGTGACTGAGAATTGTATAAAATTCATGAACTCCAGCACTTTTCAGTGAGTTATTAAACCAGTATTATTTTTTTGCTAGTCTTTTTATTTTTTTGTACATAAAGAATGATAATTAGGGGACTCGGAACCAAATGCCTTTTCTACTACATTAGGAATTCTTTGCTAATCATTGAAGTCTTGCAGATAATTCTTAGATTTAATAGAATAAGGTTTAGAAGAAGCAGTTTCCAGTCTTCTTGTTTAAGTTGGCATAGCTTCACAGTTTTCACAGCTGAGGGATCATGGCATGGGAGGTGAGCAAGTGTTTGACTATGCAACTGTCTTTATCCAGTCCCTTTAGAATTTACCTGTAATACTCTATTCTTAAAGGCTACTACAATAACCTACATGGAGTATGTAAAAATGGCAGAGTGCCTATAAGTGCAAAAGGGAAATACAGTATGCACAAAGTTGTTTTCTTGCAAGGATTTCATTATAGGAAAGTGAGAGAAATTCTACGAACATTGCTCAAGTGTATAGAATTGAAAGTCTTACTTTAGTGGGTTGTTGTCAAGAGCAGCAATGAAAACAAAAAACAAACTATTAGTAAATTGTTCTATTTACATTATACTCTTGTCCAGTTCAATTTTATTGTATCAATTTCTATGATAAAAAAAATTATACTTGAAGCATTTGCTAACTACCTATCTTTTGGTGTAGCTGTCAGTCTCAGAGGAGACCTTTGCTATGTACACCCACAACTGAACACTGTCTTCTCACACAATTTCCCTGACCAATCATGGCACTAAAATGCAGTGGGAATGGAGTTCAGCTTCCTTTTAATAACTGGCTCAACTAACAAACATGTTGCAGTAAGTGTTAATATGTTTATTCCCAACATACATCATACATATGCGTGCCCAGAAAGTTTGCAAGAATCTCCACTGTTTGGCCACAATCCCCATTTTGCTGATTAAGACACAAGACATTGTTTCTTATTTTTAGCAGCTGTAACTCTGCCTGCCAAGAGCAAATGATTAATCAGGTCCTTAAAATGACTTAACAGCTGTAAATCAAGTAGTAATTTTAAGAAGCAGAGCTCATGGACAAAATAGCTGTTTCATTTGCCAGGGAGCAGAAAGATATATTTAGTCGCCTCTGGATGCTAACATTGCCTCCATCAGATCTTTTAGAAGGTCAAGTTGATTATTCCTCAGGTCTTGTCTGCATGTTGCTACTGAAAAAATCTCACTGCAACATGCATAGACTCCCAGTTTTTTCAGGGTTTCTGAGTATCACAGCCACAAGTCTCTTTGAACCTGGACCTTGCTTGAGAAAACAAGAGGCATTTCCACAAATTTCTGGCTGTGTGTCCTGGACTTCATTCTTCATGTCTCTCTGAGGCTGTTGTCACTGTCTGCTTTCCATGCTGCTCCTTGAATCCTTACTTCTGCCTAATCTATTGCCTAAGAAAAACAAGCAAATCTGGCTGAAAGCAATAATTTTTGTCCAGAATTACCTGTATGTCTCCTTATCTTGTATCCCAGTACTCATGATTATTCCGGGAGCTCATTTCTGGACATCTCAATGCCAGGTTCAGCAGGTTATTTCAGGGTCACTTCACAGAAAACCATTCCCAAGGTGTCCATGGTACACCAGTGACAGGCACTTCCCTGGGTGGGAATGACTGTGCTTACAAATGTGACCAGGGCAGCAATTTAGGGTGCACACTTAGAATGGTGAATGGTTGAAGATGGAGAAGAGTTCCTGTGTGTCTTCTGCCCAGCAGTATTTGCCATAACCAAATTACCTGCTACAGCTGACCCTCAAATGAGAGCTTATATCATATTCTGGTTATTTTACAACTGACTTTTGTTTAAAAGGCCTGCTTCTCCACCCAGCAGGCCAGTGGAGCATCTCTGTATTCTTTAGGGTCATACTACTATTATCTCATGTCAAGAAAAATGTCATTTTATATTTTATGAGCTCTGCGATACATCCACTCAATGCTTTTAGAAATTATTTTGAAACTCCTTCTTTAAACCTCTAGAAGGCTAAAAGTCTAGAAAACCTCAAAAACATATTTTTCAGACCACGTTGATGTCATTTGGACCACAACATTTCCTAATCAAATGCAACATGGCCCGTAGTGATGCAATGGAAACAGTCTCAGTTGGAATCAACATCTACATCAAAATAGCCTGCTCACTGTTAGAGTAGAGTTTAAGCTGGAGAAATAATTGAAAAATTAAGCCTTTTCCAGATCTTCATTTTGCAGTTTCATTCACTCCAGCCTTGGAAGCAGACTGCAGGTTGTAGGGCATAGTCTGAGCTCACAGGGACACAGAGGATCTTCAGCATATAGAACTTGCAGACAATGCAAAATCCAAGCCATCATTAGAGTCAGACACTGTCTTTACTAGGAGTGTAAAAAAATCAACTTTTTAAAGCAAGTCTATAACTGTGTCTATAATTCCACCAGAATGAAAATTGCCTGAAAAAAACATGGAATAATTCTGTAGCAAATATGAACCAGCATAGTTTGACCATAGAAGCCTGTGGAGTTATTCCAGTTTACAACAGGTTAAGATCTGGCCTCAGCTGGACATTTGCATGCATAAATCAAGTAATTGCATGCACAAACTGATAGTTATTTTGATTTGCATGTAAGTGTTCATACTAATTAGCAAGAGCACTATTGAACTAATGCTTGCCATGGTTTTTTCATGTGCAAACAGATGCATTTGCAGACACTGAAGACTTTGTTAATAGCAACAATGTGGGAAGGAGAGAAGAGGCCTCTTATACACTGAATAATATCTTTCTTCTTTCTCTGCCTTTGCTCCTTAAGTCCGTTCTTATATGAAAACTCCCACTTTGTTTTGAAAAAATTAAAACTGGACTTTTGGGGACAAGTTAGACAGAGAAAGAGAAAAATATCTTAGCCTGTGTCTTTTTCTGACATTTCTGTGTCAGTTTTACATTGACATTAAATATGGGTCAGTCTTAAAGGATATCACACATCAAACTTACTACAGAGTGCATATTTCTATGATGAAGCATTGCAAATCAAGCAATGAGTCACATTGGGGAGAGAAAAAGAGGCAGGTTTTAGACAGGAGGGAAAGTAGACAAAGTGAACCCAAAGTGTACTTGCAAGAAATGAATGTAAAGTGCATGTGCTTCAATCAAATTCTAATTAAGCTCAAAGGATGAAGAAATAGCACTCATTGAGCTGTGAAGTTAAGTTTGAGCCACAACTTTCCAAAAGCTTGAGTCTTCTCAGATCTTGGATTAAGAGGTCAGGCAACAGTGAAGGATGCCAAACTTCAAGGTTCTTCAAAATTTAAGGGTACCTGGACACAAGAATTCAGACTAGCCCAGTTCCAAAAAGAGAAGTAATCAGTGAGAAGAAAGCAGAGAGAATGCATGAATTAATGTGTATCAACTGAACTGTTACAGGAACCAATCCCAGACAGGTAACAGATTAAAAAAAAAAAAATTAAAAATTTAAATCTGCCCATGCATCCACATTTCTCAAGAATCAAAACAACTTCTTAAATTCATCAAGAGATATAAAAGAGAACACGGGAATTTGCAAAAGGCAAAACATTTTTTTTTTTTTTATTTTCAAGATGAAACTTTTTGTTTCAAAACAGTATTTTCAGTTCAAGCTGAGCTTCAGCTTTTCAAATATCATTCAAAGGAAGCTGAGTATTTAAAAAAAGGAAAAGAAAGCCATTAAATAAATCTTATAAACATTAAATTTTTTAATAACTGAAAAATACACTGGTTTTCTGATTTGGACTGATTTTGTGCTATATGTAATTTCCTTCTTTTGTGGTTCAGCTGCCAGACTAAAAATTGACATTATTTTCAATGTCTTTAATTCTGTATTCCAGTCTGAACTGAAGCCAGTTAATATAAAATTCTGGAATAGGTTATTTTCTGGTGTTGAAATACAAAGCTAGAGTGGGAGAAGAGAAATTGTGTCATCTCCAAGTGTCCTAACAAGGGCAGTGTGATTCTGTCCTCCAAACCAATCACTTCCAACTCTGTGTGACCAGCAGATCTGTGCACACAGACTACAGATGCATGCAGCCTGGGAGAGTGTTTTAAAAAATGGTCACTGCCTGGTTGACAGATTGCAATACACATTTCTGTCAGGGGAGATGAGGCCATGGAGAATGACTCCCATGACATGTTCATGGCCTCTTATTTTTCTCCTCTTCATTTCACAACTCTTTTATAGTTCTTGCTGTGATCTAGAGGATGAGAATTTGAATTAGGATTTAACACTCAGTGGTAAACTATTTTTTCTTTAATTTCCTGATTATAGCTTACTGGCAGAAGACTTGGAGCTGCAATAGAAAATATCTCTATCTTTGTTATTTCTGTCATTATCTCCTTTATACATGTATGACTGCTGATCTTTTCCATAGCATCTTTGCTTCCTGTCACAGGAATGCTGTAAGTGCATAGATGATGTAAGTTCCATGGACAATCAGGATGAAAAGGGACTTGCAGGCATTAGGGAAGGCAAGTCAGTGCCACTCCCAATCTTCTGAATTTAAAGGCTCTGTGCCTGTGATGTGGCCTTGTTAGGATGTGTTTTCTTTACAGCTTTCTTCTCCTTTTTTCTGTGCAATACTTGTCACAGGGACATCCTATAAATGAAGCTCTTTGAGCTACTGCAATCATGACAGCACAGTATAAGAACAGTAAAACAAATGGCCCCAAAACTGTAATATTTTACTTTATACAAACTTGATAATATTGTCAATCAGTTGGGGGGGACATCCACTTTATTTTTGATAAAAAGAATGTTAAAACTCAAAAAATCCACAAGAAAACTAGAAGACACAAGTCAAACACAGTCAGCAAACATAGAGACAACATGTGTAACTAAGGGGGGATGCAGAGGCACATTCCCTTCTTTCCCAGTCATATAACCTCAAACAACAGGACAATTCATAAACTCCTCAAAAGCAAAAAGGAGGAGGGAAAAACTAGCAGGAATCTGTCTGGTGTAGATGAGCACAGAGGTTTCTTAGCGAGGAAACAACCTTCAATACCAATTTGAAAGTGAAAATAAAATAATGCAGAAGAAATAGATTGTATGGCATCATACATTGCCATTTGCTGGCCCTTTTGTAGCTAGCAATAATAATTCTAGTGACCATCATTTCTCATATTTAGGTAATTCTTATGTGGGAATGCTGTTACATTTGGGTGATTGACTTGTTAAAAACAGTTGAAAACAACATTTATTTTTGTAGTTCTGTGACTTCATCCTGCAAATACTTCTGCTTTTGTATATGAAAGAAGGGTGTCTTTTCCTTTGGGTACCTGCTTTGAAGCAGATTGGGACCAAGTTACTGTTCATTTCTTAGAAGCAGAAGTGTTCAGAGTAACTGACCTCTCACTGAAACTGTCAAGAATACACTGACAGACAGGGTTCCAAGGCATATTGATGGAGTGATAGGTTGTTAGCAAGCATTGCCCAGATTGCCTTGCTTGAAGGATGTTGTTTTTAAAGATTCCAGAAAGCTCTTTTCCTCCTTCTTCAAGTGATGGGTGGCTTTGGCAATATGAGGTCTGAACAGAATCAGGGGATTATAGAATTATAGAATCATAGAATAGTTTGTGTTAGAAGGAATCTTTAATGGTCATCTAGACCCTGCAATGAGCAGGGGCATCTTCAACTAGATCTGGTTCTTCAAAGTGCCTTTCAACCTGACCTTGAATGTTCCCAGGGATGGGACATCCATCCCTTCTCTGAGCAATCTGTTCCAGTGTTTTACTACTCTCTGTGTGAGCAACCTCTTCCTTGTATCTAGTCTTAATCTACCCTCTTTTAGTTTAAAGTATTTATGCCTTGTCTTATAGCTACAGTCCCTACTAAAAAGTTTGTCCTCATCTTTCTTGTAAGACCCCTTTAAGTATTGAAAGATTGCTGTAAGATCTCCCCAGAACTTTCTCTTCTCCAGTCTGAGCAGCCCCAGCTCTCTCAGCCTGTCCTCATAGGAAACATGTTCTAGTTTTGTGACTGTTTTTGTGTCCCTCCTCTGGATCTTCTCCATTGTCCATGTCTTTCCTGTCTGAGGACTCCAGAGTTGGATGCAGTACTTCAGCTGGGGTTTCTCAAGAGTGGATCTGTACTTACGAGTGCTCTGTATTAAAAAATGTATTTTCAGGTTTTCACCAAGCATTTTGCACCTGGATTCATCACATCCTATACAGGTTTCCTAGTGAAATCAGTAGAAGAGATTAGGAAATTTTATCTGTGTTTCCATTTGTGCATGCAGTCTGTGTGCAGTGCATCTTACTGTGCACAGGGTCTTCCTTCATATGAACCATGCTACTAGTGAAGCATTTATGGAACTCCCTGACTCTTTAAATGGAGATGATGTTGAGTTTTCTCAAGTGAGTTATGCTTCTAAATAGTGAGTATTTCAGAAATACTTAGAATAGAGTTGAGATAGGTGAGTTCTGTTAAGGATTCAGGATTGATTTTCTGTATTTCCCCTGTACTGAAGGACTCAGGTTGAGGGTGTATCTAATTATTCATGTGAGACTGACTGTGAAGGGTGTTTTCAGGCAAGCCATATAA
This sequence comes from Urocynchramus pylzowi, assembly GCA_013397555.1. Lineage (NCBI taxonomy): Eukaryota > Metazoa > Chordata > Aves > Passeriformes > Fringillidae > Urocynchramus > Urocynchramus pylzowi. The sequence goes on from VZRH01006480.1 coordinate 579,570, forward strand.
ATTAATAAACATAAATGTGTTTATTAAGAATGCACAGATTTACACCTCCCTTCACATCTTGGAAAATATTTCACTGTCACAAAGATAAATTGCCTTCTGAGTAGAAGGAAATAAATTCTAGTTTATATCTGTATTCTTTAAAGCGCTAGAGACTTTCTCAAAACACTTCAGCTCTTATTTCAGCAACAGCCTTTTGGATAAAACTGCAACTCAATTTAGCCACTGTGGGTAAAGAAACAAAAAAAAAAACAAAAATCTATAAATACATTGGCTGCAAAAGGAGGGCTAAGGAGCAGCTCAACCTTTTGCTGGATGCAGAGGGTAGCATAGCATCCAGGGATATGGAAAAGGCTGAAGTATTTAATGACTTCTTTGCCTCAGTCTTTAATACCAAAACCAGTTGTTCTCAGGTTACCCACCTCCCAGAGCTGGAAGATAGTGAAGGGGAAGAAAGAAGAAAGGATTATGCCTGTTATGCCAATTAGACACCCACAAAGTGTATGGGTCCAGATGGGATGCGAGAGTAATGAGGGAGCTGGCAAAAAAGCTTGCCACGCTGTTTTCAATCATTTACCAACAGTCCTGGTTGACAGGAGAACTGCCAGCTGACTGGAAATTAGCAAATGTAGTGTCCTTCTGTAAGAGGGGTCAGAAGGATGGTCCGTGGAACTACAGGCCTGTCAGCCTGATCTGGGTACCAAGGAAGGTCATGGAGCAGATCATCCTGAGTGTCATCACACAGCACATGCAGGACAACTAGGGAATCAGGCCCAGTCAGCACTGGTTTACAAAAGGCAGGGCCTGTTGACCAACCTGATCTCCCTCTATGATGGGATGACCCACTCAGCAGATGAGGGAAAGACTGCAGCTGTTGCCTATCTAGACTTTGGTAAACATTTGACACCATGTCCCACAGCATCCTCCTGGAGAAACTGGCTGCTCATGGCTTGGATGGGTGTAGTCTTTGCTGGGTGAAAATCTGGCTGGCCAGGCCCAGAGAGTGGTGGTGGATGGAACTAAACACAGCCAGCACCCAGCCACTCTTGGGGCTCCCCAGGAATCAGTGTTGGGGTCAGTCCTGTTTAATACCTGTATCAATGATTTGGCTGAGGGGATTGAGCTCACCCTCTGCCAGTTCACAGCTGACACCAAGTTAGGTGGGAGTGTTAATCGACTGGAGAGTAAGAAAACTCTGCAGGGAGATCTTTGGTGGGCTGGGTTGATGGGCTGAGGACAACTGCATGGCACTGAAGGAGTTCAGGGTCCTGCACTCAGATCACAGCAACCCCCAGGTGGCACTACAGGCTGGGGGAAGGAAGAGTGGCGTGAGAGCTGCTCAACAGGAAACAACTTCAGGGTGCTGGCTGGCAGCGGGCTGGATATAAGCCAACAGTGTGCCCAGGTGGCCCAGAAGGCCAGTGGCATCCTGGCTTGTACCAGCAACGGTGTGGCCAGCAGGACCAGGGCAGTGATTGTCCCTCTGTACTCGGCCCTGGTGAAGCCACACCTCGAATCCTGAGTTCAGTTTTGGGCCCTTCACTACACAAAAAGACATGGAGGTGCTGGAGAGAAGGGCAGTGGAGCTGGGGAAGGGTCTAGAGCACAAGTCTTACAAGGAGTGGCTGACAGCTGGTGTTGTTTAATCTGGGAAAGAGGAGGCCTTGTTGATCTCAGATGTGATGGCACAAATTTTTAAATTCACCACTTCCATGATCCCAGTATATTTGCACATCCAAAAGGCATGACGTGCCTGGAATTGCTCTAACACCACATAGTGTGTCAAGCACACAAATAAATTGAGTCTGGAGAAAAGGATTTGAACATTTTTTGGGAAAATATGAATCATGCATTGCTAAAAAATTTACAGTTAAATTGAAACCACCTAAAATAACTTTCTCAGCTTGTCAGTGTTTATTTATCCTCTCTTCAGGCATCCCTTCTGTCCCCTTACCACTTTACATTTTGTAGTAATTAGTAAAATATGTAGAAAGATATTTATTTTAAACTGAAAAACTAAAAGTCTAGGCATTCTCTGCATTTTTATCCAAAGCCTTTCAGTGGATGACACATTCTTGGATCCTGTCTGATTCTGGTGTCAAACTGCTGGCAGTAAAATGTATTTACTCTTGTTGTGCCTAATCATATATGCTAGTAATATCTGGGAAGATATTGGCAATGTAGGTGAGACATCTGAAGGGCAGATGATGGAAAAATTTAAATAGCTCCACAAGGGGGGAAGTGTCTGGAAAAGATGTTTGCCATATTAAAAATGGTTAAGTGCTAAACACAAACATATCTTGTTCCAGGCAGATATGTATATTGGCATAATATAACCACCCAGAGCCAGGGAAGAGAATTGCATTAGTGGACAGAGCACAGCACAATGCAAGAGAGAGGCCACTGGTGTGCAGCAATGTGTTTTTAGTAGCTGATTATTAAAATGAAAGCTTATGAAATCCACTTTTTGTCCTCATTTGTCCTCTGGTGTTGGCAATGTTGTTTTAAAGGAGAATTAAGCTAAGCAATAATTTTTTTCCTCCTTTTTGCCATCAGAGGACGAGGCAGCCTTTCCAAGCCCCACGCCAGCACCACTGACCCTGACCCTTGGGCACTCCAGTCACCTGTCACATTGGGCCAGTATTGTGGAGGGCCTCTCATCAGCACTGACCAAGTCAGCCCTGTGGCAAAAATATTTTAATCTGGACAATTCATTGGAAACAAAAATTCTGGAAAATGTTGTTTTGTATGTCACTTGAATCTGTTTACACTTTGCCAATGTCTTTTATTATCTTTCCATTTACATATCCAGCTTTAAAATGTCCTCATAACAACTTAGGTTTTCAGATAGTACAAAACTGTGAGAAGGATCAATATATCAGAAAATAGGGCTGTCATTCAGAGGGATTTAGATAGGTTGAAGAAATGAACTGACAGAAACCTCATGAGGATTCCATAATTGGGACAAAAGTAATGCCAAGTAGCAAGAGAGTTTGGGAGCTGGCTGGCTGGGGGTCACCTTTAGAGAAAGACCTGAGAGATCCTGGTGGATGGCAAATTGGGTGGTATGACCTCCTGATGATGAAGACTAACCACATGATGGGCACATTTACAATACTGCACCAGCTGAAGAAAATCAACACAGCACTTGTAAGGTCACTCCTGGAGTGCAATGTCAGTTTTGGGGTGTCCATCAAGAGTTTAACACAGTCATAGAATCATAAAATTATAGAATGGTTTGGGGTGGAAGGAACCTTTAAGATTATCTAGTTCTAACTGCCCTGCTTTGGGCAGGGATGTCTCCCATTAGACCAGGCTGTTCACAGCCTCATGCAGCCTGGCCTTGAAGACTGCCAGGGATGGGGCATCCATAACTTCTCTGGGCAACCTGTTCCAGTGCCTCACCACTGTCATAGCAAGGAATTTCTTCTACCATCTAATCCAAACCTGTTCTCAGTTTGAAGCCATTACCCTGTGTCCTGTCACTACAGTTCCTAACCAATGGTCTCTCTCCAGCTTCCCTGTAGGACCTTTCAGATGCTGGAAGGTTGCTCTGAGATCTCTACACAACCTTCTCATATCCAGTCTGAGCAGCCCCAACTTTCTCAGCCTGTCTTCATAGGGTAAGTGCTTCTGTCCTCTTATCAATTTCATGGCCCTCCTCTGGACTTGCTCCAACAGTTCCATGTCCTTCTTATGCTGGGGGTACCAGAACTGTTTGCAATATATCAGATTATGTTCCAGGAAAATGAGAAAATATGCAAAACCAGCATTCTAAAGCATAAATCTGACCCCTGTGGGGTGATTTCTAAGTCAGACATTCCAACAGCACCACATATAGAGCTCACAAACAGCACAGCCTCCTATGGTTGCTGGGAAGCAGAGCTCAGGCAGCAGGTTGATTTGGCAGATATTTTCAATGAGCTTCACATAACCCAAGGCATATGTGGAGAAGGGCTACAGTGCAATGTTGCTTTCTTCTGTAGGAGCACAGTGGGGTATGTAATATCTCTAACATCTTTAGGCCATTTAAGCCTACACACTGCCAACTTCCATACATATCAAAGACAAATCTAACTCTTTGATGAACTTACCTTTCTGTATGTTGTTTGAAAAAGCAAAATAATCCCTTGCCTCCTACACCTTTGAAAACAGAAGCAAAACAACGGAGCTAAGACATTTTTTAAATTTCTGTTTTCTGAATTCTCTTTGAAGGCACATTTTAGCAATGTAATTTTATGCTTCCTTTTTAAAAACATAGGAGTGGTTTTTGCCAAAATATATTATTGTGTCAAAATGTGTTGGTTTTCATTGAACTACAGGATACAAAATAAATAAGTGGCACTTTACCTGGAAAATAAGATAATTTCTTGGACTATGGATGACTAATTTGTTTGACCCCTTCTTTGCCTCATTTGAAGGGTTTAGAGAGTAAAAATAAGTATTAAGAGTTATTGTTTATTTCTAGTCCTATCTGCTCAGCTGTATTTTTGGAGGAAATTTTTGTTTCTGCATGCAGTCTAAGAATTCAATTTGTTCTGAAACTTTGGTCACTAACCCAAAACAATGTTGTTCTGTTGGTCTGCTTTAGAGCTCAGTGTCTCAGAGGCAATACCTTGATACCTTCTTCCTTCATGTGGGGTTAATGCAGAAACAGGTGGTCTCTATTGTTTCAGTTGCTGCCAAGAGGCAGAATTTACAGAGAAGTCGTCTGAGAGAGAAATAAATACTTGATGCACAGTCATAAACCATGCAGGAGAGCTCCTTTTATTTACTGTTTTTGCATTACTGTGAGATACCTTGCTTAATTCCCTACTTCCCTTTCTATCTATTTCCTCAAAGTAACTGCATTACAACTGATAATCCTTTTAAAGTGATATTGTATTTCTTTCCCATTCCTGAAAACATCTGTTTTTCCTATCAATTCTTTTACTATAGAAAATCTCATTAAGTAAGATCTGCTCCAAGATCTGCTATCAGGCAAGATAAAAAAACACAGTTTGCTAGACATGTCATGAACTTTGCTGTTAAGAATCTGGCGATGAAAAAATGGTAATTTTCAATTTTTTTTCTTTGCGATGTAAAAATTTCTTTATGTCACAAAAATCAGCAACATAAAGCAGAAACAGCCTGGTGAGAAATGCCACTGTGTGCCACTGTTGTCTTTGATAACCAGAAAATGTGATCTTTTTCACAGTTGTCTTATAATCTATAAAAATTAAGCTCAGATCAAACATGACAACTTAAGTAGGTGTTTTAATTACACTTACAGTAATACAGTCCAGTACAGTATACAATCAGTATACAGCACAGTGTATTATTCATGCTGCAGTTTTATTGGTGATAAGAACATCTGATAATATTGTATTATATTATATTATATTATATTATATTATATTATGTTATGTTATGTTATGTTATGTTATGTTATGTTATGTTATGTTATGTTATGTTATGTTATGTTATATTATATTATATTAAGATATGTTATATTATATTATATTATATTATATTATATTATATTATATTATATTATATTTGTTATATTATGATAGCAGAATTGCCATGTCCTGGAACGATTCTCAAGGAATCATAGAGAACAGGCACTCAGACCACAAATGAATTGTGTGGTACTTAAATAGTATAAGTTTTAAGGCCCAGAGGCTGGTGTGGTTATATTGTTGCATCCTATGTGAGTGTTTTCAAATTGTTTAGTTTGGGAAAGACATCACACATTCCCCTACAAGCAGACGTATATGGTCAAGTTTGCCATTATTCTCCATGCAAACTCTGAACAAATTCTTTTCCTGTAAGTGTTAAGAATACAGCTTCAGACCTAAAATTAAAGACTGATTATAGTAGAATGAAACTGAAGAACAGCTAATAAGGGTTATTCAGAATAGTTAGTCACCATCACACCCACATCAGCATTTCAGGGATATTGCAGAAATCCTTTGGTGAATGTAATACTTCAGGGCATCCGAGTATGGTGGAGCTACCTATAAACATATGACTACAATAGATTCTTAATCCAACATGAGCATTTTAAGACAAATGACTACACAAAATTATTAGTTTTCAGAGCAAAAGTAGCACATAAGCATTGTTGATCACCTCTCAAAGGGCACATTTGATGGAAGTTTAGAGCTCTGTGACATTTCTTTTGTGTATTTATCTCACTCAGATATCCTCATTCTAGAAGGCTTGTCCCTTCAAGTTGAAATTGGACATACTATCGTCTGTTGACACCTGTGGATAAGGGAAAAGCACTTCTCTTCTGTTGCACTGTAGAAAACTGCAATTTGCTGTACTGATAATTTTATTGATTTATCTAACTAGCACCACAGCAGTGCAAGGAGAACTATTGTCCAGTATCAAGGGCCTTAGAGGGAGGGTGATTACTATTGTTACTTATTACTAGCATAGGGAAGTTTAATATTGTAATCTGTAAGAAAACAGGTTTTATTTTTCCTTGTCCATCTTAAAAATTACTATCAGCAAGTTGCAGATTGAGAGGAGGAAAGCTGTTATTTCATTCTGCTTCACCATGACTCCATGACACAGAGCATTAAGCTCTCCCTGTTTGCCTCACATAAGACAGGTAAACTGCCCCCATGTCAGTGTGGGTCCAATTTTACTGAGGAATAATTCCAGTTGATATAAGTGGAAATGAAATGCTGCTTTCATGCTCTGTGCCAAGGAGGATGGTGAAGACTTAATAAAGGGTGGTTCAACTTCAGCAGCAGCCATGGCTTTGGATTTTGGAGACTTCTTTTGCCCTCTTGTATTCACATCTTCTCATCCTGTGAACCCTCCTGTCCTAATAAGTGTTCCACTTCACCAGGACTGTTCTTGAATTTCCTGTTGCTGATATCTAACATAGAAAATCACATTATTATACCAAATGTGCTTGGCAGGCACACAGACAACTGTTTTCCAACAGCTACCCTTCCCTACCTTCTCCAAGGTAAAGAAGAAAACACTCCCAGGAAAGCCCTCAAAAAACATAAATCTTGAGGTATTGTATAAAAATGTAGAGGGTTCCTTAACAATGTACAAGAAAAGGGAAAAGACAAAGAGAACAAGATTAATTTGATCCAGTGTGGGTACTCCAGGTGGAAACACTAATTTCTGCCACAGTGGAAGTACAGAATGTTTCTTATGTCACCCCAGTGTCACCCCACAGCTGTGTCTAGTTATTATTTTGCCTCCTTGTTCAAAGGTGTGTTCAGCTAATACACTGCAGGGCAAACGCAGGGTCTTGGTGCAAGTTCCATGCTTCTGTTTGAAAATAATTTTTCTGAGTTTTTAATTCTTTCCTTCTGGTTTTTAAATGCTTATGTTTCAAAATACTAGTATGCTAGTATAGTTTCTACTTTATTGTAATTTTGTGTGTTTAAGGTTGCCATATGCCAAATTTTTCTTACACAACCAGGCAATGTTTCCCAAATTGGTAATTCTTTGCTGCCTTTTCACCCCTTCACCAATGTCCTTGAATGGAGAGAAATTACAGACATTCTCATAAGAGAAAACCAAAGCCCAGGATGCTCTTATGAACTCCTGAAACTAAGTGCTCAGGAATTTTTTAAAACCACCATAGACCTTGTTGAAACCTGTTAACAGCCATTTTCATACAAGTAGATATTTCACTGCCTTCTTTCACAGCAGTATTCTTTTAGAGTTTATCTGGACACATCCACTCTCCAGTGACATTCCAATAGTTCAAACAAGTCATGAGTACAAATCACATTTTAAAAACTTTTTTTTTTCTTTTTTCAGAATACATAGGATGCTGAGTATTTTGAGGTTTTTTTTTGTTTGAACTAAGACAGATATTTAAATCTTAAAAATATGGTTTAACTGATACATGCCAAAAGCCTTTAAAATCTAGTAAAAGACAGGCAGTCATCAGTTTGCTTAGCATCAAGAAGCTCTAGAAGGTGATTTTAGACCTTGAGAGACAGATCTCTGGCTTAAGAATTTCTGATCTTTTTATGAGCAGATGACAGAGATCAAGGTGTTAATTAGTGTGTGGCTGGCCCAACTCTAACACTAGAAAGAGTTTCTTGGGTGGATAGCTGCATTTTAGTTAAGATACTTAAACCCTAAATTTACATAGAGAAGTACTTTATTCATAGTTTCTGATGATGTGTGGGCCTATGTGGACTTCTTATACTTTATATTTTACAAGAGAGTCTAAACAAAAAAAAATTCCTGTTGCTTTCAGTGAGATAGGTTGTTACCCCTGAGAATATATTTAGAAGAAAATCACAAAAGTAATTTTAATGCATCTTCTGTCATTGGTCATTGGCTACTCTGTCAGTACATATGTAGTATAAAAAATCACAACTATTTCTCCAGCATACATCTAAGCTGAAAATCAGGAGAATGGGATTACCACCAGATTCTAGTCCTTCTTCTGCAGAAAATGTAGAATAACTCTCAGTAGATATCTATTCATACTTTAACTGCACTTCTAACAAATTTACTGCAGTCTAACTTCACAGTTTGGACTTTGGTTTTTTGGGAGGAAAAAGATTTGCAGATATTTCTCTAAGAGATTTTTGCTTCACAAAATTTGGGCCAGAGTCACAGAGTCATGCTGCTCAAAGCTGAGGTTTGCAGGATGAATGAGTCCTGACAGAATATGGCATGAGAAAACATCCTTGTAACACAACTGCAGGTAGTTGTCTCTTAAATTTGTTTGTTGTGTGTGTGTAGGTATAACCAAAACCTGATGAAAGTATGCATGTATCTGCTACTCCCCCAGGATAAATATTTAATTTAGCAGTGTTTCTTGAGAAGTCTGGGCCTGTCTAAATAGGAAAATTTACTAACTCAACTATACTGCTGTAATTCCCTATGGGGATGGAAGGAATAAGTGTATCCATGAAGAAAGTTGTAGCTCTGGCAGTAAATTTCTCTGGGCAGACAAACCCTTCAGGTTTTGTCCAGAACTTGAAAATTCAGACCTGATATTCATAAGACATAATTGATGAAGTTGCAACACAGAGACAACACAGCTGCTTAACCTTAGCAAAAAAGCAAAGAGGCCTGTTTGTTGCTTGACAATATATCCCAGCATATAAAATACTATCATCATCTAATTTGGTGTTGTTTTGTGCCCTCTTAATGCTCTGTAGACCTCCATTTTATTTGGATTAGACATTGACTATTTGAATCAAACTCAACTGGTTTGGATTATTAGACTCAACTTCTGAAGTAGCCTGTGCTCTTCCCAATTCAGTGGTAGAAGGGTCAGTAAAGTAACAGGTTTTGCTACCAGAGGGTTATCAAGTGTGAGAGGCATTATGCTGTGGTCCTAAATGTGTGCAACCTATCCAGTGAAGCAGATCTAGAAAAGCACACTCTTTCCTTCCCTTAGCTAGTCAGTTTTTACAGAGTTTTTACATTACACAGAGATGCTTTGCAGACTCATAGAAATGATCCCATCCATCTTAACTTGCATGAATTTGCATATCCAGAGCTGCCTTCAGAGGCTTCCAAACCCATTTCTCTTTTTGCCAGACCATGTGGACACATTATAACTTCTCTTATTTTTCCTCAGGTGGTGGAACAACCTCCTGCCTGTGCCCAGAGCAGAAGGACCTGCATTGAGACCACTCACCAGCCATGACCAGCACCAAGCACAGTTACTCTTCTAGTTGTTACCAATGAAAAAATAAAAAGAATTCACCAGCAGTAATGGCAAGACATGAAGCATATTTTAATTTAGCAAATGCACAAACATTGCCATAAAACATCAGTAGCTTGAGGTCTTCTTTAGAAATGAGCTGTCAGAAGGGGAAGGGAAAAAAAAAAAAAAGAGCAGTTAGTATCAAAAGGGCGTTGTCTGACCTGCTGGATTTACAGGCTTTATTCTACAGTACATAGGTCCTGTTTAGGACTGGGAGTCTTTCAACCTGATCAGTATTCTTGCCTTCAGAGAATAAATACACACTTTTTACATTGAGCTGAATATGAATGTGGCTGCAGACAATTTTTCACCTTTTCACTCAAGTGCTTACTCCCTCTTTTCCTCCTCCATAAAATATGCAACTGAGCAGACTCCCTTGGAACCAACAGTGACAGATATAATTAATTAGCTGCATAACTTTAAATTGTTGCTCTGTTTTTTATGTTAATTTTTGTAAGAGGAGGTTTAAATCATTAAACTGAACTCTTGGTCTAAGGACTGTAGTGATGGACCTGATTTGGAAGCACAAATCAAACAAATTAAAATCTGTAAAATATTTTTTTCTGGTTTCAGGCTGCATCTCAGCTCCATTCAAATTTAACTTATTATTTAGTGATCTAACCATTTTCAGTCCAAATTTATATTGCTGCAGGATTTTAGAGATTTGTGTTCCATCCCTGGATACCCAAATGTTTGCATCCCATGCTTCAATTTCTCTTTGTGTAAATCTGTATTACTGCTAACTACTTCAAACTTAAAAGTACCTTAAGAACAAGGGATAGAGAAATCCTAATAAGGAGCAAATATGATGAAAAAAATATATGCCATGATATTGACATTTTACAGAGAAGCTTAAAGATTGTGACAAATTTTTATTCGTCACAATCTCTTTTTTCTTGATCTGTATTTTCTTTTACACATTTGTAGATAAATTTTAAGTTAATTGACAAAGTGGTTAGCACACATTGTGGCAATATGAAGTAAGTATAGGTGCAAAACCTCAAGGCTACATTGAGCTTCTTTAAGGGACAATTGGAAAGGAAAATAATTTTTTACTGGTTTTTTCAGTCAATTTTCAGCATATAACAACATTAAAGTTTCATGGTTTCCTTATGAGTTTCCTTCTGCTTATTTCCTGGAAGAAATATCTGTTCACAGGTTCTGATGAAGAATCCTGCAGAGCTAAATGCCCATAATAGGAAATCTCAACCCATAATGGAAGACTGCTTACTCTCTTAGAGATGCACACTATCCCACAGCTGCCTAGCATATACCAAAATATCAAAAAAGTGTATTAATAAAACGTGTGTTCTTGAAAAACTGGATAAATCACATGAAAAACAGACTGTGTAAGTGCTTGAGTTTCAGTCTCTTATGATGCTAACTCCTTCAGTGCACCCAGTTCAATAAAGACCATTACTAAAATTATTTGGAAAATGGTGGGGGTTTTGGTTTGCACTTACTGTGTTACCCAGAGAATTATTGGAGTTACATGGAGGAGGAAATGAGAATGGTAAATGCTTTAATAATCAGTCATATTATGACTCAGTCATGGGTTAAGAAATTAGAAATGCATTTTCAGATTTGAAGTACTAAACATCTTTTAAAATTTTGTGTCTAAATAATCTTTTTAATGTAGAATAATCTTAGCTGAAATACATAAGTATTGATAACTGAGGCATTTCTAAACGTTCCATGCCAGACATGGCCCACTTCTGAGTTTAGGGTAGACTTATTTTCTAAAAACATTTACTGAACCATAACTAATTCACACTGTGGTGGACAAAGCCTAGAACAAACACAGCTCAGTCTCACATAAAGGATTTATTAGACTTGCAGGTGGAGTGTCTAAAGCAGACCTTCAACTTTCTCAGATACAAATAGGTATCCAGTGCTGACAATTCCTAACCATCAGCAACCTCTGCTTCACTCTCCTTGTTGAAAGGACTGCTTTGCCCTGGTGTCTAACCTAAATCATCTTTGCTGTTCATCATCATTTTCTGCTGGGTATTTTCCAGCTGGCACACACCCTTCATGAAGTCTTTTGCCCCAAGTCAGGTTGCATACTCTAGCTGAGGCATTTGCAGGGCTGAGCAGAGCAGAAGGATTGTTTGCCATGCTTTGTAATCTGTATTCCTGCGCAGGGTACGTCAGGAGGGTGTTTTGCAACGGTGTGACTCCCTGCTGTGTTTAGTTCCTAGAACTTGTTCTTATTGAATATTGCCCTGTTTTTTCAGACAATTTATCCCGTTAGTCAAGGTAATTTTGAATTCTAATCCTGTCCTCCGGCATCCAGTCTTTCTCAACTTGACATTTTCTGGAAATTTAATAAGCATTCTCTTCTTCCTATCTAGGTCATTAATGAAAATATTGAATATAACACAGCCAGGGCAAACTCTTGCAGAATTCCATTTATGCATCTGTTTGCATGAGGAATTCCTGGAAGAGCAATCAGTAGAAGTTAGTAGGCAGATGTATCTAACTGTTACAATTATCTCTTCTTCTAAGTCAGCACACTTAGAATGCAAACAATTCAGATTCAAGCTGTACAGTTTAAAAATCCAAATATGATTGCATCTGTTCTCATCTGACTAGTCTGTTTCACAAGGGACCCATTTCAAAGCTCATTATAGCTAATGAATGGCTCCTATAAATTTCAGTGGGCCATGAATCAGAGTTGAAAAAGGCTAAACATGATCCTTCACTGACACTAAAACAAAGTTTTGCAGAAGTCAGCATTTGATTTTTTTTAAAAAAAATATTTTGATTAATTAAACTAGCAAGTCAGCAAAACTGGTCAAAAATTGATTTTTCTCAAACTTTGTATTTTCACCAAATGATCAAGGAATAAATTGAACACATTTCAAATTTATTATGCAAACATCTAAGATAAATTAATAACCCACTCAAATCTAATTATCCAAAAAATATCTCAGCATGAGCTGAGGTGGGCCTCACTGAAACAGATCTGTGAGTTCAGAGTCAGGCCCTTCTAGCTCTCACAGAGTTTGAAATGTTAAATACAGATTAGAGTTTCCTACAGCCTCTGGCGGTCAAATAATTTTGCAATTTTGTAGCTGATGGCTTATCTACATAGATTCAGAGATAGTAAACTCATGGTAGAGGACTGCTGTGATTACCCTCAAATTATAAACCAGAGAGTCCCTTAAACTAGTTTCTGCCTAGACTACATTTTATTTCCTTTAAAAAATAAAAGTGGTTAAAGAGTTAACAGTAGCAAGAATTTTACTGTAGTCTTTTTGATGATTCCAGAAAATAGTTATTTTCATTCCAATGACTAGTTATCATCACAGTTAAAATTTTGCAGCCTGGACTCTAAACTTGACTCATTTCAGCTGAGTTCACACACAATGACACTTGAAGGATCACAAGACCTTTCCTTTTTATATTTCTGTTTTCCATACAATTACTTCAGGTGTAACTCCTAATTCTCCTCTTTCACTAGATAGAAGTGTCCTGACAGCCTTTTTTATCCAGCCCCCAGCTGTGGATCTTCACTAAATACTCCTTACATTTCCCTTCATCTTCCTTTAATCTGATTTCACCAGAAATTCTTCACCAGATTCTAGTGCTATCACTATATTACAAGCTGAGGAAATCACACAAGCTGTGTATCTTGAGCAAGACGGGTTTTTTTAAAATAGCTTCATTTCAAATGAAGGTGGTGAGACCCTGGAACAGTTTGCCCAGACACATTTTGGGTGCCCATCCCTGGAGGTGTTCAAGGCCAGACTGGAAGCATCTTTGAGCCACCTGGTCCAGTGAGATGTGCCCTTGCCAGAGGCAGGGAGTTGGAACTAGACGATCTTGCGACACAAACCGTTCTGTGGTTCTGTGAATTAGCACTGGATGTGTGCAACGTTCAAATTGAAGTCCTCTGCCCTTCCATGCTGGAGGCAGGCATCACCACAGTTTTCTATGAGTTATCTCCTACTCTTTGGACTTTACAGATTCTTTCAGCTGCCATTTTCTTTCCTGCCATATTCCAGCATGCATTTCTGTACCCAACCTTCCACACTGCCCTCTATGTGTGCACTGCTCTCTGCATTTAATGATGAAGACCTATTCCTTTCTGTTTGTGTGAACTTGCTCAAACCAGGGTAGCAGCAAGAAAGCAATCACTGATGAGCATAGGGCAGCCCACCAGACACTCTGGGCAGGAGACTGTCCTATAAAAAGTTGGAGTGACAAAACAAGCAAACTGCGAACCAGACTGTTCTTTCAAGAGGGAAATGGGAGGGATGATGGAATAAAGGAAAAAGAAGACTATTGAGAGACAGAGGCTAGAGTCATGTCTTCAAATAGACAGATTGTGTTTGTTAAAGATAAGCTTAGGGTTTTTCCTCTTTGTATTTTTTGCATCAAAACTTGTAATATTTCATCTTACGGGTTTTTTATTTTGTTTGTTTGTTTTTGTTTTTGTTTTTGTTTTTACTGTAAGAGAGTTATCTTTCTCTGAATTTCAATTACCTTGATTGTCCTCCTCAGGGTGCCTTATGTGTCAGGTGCTCTGCTCATCCATCACTTTGCTATGGGAAGTGTTCCTCTTCTATGGGTGCAAACTGAGAATGTCAGAAGGGTTTTGCTGCTTGCTTGCATAACACTGCATAACATTTTCCTTATAATTTGTAATTTGGTGGTCTTAGCTGGAAATATCTGATTTGTAGTTTGAAATCTGGAAAATCTTAAACCATGTAACAGCTGTGAACCTTCAGCTGGGACAGCCACTTATGTACCCTGCACAAAGATACTGCTGTTCACCTGGGCCCTCCACCCTCTTGTCCTGCTTGCTTGTTTTGACTTGCTTCAGATGCTTTAGGAGACAAATTGGGAGTATGCCTATAGGGAAAGTGTTTGGGTTATTTTGCAAATACTCAAGTAGACACTTGCTGTGATAGTGTTACTTCCACATAAGCTTTGCCAGAGAGTCTAGCCTATCATCCTATGAAAACATACCATTTATCTTTCAGTAGACAGGACAAGTATTGACCTGAGCACACAGCACAAGACCTGCAATGCTCACCGAATTTTTCATGCTAATGATAAATCTAATTAGGAATTAGTAAAAAAGTCCTTTTCTCTGTCAAAAATACAGGGAGGAAAAAATCAGTGTATTCTTCTAGACTTCAGTTGTGATTTTTAGCTAGCTGCTTCAGCATCTGTTTTTCAGTTTTACTTTCAGGAAGAAAAAATTGGCACTTTTTTGTGGAAAGCGCTGTGAAAATGTGAAAACCTTCTCAAAATGGTTTTGCAAATGAAGCAAAGTAAACCTGTCTTCTCATAAAATTTACCAGGTTCATAACTTGGTGAAGACAGAGTTTGCTAAATTTAGATTTTATTTTCATTACAACACAGTGTGAAACAATCCATTTCAGTCAAAAGGCATTATTCCATAATATTTTTTCAGCTAAACCAGCTGAGATTTGATAGTTGCAATTCAGCCTAGGAAAGGAAGGCTTCCCAAGGCAACCACGTGGAAGTGGTTCTGCCTCTGACAGAATTGTATTACAGGCATATTTGATGATTATGCAACACACATGTGTGACTGAGACTTCTCTCCCTCCCTCAGCATGTCACATATTTGGCTAAGGAGAGCCACTTCATGCCTGGAGGCACAACTGCAGTGCCTGTTTTTGTGCCCAGCAGCACTGCCCTCGTGAGAGCAGTCATGGTCATCCACCAGCACCCCTTCCTCTTGCTGGTTTAACCAAGCCTCTGACTGCTCAGATTCACTCTGAGGGTCCTGACCCACCCCCCCCTTGGTAGAGTTCCACAGACAGGAGATTTTTTTATGTTTAGATATATAACTTTCCAGTTGAATTTCGAAAGTACCCTGGGTATTGCAGTAGTTCATTTGGACTGCAGTATAACTTATGCACATCTCCACTTCTCTTCCTCATAAATGTGTACTTCATGCTGCTGCATAAAGTCTTCCAGTCGTGGAAGAAGTATCAGAGCTGCTCCTTAAACAGTAGGAATGAGTTTCTTTTCAACAGTCCTAAATCCATCCTAAACTTCCAGCCTCCCAAACTGCTCTGGTCCTGTGATACAGAATGTAATCACAATAGAGGTTTTATACCCCCAGCTTCCCACAGGGAGGAGGGAAACTGGTCCTGGTGGTGGGATTTGCAGTATGTGAGGTGCCTTCCCATTAGATAAAAGTGAAATCTAAGGTCCTTATTCTCAGGGAAAATCACTGATAAGTTTATCAAACAAAAAGTGTTCCAGAATTATTTCACAAGCAAAACCAAGTTGTAAGGCAGTATCTCTTAGGAAAAGTAATCTGCAACTCAGTGACCTTAGTTTGCAAGCCTATTTGTACCAGATTCTGAAGTGAATGGTCTTTTGTTAATTAATTAGTTTATGAGTCTGAGTTAAGTGTACTACAATTCCCTTCTGAATTTCCCTTATTAATCCATATGAGTCTAAGTGTACTACAATTCCCTTCTGAATTTCCCTTATTAATCCATCCCACAGCCCCAGTTACACAGATCAGCTTTACATAATGGGAAAGGTACTTGTCAAATATAAATGCAACCTCAAGAAAACAGGCAATCTCTAGTCATACTAGGGACATATTCTTATATTAGTCAAAAAATGTAAAGGTTATTCTAAGTCCATTAAATACTATTTGCCAGTGTGCACATGTGGAAATAAATTTGTCTGTAGTTTGAAGTGATTCCTTATGGAAACAATTCTCATATAATCAAACCACCTGTCTGCCTCTATATCTCCCAGTACAGGAACTCCTGTATCTGTTGGCTGGTTTGAGGTGCAATTAGCTTATTAAAAATGAAGCAAATAAGCAGTTAAGTGGTGGAGTTTGTTCCTGTATCCCAGTTAAAGAGAAGGGCAACCTCATGCCTTGTTACAAGTTAAAGTATCTCACCAGCCTGGCAGCTTTTATTACTGCTCCCATTTCAGAAGAAGCTTTCATCAGCACTTACATCTCTGTTGAGATACAGATCTCTTTCTTCTTTGGCAGGAATACAAGAGAAACCACACATCATTTGATGTCTGAAGCAAATGCTTAGTTTTGTCAGTGTGCATTTAGCAGTTAGACTGTGCCCTGGGACAAATGACTGAAATTCAGTTCACTTCTCAGCTTGTAAGGTGCTGCTGTGACTACTTGGAAGTCCTGCCTTGCTGGGGCCCAGGCCACTGGTGAGTCACAGGAAAGGGAGGCACACTGCTGTGACCTTCCTCTCATCATTCATCAAAATCACTTTCCTGTAGTCGTGTGGGGAGCTAAATCCTGGTAGTGTACAGAGGGAATCCTCAAAGCGTGTTAACAGGGTCAGGCTCATGAGGGATGAGGAGGATAAGACACCAAAGTGGCCACACAGAGCCTGAGAGCATGTAGGGACATCCATACCTGGGCATGCAGGCACCTGTAGTAAGGTGCTGCTGGGTTTGGCAGCAAACAAGTGCCCATGTTTTATTTCCTGTTCCTGTTCTCTTCACTGGGTTTCATCTTGCCTTTTTTTTTTTTTTTTTCAGAACAGGAGAAAACTTCACCTACTTTCTCTGCTGGTGCTGTACTCTCTGGAAATGTAGATTATGCCTCAGAAAACAGAAATAACAACCTAGGGAAACCCATGCCATCAGGGGAAGACCACAGTAAGGTCAGCCTTGAAACCCACCCATAACCAAGAGCCTTCCTTCTCCCATGAGCTTGTCTCCTAAAGCACATTATCACAAAGGCACAGCCTCATGTGTTATTGACTCTTCAGCTCAGTCTTCACCCAGTAAAAACAGTGTTTCATGAGAATGAAAATTTGTCCAACACAGACTAAACAGAGATTTTATCAGAGAAGTTACTGCAGTTGGGCTAGAAATGACAGCTGACAAAAAACATAAGAAAAGGATAGCAGGTTTAGCGAGATCATGGTGACTGCTACAAACAGGGGAGGTGGGGCTAAGTTATGTGCCAAAAATGTATCTAGTTGATGAAGCTGTTCCCTTCTGATCTCTTCTGGGCCTGAAGAAACACAATAAATTATATAAAAGTATTTTTAGAAGAACTTTGTTAAATTAAGCCTGACTTCAGAAGTGCATTTTCCTCTGCTAGCAAAAGGCAAAATCCACACATGTAATTTTAAATTTATTGCAGCAGATGAAATGTGTGTTTGGCTCATAATCAGTTAGTACAATTCACCAACTATTTTACAAAAGGCTGAAATTTTTTCATTCATATTTAGCTGTTGAATCTCTCTCTTGCTCCTTTTCATGAAAAGAAGTGACGATATTTTCTTGAGGTTTTGGGTCTCTTTTAAACTTCTGTTAACTCTCCCATGAGCATTTTCACAGCAGGTCAGCAATTATATTATGAAACAAGCATGTCTTTCTGCTTACGAATGACAAAATTAAAACAAAATAGATAAGTAATATCAGATGAAAATACTTGTTAATTAAGACCATTAACCATGGGGTTTTTTCATGGCTTTCATCTTTTATTAATTTTTGATTGAAAGATATTGAAAGTAAGTAGTCTAAACCTGTAAAATGTGTATTATTTCTAGAAGGCAACACAACTTCTCCTATCATGCACAATCATTTTATGTAGTATTACTGACAACAGGAAATCATTGCCTGCTGCACATTTAAGATCGAAAAATACTGCACCAACAGGAGGAGAATCTTTTGTTCTGTGTATCTATATTTCAATTTGAATGTATACGTAATAGATTTTTTTTTACACTCCCTCTCTGATATGCCATGATGCTGAATGCAATGTACCTTGGAATATTTATCTCACTATAGACTAGAGGATATACATGTGGAAACTTAGCATCTTAGAAGTCCATCATCTTTCTTACCTGACTCAAACAGTCAGAAAAACTCAATGTCTATCACAGCAAGTGAAAATTAGCAGGGCCTGACATGAATGCTAGCCAAGTTGTGATTTAATGTCTATAAAACCTTATGAACTCTTACATACCGTGTTTTGTAACTGAGCTCACGTTTGGGTACTCAGTAGCTCTCCAGAACAGAAACAAGATCCACAGCATGACTTTGACATCAATTAAGCTTTTCTCATTTATGAGCAGAAACAGGTCAGACTGAATTTTTGGGTTTCTGTGTCATGAAGGGAGAAGGACTAGGCAGAACTAAAAACAAATATATTGCAGTTACATTTTTAAGGGTGTCCTTGATGAGAGCAATTTTTTGAGGATCCAAGTCTTTCAGAATTCACAGAGTTTTGAAAGCTCTTTTTAAATAAAGATATGCTACATGCATGTGTTTTCAATTCATTCATTCATTCATTCATTCATTCATTCATTCATTCTTCTAAACATTCTGTGCTTGGCAAAATGGGACGTAAATTTAATCTGCAGCTGTTCCCACAGGCTGTTGAGTTTAATTGAAAGTAGAAGTGATCCAGTGACAAAGTGGGCATTAAAACAGAAGTCTGCTGGAAATCTTGGGCTTGGTGCATGAGGCTGACAAACTCACTGGCTGCTGAGCCAGGGCTGTGTCACTGTTTGTGTGAGTGACACCACTGCTCTGGAGGGCGGGAGTCCTGCTCTGCACCCCTCTAAAAAGTGAGTCCTGTGTTTGTCCTAACACAGAAGATGGCTGTACAGAGTCAGCAGTGCGCCGCTGCATTCAGCACAATTGAAAACTGTGTTTGGCAAGTGTTTTTTCCGTTTGGCTTTGTCCTTTCATATGTATATGGATAAGCAAATTAAACCCCATTCTTAGTGTGGTAATGGTCGGACTATGCAAAGCAAAGCAAACACGCACAGCAGACAGTGATGCTGGCTCTCTCTGAAGTTTCAGGTACCAACCTATTACCAGGCAGGGATTTCCTCCTTGGGACAGCCTGTTTGCATTGCCCACCTAAACTCTACATCACGTGTAATATCCTCACTGTTCAGCAATCCCACTTTATATTTATTTATCTGGAGAAACCAAAAATCACTACTGGCAAACAATTGTGGCTTGCCTCCTTTACCCTGAGGAAAGAGAGGTTCACAGAACTCTCTTGGCAGCTCTGAGAAGGCAGCTGAGTGAAGTTTGGTGGTAATGTTTTTGCAATAGGCAAGATTTGCAAGGATAGGCAGCATCCTCACAACAGGTTGATTTCTTTAATGGAGAAGAAAATCTTCATACCTGTTGCCAGGCATCCATGTCTGATCTTCGAGTATGAGCACGAAAATACCTAAAAACAAAAACCACAGACAAACAAGCAAACAAAAGAAACACCACAAAACAAAACCAAAAAGAAAAATCCCAAACCTCTGAAAACTAGAGGAGAGAAGGCGACTGAGGGGTTAAAAATATCGAGAGCTGTGTAAGAAAGAACAGCAGCGCAAAGGGAAAAATCCCTGCAGTTCTGAGCGTTAAAACTTCTTCCTGCGAGTAGTTAAAAATCCGACCGCCTGCTCCTGGCAATCGGAGGCAGGGAAGCAGGCGGCGATATTACTCCAACACCTTGTTTGCAGGCTGAAGGGGTTTCCTTTGAGAGGACACCTTCGCCTGCTGTGCCCATTCCGCTGCATTGTCACCTTGTCGTTCCGTCCCCCCGCGCCCCGGGAGCCGCCGCCAGTGCCTCCCGTTGGCCCTCCCCAAACCGGGTGCCAACAGGGTTGTAAGAATTTAATAACACGCTAAACATTTTGATTAAAAAAAAAAAAA
>VZRH01006481.1:0-24733 GCA_013397555.1 Urocynchramus pylzowi
CGCATGATCCTCACTTGGCAAATTAATGTGCTGCTGCTGATGAGAGACAGTGGGTTACTGTGAGCGCAGGCTCTCTCGTCTCCTCTCGCTATTACACCCTGGCAACATCAAAGCTCCAGTCATCCTGTTCCCATCTTCCCGTGGGTCCGCAGGGCCTGACTCAATCGCCCGGTTCAAAAGTGCAGGCTGGCTGGGACAGGGACAGGGACAGGGACAGGGACAGGGACAGGGACAGGGACAGGGACAGGGACAGAGACAGCCCCCGTTCCACGGCTGCCATCGATGCACCCATGGACAGCACACCACATCTTCTCCTTCTCCTCCTGGAATGAATTGCTGAATTGGGAGGGTAACCCACCTTCTCTTACTTCACTCCTCCTAATTTCCATCTGAGGGAAATTTTTGTATAAAAAGTCTTTTTCCTTCTTCTTCTTTTTATTTATTTTTTTTTCTTCTCCCCACAGATAACTATTTAATTTTTCATGATCTGCTCTCCTGGGATCTGTCAGTTCTCCTGGTGGTAACTGTACTGTTTGTTTTAGTCAGTAACAAGATACTGCTCTGAAAAGTGATTCTCATTACTCTGTGAATTTGGACTTGAATTCATATATGGTCTTTCTGTGGCAGAGAGGGATCTCTGTGATTTCTCCCTTTATAACAATAAATCTTGCATATGTGTGAAGGAAAGGTAAAGGTAAAGGGGGAAAGTGCTGAAGATCTGCCTGTTATTTGCCTGTCTCCTGTTCTCAAAAATATGTTGTACTGGTGAGAAATGTTTCTCTATTTTAGCCATTTCTCAGCTTTTGTATTACTATGAATAGTGTGTGGTGAGACAAGGAAAGCAGCTGTCACAGCTGTGGCAGTACCACCCCTGTCTCTCACAGGACAAGGCTGGGTGCCCTGGGACACACACCGCCATATCCATTCCCAGTCTTTGATTCCTGTGTAAGCAAAGTGCCCAGAACTCCTGGCCATGCAAGACTGCAAGGGAAAGGCAGCTCCTTCCAAAATCAGAGTGCCTCATGTCTGCAAGTCACTCCATAAGCAGCACTCACACCCCATCCATAGGTCCCCTGCCCAAACAGGAGTCAGGGAGAAGCACAGAGGGGCTGTACATTCTCCATGTCATCCCCTGCCTCAATCCTTTGTGACAAGGAGCAGTAAATATTTCTCTTCTGCTCAACTGCCAAGGACCCAGGAGGATGCTGGGTGTGGTGGCAGTCCTTGCTGTCCGTACAGGGGCTGGCCACCCTTCAGGACCAGCCACACACACCCAGAGAAGCTTCCCTGAGAAAAAGCAGAAGTCCATCCCTGCAGCCATGAAGACCCCAGCTACCATGGAGGCAGCATCCCAAGCTGTTCCCACCAAAGGGATTATATTGCAGCAAATCTGTTCCTGTTCCTGTGTTTTATTGTGCTTAGGCAGTGGCTCCATTTTTCTCTCTCTCTCTCTGCTGGAACAACTTGAGAGTGCTGGCCTCAGTCCCGAGGACTACAGTAGCTCTTCCTCCCAGGAGAAAGTGGGACAGTCTAAGGATACAGGGCAGCTTAGAGCAGGAGAGGATTGTGTTTCACCTTGTGGGATATTAACTGGTTTAGGGATTTTATTCACCTGAACTGCCCCAGCAGCTTGAGAGACCCAGACATCCACATCTTCTGCCTCACATAAAGCCTCAAGAGAACACAGACAAAACAGAAGGCAGACAAATGTTCCAGCAGCCAGAGTGGTTTGCTGTGTGGAGCTGGGCTCATCCTTGCCCTGTCACTCAGAACACAGACAGCCTTGATTCTATCCTTGCTCTCCAGTTCTTTCCCCCCAGAAGAGTTGAAGCAAGCACACACTAGCTGAGGTTATTCGGTGTCCAAGTGTGCTCAGATTTCTTCCTAGTTGTCCAGGGTTTCCAGAATTTACAGTATTGTAGCTTTATCAGGGAAGAACTTCAATGTGTGCCAAAGTGTGGGTGTGATTCCAAACAAAAGCAAACCATCCCATTAACTACCTGCCTGAGTATAGTTTCATCTAAGGCAGGCCCTGCAAAATTTAGCAGTCTCCTATGGGGTTTTGGAGCATGTTACTGGAGGATCTGTTAAAATGTAAAAGTTTGCCAAGGCTACAACTGGATTAAAACAGCTCTGAAATTCCCAACCATGCCCCTCCCATTACCTCAACAGGGTTTGAGTACATTAAAGAAACAAGGGAATGACAAGCCCATACAGCGTAGCAGTGTCAGAGTTGCTGGTATTAAGGCACTGAATTTCATCCTAAATGTTTCAATTTGAGTCAGTAGTTGAGACTTCGGATCTCAGTGATTAAAAGTCTTGCTTCAGGGATTCCTGTTGTGCTTTTTTCCCACATAATGACATCATTGCATGTAATGAGATGTTAGCAGCTCATTCACTGCTTTACATCCTCCATCTGTCGTGGAGGAGAAAATTGCAATTTCTTGACTTATGCACTTATTAGCGTGAATGTAAGTTAGTCATGGCAAATTTTGAGAAGTCCAAACTTCAGAAATTATGGTAAGAATGATGAAGACTCAAAGGTGTGTTTGAAGGGAACTACCTACTTTTGGAGAACTTGGCCTCAGATCCAATTAATTTCATGCCAGATGTACACCCCTCACAACCCTGCATGGTTGTTTTGAAGGACATGGCATGCTGAACAGGGAACTGATTAAGCCAGTCAGAGCACCATGAGGTTCAAACCCTTACCAAAAGACTCCTCTCTGTACCTTGTAGGAAAAAGCCCACAGCAGAATCAAAGAGGTCATTTGGGGGACAAAATATTAAGCAATACCCAGGAGCAGCTCTTTGCCTGGGGGTAAGGACATTCACTCTTGAATCTGCAACTATTCTTCTTGCAAGTTTGTGCTACTGACAGTATTTTTCCTGATAGAGTGACCCTAGAGTTCAATGTAGGATTTAGCCACCCACAAGGAGGCAGTTAAATGTAGATGTCTGAACACTAGATATCTAAACTCTTATTACAGGCAGTGGAGAATCAGCCATTGTGGCCTAGAGAGTTTGGGTCAGTTGCCTAAATGTGACCAGCTAGTGCCATCAGAGATGATCAGGGGTATTGAGGTATCTGCACTGTCTGGGTGGTACCATGCAGGACCTATGGAGACCATACAAACAGACAGCAGCTGGACACCACACTGGGAAGCCATATCAGGAAACTTCCTGCTCTCCACTGTCTCTTGGTGCCTGTGTTTATGCACTGAATTAACTACAAGGAGCTCTGTGCATCCTATAGCTGACAGACAAGAGGTACCTACTTAATTCATTACCCACTCTGAATGTTTAACTCTGCCTAAAAGTATACTGTAATTAACATGAAAAAGTGTAAGACTGACACTGATGATCCCACTGTTTGCCTCCTGCTCCCTGAGCTACCTCTTCTTGAGAGTCAGGCACTGTGCCCCTTTACAGCATCCGAGATCTTAGGGCCAAAAAGGTGGTTCTGTGAGCACTTTGAATTTGGGAGGGATATAACACAAACCATTTCTTTTCAGTCTTCTCGAGAAGAAGACTTTTCAGCATGTTGAACATGCTGAAAAGTGGGATGTGTGCCTTGAGCCTGCTTGATGCTGAGGTGGATGAAGCCACTTTGTGACGATCTCTCCCGATGCTCTTGTAGCCTCTCCAAGGGGGAGCTCTCTGGGAGCTGTCTGGTCACGGCTCACATGCTGATGTGCATCCTGGTGAGGAGTCTAGCCCTCAGATGAGAGCAGAGGACATGAGGAGCCTGAATGACAGGTCCAAAAAGCTACAGCAAAACTACAAGGGGACAAACCAAACACAGGCTTTTGTTTTGACAATATTGAAATAATTTGCATTGGCAACGTCAGAAAAATGTGCTTTACACAGATATTTACCAGAACTTTTTATTTCTTGAGAAGCTTTAGCTATTCAAGCTTTGTGCTCTGAAGGAAAGCACACAGTCAATGATTGTTTCTCAGGGTCAGAGTCTGAGCTACTGCTGCCTGCTGAGCAGCAGCCCGAGTAGTATCTACAAGCAAGGGAACAAGGGAATGCTTTTGCTCTCGTGTTTTTCTCTCTCTTGTGTTACACCACTCCTTGTCAGCCCTGCATTGGTGAGTACAAAGTACCTCCTGGCCATGACATCACGCCACAGAAAACAGGCTAATGAGGCAAAGGAAGTGAGGTTCACTTTTCTGCAGGCAGGCTGGCTCCAATCACCTGGTTGTAGTTAAAACGGATCACACTGAGCTGTTCTGCTTTGTAAGAGCTGAATTTCATTCTCTCTTACTGGATGTTTATCTGATATCTTGTAAAAACTGTTGTCCATTTCTCCTGCCTTTAGATCTTTTGCTTTTATGAAATGCTAAGTCTCCAACTCTGACCCTTCAGCAAAACCAGTTCACTTCATCAAATGAATCCTGTGACTTTGATTATGTAGGAGCTTTCATTAAAAGGGTCCAAAGTAAAGCAGACAAGGAAATGTCTTAGTGATTTGCAGCAATGCATTGAGAATCAAAAGGAAATGGATGGCAGAGATAAGGAAAATAAAATGGCCACAATTTTTTAATAAGGGGAATGGAATTCCCCCCCGAGGGTCTGTGCTATACTGTTCTTTAGAAAAACACAAGCAAAACTCATAGCAGTGGAACTTAAATACAAAATATTGCCAACATGGAGCAGCACAATGAAATTTCTAATAGTCAGAAAACACTAATATGAAGGAATTACCAGAACATTTTAAGCTCTATACAATAGTGCTTCCAAAAAACAATTGGCTGTTATGGATTCAATCATAAAACTGAAAGTGCCATGTCCACTGCTGCTAGGACATGTGCTGCAACAGCATCACATTTTGCCCTTTGTTTTGTTATTTTAATTGTGGACTTCCATTATGCCACAAACATTCTGATTTTTTCTTCTTTGTCCACATTATATTTTGCTGTTTTAAAGAATAAAATTGTGAATTATGTGAATGAAGCTAGTTTTATCTTCCATGGGACTGTTACTTAGCTAGTACCAGTGTGCACTGCTAGGTCAGTATGCTTACAAAGGGATCTTGTTAGCACATGGTACCAGCATAGACTGTACAGATGAGAGCAAAAAATCATCCAGGTTTTCTGACAAGCTCACCCATAAATTCTGTTTACTCTTGTCCACATGGATTTTCTTGTAGCCTAACATTAAGGGATTCAGAGAATGAGGTTGATGCTCGCGATTTTGAATTTTTTTTTTNNNNTTTTTGTGGTTTGGACATTCTTGTAGAAGTGTGTTTGATTATTATTTCATTTACAAACTCATTCATGAAAATTATCCAAACAGCCATCACAGAGCTGCTGTCTTGTGTGAAATCCAGTAAAACTATACAGCAATGCTGCTTGTGAGTTGAATTTCCTTGTCTTAAAGGTTAGAGCAGATGCCAGGACATGGTAAATCTCATGTGGTTATTTTTTTAATTCCTTCAACCAAGCACAGTACAACTCCCCCACACGCCCCCTCCCCCCTCGAAAGCTGATAATTTTTCAGCATCATGTATTGTGGCATTGCCAAAAGAACTGATTATACTTTTAACAATTATAAAAGCATATTTTACCACTCTCCCATTTGAAGAGAGGGATTTTGTTCAAAGTTTCCACGAAGATTACTCCTCTAGCTGAGACCAGCATGGATGACATCAGCCCAGAACATTTCAAAAAAAGAGCAACATGTGGAAAGAAGGAGTTCAGGATAAAAAGTGTCCCCTGGCCTGGAGGGAGAAATGAATTTGGCACAAATCCAAAGTAATTTTCATGGTATGGTTTGCAGCAACCCCAGTTGCACTAGCCCAGGGGGGTCTCAGCCAGGATATGGTCCAGCCAGTGGGAAGGGGGACAGGAGGGAGGGATGGGCTGCAAGACAGGGGTGAAGATCCTTGCAGGAACCACAGCCCCTGCCCCACTGCTGCTGCAGGAGCATCATGAGCAAACACACTGAGTGTCCTGGGAAACTGTGAAAGGATTCATAGACATCAGGCCAAGAAGAGTCCATTAGATCATATTTTCCTCACTGAAGGCCAAGTGTGTCTTTCAAATACCTTCTAAGATCCACATCGTGGCACACCCTTTACTATTAGAAAGTCCACATTTTCAGCAAGGCACTGATACCCAGGAAAAGAAGGGCAGGTTCAATGGCTTTTGTAGTAAACCCACACCACCTACTATCTAATAACCTTGGAAATCCAATTACTATGTCTGGGATCTAAAACATGTAGGATGCTTCCCATTGCCATGCAAGTTAGATAAAAAAACTGAACCATGGGGCCCTTGAGACTTCCCTCATCCCAGCTGTTAGGTGTCCAGGATGGCCTTCCCCTCTGTGTCCCACCCCTGTCTTCCTCTTAGGAGTCCTTGGAAGCCTGTCAGGCTCAGCAGAACTGAGCAGGTCTCCCTTTCCCTGAGGAGAGTGCACACAGGGATCAGGGAGTGCAGAAGGAGGCACAGTGACAGGCCTGTGCCCGTGGGATGGCACCCTGCCCTGCTTCACCGAGACAGGACACGCAGCAGGCGCTGGCATGGACAATAACCTGGAGACCAGAGCTGGTGATGGCAAGCTGTCTCCTCCAGAATGGCAGGGTGAATGCTGCAAAGCCAATCCAGGACAGGGTAAAATCTGATCCTGGTCCAGCCTAAGGGGGAGAAAGCTGCCATTGATGTCCCCTGACTGCAGGGTTTCACCCATGTCCACTTTGGCAGAGCCCCAGGAGCTGGCTTCCACCACTGCCGACCCAGAAAGGCATCTGGACACTGTTGAAAGATGTCAGGAGCTGGAGAAGCCACCATTTCTTCTGCTTTTTTATTCTGGTTGTTAATCTCCTGACACTGATTAGAAGCTTACAACAAATTTCCCAGTTGAATTTGCCTGGAGTTAGGCCTCAGCTTTTGGTTCTTGTTATGCTTTTCTCCCCTGCAATAAAGAGCTCTGCTGTGCCTAGAATTTCTGCACATGATGATATTTATGCTTTGTAATCACACCATTTCTTGATCTTTTTGATCAGGCCACCAGGCTGAACTCCCAGTCCCAGAGAGATATCTCAGTCTCACAGATAGCAGCGCTGAACAGAAATGCTAATTTTGTGCTAGACTGGCTCCACACTCAGCTGAGTGCATGGGACCAGGTTTAACACTACTGATAGAGGAGCACAGGTCATGAATATCTGAGATGGTTTAGAGATCAAACTCTTTGAAAGGATTAAACAGATTCCCCAGTCTCTGTAACAATATTTTCTTTTTCAGTGAAGATGGTCAAACTGTAAAACTTTGCTCTTTTTAAGTATTTCCCCTCCTTGTGAATTACACAGGTGTTTCTTTCTTCAGCATCTTCTGCTTTAGTCACCCTTTTTCATCCTTATGAAAACACAACAATATTTACTGTCTTTTCCTGGTTTAGATTAAATTACAATGAAGCTGCCAGTCTCTCCCTTGGGATCTGTGTATAAACAATTGTGTTTCTTTATGTAAGCTCCAGGATCAGTAGCTGTAACAGCAGGACTCCAGCAGGCAGGGAGCACAGCCCGGAGAGGAGCTGCTCTGCAGCTGATGGCAAGTACCTGACCCTGGCCTGCACACACACAGGGGAGCAGTGATGGTGGGTGTCTCTGGGTGTGTGAAAGAGGGGTGCAGGGAGCCCAGGAGCAAATGCAGAGAAGGGACAGGCTGGCAGCTGGCATGCCAGACCACACAGAGTGACTTTGACACAAGAAGCAATTTGGGAGGGCACCATAAAAAATTTCATTTTGAATTGGGAGCAAACAATAATTGTCCCTGGTAACATGAGCCATCCTGTTCCCAGTGCACTGTCTGTAAGTCTGTAAAGAAAGGGGATTGCACTGAGGAAATAACGATATAATTTTCAGTTTCTTCTTCTAATAAATATAACCTGCAGGATCCAAAAATCTGGCAACATGCTCTGGTTGGCAAAAAGTAATGGCATTTTGCAAGTAGCAAAATAAACTGAGGAATTGAGTTTGCAGCGGTACCTTTGGCAAGGAGGTATTGGTGCTCCGGGGTGTCTCCTGCTTTCACTGTACAGATGGATCTGGTATCCCAGCTTTGTTCACTGGAGATGGGAGTGTGGGGCTGGAAATCATGGAGCAGAAGATCAGCTCTCCTCTCTCACCTCATGGATGTCATGCCAACATTTTAAGTCCCTGTAGAAGATACACAGATACTTTGGTCTCAAACAGCTTTTCAGAAAATTACTACTACAGCTACACTGTAGGGATGACTGGCTGGACACTCAGCTGGGTTTTGGAGTGGTACATAACACTGATTCCAGCAGGTCTAGGTACCTTGCTCCCAGCCCTGGCATCAGTTGGCAGCTCTGGACACAAACAGCCCCTGCTCCCAGTGGGGTGAGCTGTGGTCTGATGGCTCTCAAGCTCTCATGAGCTACAAGCCACACATCAGCCAAGTGACCATTCCTGTTCTAGCAGCAGTTTCTTCACACTGGCTGAAACCCTGGTGTCACTTACCTTCCTTGCAGCTAAAAATAGTAATTGCAGCATCAATTAATTAAATTATTTTAGTGGGGTTTTTACCTCTGAGAATGAATTAATTGATTTTCTAAGGTGGGGTAGTGCAAAGATGATCAATGCTGTTGCACAGCAGCAGTAACTTAAAAACATCCCAGAAGAATCCTTTCTTTCTCTCTCTTTTTTCTTTGTGACTGGAAAAAATGTTAAAAACAAATCTCCTAATTTACTTGTAGCTTGAGATTTCTGCCAACTGTATGTTTATGTCCAGTTTGAAAGATTGGGCGTATAATGGAAGTGTTGAAATTTTCTCAAGCAGTCCAGAGCTTTTTGATGACATACACTACAAGGTCAGTCCTCTTTGCTGTTAAAATCAGTGGTAACACTTCCTTTAAATTCATGGGGAAACAGGATCAGGCCCTCTCTTTAATTTGTATCTATCTTGGTAGGAGGTTTCTTGTTCCTCTAAAATGTGCCTGTAGATGATCTCATGATCCCTGTTGCCCCTGAGTGCTGGCAAGGTCCTCAAGCACTTACAGCGCTCGGATGTGACAGTGTGACAGATCACCTGCAGTCCTCGTGCAACCAGAGGGAATATAGTGCTTTTTCATAAGGATTATCAAATTTCCTCTGCAACACTGCCACGTAGAAATAAATGGAAAAACTGCTTTCATCAAGAAAACAGAGGAAACATACTTTATGCCTTCCTTGGGATTTCAGATGAATGTGGTTGAAAGGAAATTCCTTACTCTGTTTCCAAATAAAAGTTAAACTGGACACAGCGGTGTTTGCCCGAAGTGAAAGGGAAGAGACAGGCTCTCTGTCACACCTTACACAAGGCAGCTGCCCTGTGTAGCCAGAGCTCTGCTGTGAGCCAACTGCATGTTTTGCTGAAGAAGTTACCAGAGCTTTTATGGGACATGGCTAATCACATCTAGAAGTGAACAGTTTCCCAGTGCTTCCATACCTGCTGCAGGATTCCAGCTACCATTCAACTATTTGAGATATCCACCATCTCCATAATGCACACAAAAGCTGCAACTAAGTCACAGATCAAAATTTTGGACTTAATTCCTGGTATTGTACAGAAATTGCCCCAGATTTTCCTTAGAACAGGAACAAATAGAATCTCCCGAAGATTAAAGTATATCTTCTGTTAGGAACTGGCATTTTAATCTGAATGAAATGGTTTTGGTGAAGATTTAAAATGTCTGTTCTTGGCATACATCTCTAGACCCAGTCTTGGATTTCAAAGGTCGGCAGTGTTCGAAGGTAAGATTTTGATTCAGACCCCATCTACTGACAACAAATACGTTGCTCTGATTTTTTTTCTCTTTTCTCCTTTTAAACATAAGAACAGCCACCACAGCATAATCAAAAAATACTCCTTTGTAATTTTGTACTTTCCCAAGCATTCAAAGAAAACAACAGACAGAGCTAATGCTCATCTGTGGTGACAGCCACTTCCACCACCCTTTCTCTCTTTAACCCTCTCTGTCCCTGCCTTGAATCCTCCAGCTGAGAATTGCAGGCATTTCCACACCAGACATCGTCTTCCATGGCACTGTGGCATTTCCATGGAGGAGAAAAAATTTGTGTTTGTGCATCACCTTAAACACCCACAGGGACAGCTTACACTACTGAGCAAATATAAGTTTTACATGGCAAGATTCTGGGCTGTGTTTTGTTGTGGTTTTATTACAAATACATAAATATGAGATATTGGAAAGCTTGGAGATTTTAATCAGGTTTTGAGGTCTTCCCTTTTTCAGTGTCTTTGAAAATTCCAGATAAATCGGCTGTGTCCAAGGGCATTGCTATCTACCCAGCTCCTGACCCTCACCCCCGTGCCCCATTCCAACACACACAGAAGAGACCCTGGGGAAAATCTTTTGAAGCTGAACCCTAAATCACATGTGAAAATGTAAAATCAAGTTCATTAAAAAAACCCCAAACTATATTGTTAAAGTTATTTTAGTCCTTGTGGAATGCCTTGGGTTTGCAGCCACTGACTGAGGAGCACAGTGCAGGGAGGGGGAAGCTCTCCCCTTGCAGCAGAGGCAGCTCCTGTCAGCACAGCAGAGCCAGGACTTTCTCACAGGTCGATCCTTCCCCCTGCTCAGACAGGTCTCCCTTGCAGTCCAGCCTTTCCTGAGGACAGGAGAAGCAAAGAGACACCATTCAGGTATTAGATTGATGTAATTCATACCCATTACAAGCAGGCTGTTTTTTATAGGGGCCCACTCCCAGTGAGGGACCTCCTGTCACTAGTCCTGGAGAAGGACTTGCAGACCCTCCAACACTTCCTGGACATCAGTGACAGCAGTTGTGTCCCTTGATGTCGTGTCCTGGGCTCTCTCTAAGGTGTGCTTAGAGGCTGTGCAGCACTCACCCCGGGGGCCCTGAGCCTGCTGGCCATGTGTGCTGACAAATTATTTACCTCACCTTGGCACAGCAGCAAGGCTGCTCCTCCAGTGAGCCAGGCTCCTCCAGTCCTGCCCCAGGACACAAACCCAGTGATGAGTCCAACTGCAATGGTGGGGAGGGGGAATCTGGAGGCAGAATCTTGTCCCTCGACTTGGAACGTGTTCAGGTTTCAGTGGATAACACCACTGTTCTTGCACAAAATGCCTTGAGACTTCAGACAACCACATGTTTATATGATCACTGGAATTGTCTTCTCACCCCTTTTCTGTGTTCTCAGCTTGTTGGTTACTGTGCCTTTGCTGTCTTCTGAGGTTACAGCAGCCTAGAGTCCCAGGCATGGCTCAGGTCTGAAACAAACAGGTTCTGTTGCGTAGATTCCTCAGGGTATTTCATTGGTTAATGGTGTCAGAGGTTCTGGGAAGAATTGCTTCCCTTCAAGGTGCTTCTAGCTAAGAGAAGAGATTGCAAAAAGTTTGGAAAGGAACTCTTTTAAGGACTTTGAAATCTAAGGTAGAAATCTTCAAGGGCTAGCCTACCAGCTAATGTGATGTTTACTGGACATTTATTTTTCACGAGGTATCTTTCTGTAACAATTTTTCTCTCTACCTTCCTCCCTAGTCTTTCCTGTGAGATGTTTTGCAAAGACTGAAGCAGTGAAAGTCAGTCTGCTCATTCCCCCCATTTGCAAAGCCCTGCAGTTGTGGCTCCTCCTCTCCAGAGTGGCTGTGCTGCCTTTGTGTGACAGTCCAGCAAAGAGCAGCCATGCCCCCTCAGGAACACAGGTGAGCCCTGCCAAGGGAGCCATCCCCAAAGCCTCTCACCAGGCATTCAGTCCTTGTGGGCTTCTCACAACTCTTTTGACACAGGTAATGTCTTCAGCTGTTACTCAACCACAGATCTACATGGAGAGAAGCACAGCCCCTGAACGTGACACCAGCCTGGAGCAGAATTCACTCCAGCAGCCCCAGGCATTGCAGTGGGGCTGGAAGCTGCTCTTTGTCCCCACTGCAAGGCTGCCTTCAGCTTCATGGCCTTGAATGCTGCCAGGCAGGCACCCTCATCTGCTTCTGCCTGGCCAGCAGCAACCATAGATGAATGTTTTCCTGTAAATGCTGGTGTACTTTCCTCTGTAATCACACATCAGAGAGATGGAAGGAGGGGAGAAAATGGGAGACAGACCCACCTATGCTTTTGATATTTCAATCCCTTCCTGCATGTTCTGTTGTGGGGGAAAAAAAAAAAAAAAGAAANGGAAAAAAAAAAAAAAAAAAAAAAAAAAAAAAAAAAAAAAAAAAAAAAAAAAAAAAAAAAAGAAAAAAAAAAAAAGGCATAAATAAAGATATTTTCTGTCTATCCAGAAAAGGAGAGTTTGGTTGTTTGGTTGGCACATTAATGGGAGGTCCATTGCCAGCACCCCCCAGACATTCAGTTTTCTCTTACAGCAGGATGTCTACTGGTCAGACACAACAAAACCCTTCCCAAGCCTGCCTGGGAGCTCACACTGGCTGAACTCCTTTGGCCAGCAGCAGCAGGGGAGATTGTTTCCCTGCAGGGCTCCTGGTCCCCACACTCTGGGATCCCAGGGCAAAAGGTAAAACGAGGTGTAAGAAGGCAGCAAAGCAGAGTCAGACATCCAGGGCCAGCTCCTCAGCAGGGAGTGACGCGCTGCTCGGGTGACCCCGGGGTGCTCCTGCTGTCTGTCGGGGCGTGCACAGAGCTCGCACGTACACAGGTGCTGTGCTGGGCAGCCTGGGCCACAAACAGGTTTTATCAGTGCAGACATGGAGAGCACAGACCTTCAGGCACTGCCATTTGGCAGCTTTCTGCTATCAGCAGTGAGAGGTCAGGGGTTCCATGGGAACTGGGAAGCTGACAAATGTGGCCCACGAAGGGAAGGGCTGCATGCTTTAGCTGCTCAGACATCTCGGCCTCCTCCCCTGGTGCCAGCCAGCCTTTGAGCAGAAGCTGTGACGTGCACTGAGCCCGTTGCTCTTGGGAAGCCACACCTAAGCTCACTAACCCTTAGCCCTGGTGTGCATGCACCCTTTGCCTTTTGCACAATCACCTGCACACACCGTGGGTCACACCCTACATGTCCAGGAGGCTTGTCTGAGAGAAGGCTTCAAATCGGAGCCTTAGCAAACAGCTAAAATAGGGTATATTTTATATTTTATGGTCATATTATAGGATATTTACAGAGGCAAGTATCCCTTTCTCACTCAGAATAATACCAGAACACTTTCCAATGCCTCCCATGAACAAAACTCAAATAAATTTGTGTTCAAAACATTTTAATTTTTACAGGGAGTTGCCTGTGAATAAGTGTCAAACCAAGAACTATCACACAGACCAGCTGATGAGCAGAGGCAAGAGATTAATTACACATTGGTACTGGGTTAGATGTTGCAAAGACAATTAGCAAGAACGTCAAGGGAATAAAAAGAAGTAGGAACATGCCCATTTTTCTCAGGTTTGTGGTGAGACTCCAGAGAGGTTTCCTGTACATCCCAGAGTGGTCAGGGCTTGCTCCTGATGTGTTACATCTCCAGCTGAGCCAATGAAAGCCACACTTTCCCCAAGGGCTGGTACCACCACACAACCAAATGAGGCCCTGTCAACACAGCATGGTGGAAGTTAATTTACCCTTGTTTTACCATTTCAGTATCTCTTTTTTTTTGGCCATGGACGCTAAAAAACTTAATGAGAATTAGAAAATCACTTAGAAGAGGAGCAGCAAAAGGAACTTCCCCTTTATGGGACCATTTGCTTTAATGTAAATCATCTAAAGATAATAACAAGGCTCCATGGTGATATTATTTGCTCATCTTCTTGTTCTCAAAGTACTTTTTAGCAAGCAAAATGAGGCTTCAAACATATTGGTAATATCTCCTGTGAATTAAATATTAATCATTATATCGAAGTAATAAATACAGAAATCCTGCCTAGTTGTTCAGACAGGAAAATCCCTAATTGTGTGGGAAGCTGCTCAGATGGGCTTTAGTTTCAGCAGGAGATAAAATGACACAGAGCCAGTACAGTATCTGTGTCACTACAAGATTTACAGCCTGATTCCCTGCCTGGAAACAAAGGGACAAATAGCTGCATGTCACGCACTCAACTGAAACATTATGGATTATATTATTACTTGAGTTTCTACAGGACTTCTCAGTGGGGGAAAAAAAATTCTATTAACTCTCCTTTATGACTACCAGCAGGGTAACGTGAAGAATAATCTCCTCCATTTATAAGGTCTGGGGGCCTTAAAACCTGAATAGCAGGCCAGGAGCTTTGTCACAAGGTCTGTCTCATTCCTTTTCTTCATAAAATTCCTACCTCCATTAATCTATGTTTATTTTCCTTCTGCTTTTTAATTTGCTTAATGGACTTCAGTTGAAGTCTCTCCTAGAAGTCAGAGGAAAGTAAACTCTGATAAATCCTTTGGGACTTAATAGTCACAGTTAAGCACTTCTTTGGATTATTTTGTCTGACTTTCATCTTTGCTGCTGCAGAAATGTTGGCTGCCTAGTACCGCAGCCCTAACCCCATGACTTAGGAGCCTGGGAACAAATTGACAAAAGATTTCTTTCTTTTTCTTTCTTTCTCTTTCTTTCTTTCTTTCTTTCTTTCTTTCTTTCTTTCTTTCTTTCTTTCTTTCTTTCTTTCTTTCTTTCTTTCTTTCTTTCTTTCTTTCTTTCTTTCTTTCTTTCTTTCTTTCTTTCTTTCTTTCTTCTTTTCTCTCCTGGCATGGAAATACTACAAAACTAGATCTAAACTTGTGAGAGGCCACTAGGGCATCCTCCATGCATTTGCCCCATGCAGAAAGCATGTCAGAGATGCTGTCTAAGATGCCAGTGTCTGCCAGTGTCTCCCACCCCCAGACTTTGGTTTCCAGGAGAAGAAGAAGAAGGAAATTCCAGTTGGACAGGAACTCCTCTACACTGTACTGGACCCAGGGTGAGTGCTGGGAAGCACAGCCTGGTCTGGGCAGCTCCAGCCTCAGCTCCCTGAAGCCAGGTACTGTACTGGAGGTACCAGCTGCTCCTCCATTGCACAGCCTGGCACTGTCTCACCTCAGCTCCCAACACTGATGGGGTAAGCAGGGCATTTCAGACCCCAGCTTCATGCGGAATCTGAACTCTGGCAGCTCATAATGGGCACCAGAGCCCTCCTGCAGGAGACAAGACCTGTGATATTTCCTTGTTCCCAGTCCTACTGGCATCATCTGCTCAGTAATGTTTCATGTTATTAATCTATTATTTTCTTTTCAATGAGTAGGCTTTGAATGACAGCCAACATTGGTATTAGTCTCTAAATACCTTTTTTGTTAGTAGTCCAGATCCTTTATGTTCTAACTCATATATTACTTTCTATGTAGCGGATTTATTTTTGCAAAACATTTATTCCTGCAGGATTCGCTTGCTCAGAAATCGCATCGTATAATTGGGTCCCAGCTGCCTATTTCTAATACTGAACAAAGGTTTGCTTTATTTTTCATTTCAGCAATTTACTTTTTCATTTAAATTCTCTCAAGTATGATAGACATAAGTAATTAGGTCCCATTCCATCAACCTTTCTATTTCATTTGTCTAATGATCAGACTTTTTAAAAAAAAAAAATTTCAATAGTTTTGTATGTTCTGGAGCAATTTGCACATTTCCATCCATAGTGAAACTAAGGCATGAAGCAAAGGCTTAAAACTTAGACATGAGTTGTCTGACTGACAAAATGGGCAACTAATAGGCCCACTGACTTCTAATCCAGATTTTACTTCTATTTTGGCCCAATCTGACTCTAGATGGAGGGCAATGCGTTCCTAAAGAAAATTTCCAAACTCCGGGTTTTGTTTGACCCAGTCAGTAAAGTTGATACCTGTGAATGCATAGGCTTGTCTCTCAGATGCATCAAGGAGGTGGCTGTGGAGAAGGTAATTATGGACATTTTTGTGAAAACACACCACCACATGTTAGAGGATAAGCTGAACCATTGGCAGGCCCCATATCACAGTGTATCCAGCCTTGACTACTTGGCCTTGGATCTGTTTTTCTTTCCTTGGTTTAGAAGGGCTTGGTTAGCAACATGCTAACCATAAATCCCAGCAATTCCTTCATTACAACATGCATTACCTCAGTGTGTTTTCTTCTGGTACTTGGTGGTCATCCACAGCCTCAGCTTGCTCCTTTGTAGCACCATCTGTCAGCAAGAATGAGAGATTAAGGGCTGGAAGTCAGCACAGTGAGGGCAGGTGGAAGGTACAACTCTGGGGTCTGAAGGCCTTATTTAAAACAGGGATCCAGACCTTAAGGACACCAGCAAAGGGACTGTGGTGGCATCACAAGGAAATGTGCTCTTTGGAATGACTGAAGTCTTTGTGCAACTGTGGTGGCTGCCACCATTGCTGCACAGAGCAGATACATACTGGTCAGGGCACAGGAGAGCACAAAGCTCCACTGGATGCCAAACCCTCCCAAGAAGCCAGGTGAACATGCCCATGGTTTGCTCTGAGTGGCTTTTTTCTCTGGTTTGCTTTGGGTAGTGCTGCTGGTGTCCCCAGCTGGTGTCCCCAGCTGGTGTCCCAGCTAGCCAGGGGCCAGCACAGCACAGCTGTCTGCACTCCTCCACACGCACAGCAGGGATTTGGGGGGCTGAGCAGCCAGCTACACAAACTGATGGATCTCTTGGTATCAGCTGGAGACAAATGGGCAGGAGCCCTGTTCTGGAACTCTCAGAGCTGGAGCAAAGGCAAAGATCCTGTATCTGCTTCTGTGAAACTCACACCAAGCAAGGAAAAGCTGCACAGCTTGAATCACGACAAAAAGCACCGAGTGGACCCTGCTCAGATGAGATGCTTTCCATGGCTGGACAGGAGCCCCTGTAGCTTATTAGTCTGGCTCACTGTTCCATGCCCTGATGTCTGGGATCCTGCTAACAAAATTATCACATCTAGTCAGAGTCAAAGCTCCTTTGTGGGAACCATGAGTTTCCTGTCTTCTTTTCATTTGTGAAGAAAGACTTTGTCATGTTCCCAGGGTAGAAGTCACAATTTGCATTAGGAAAATATAAACAAAATGAAAAGATCGGCCCCATGACAGAGCCAGCACAACAACAGATTCAGGGAAGTACTAACTAAATGCTTCACAGTAGGCAGATTTTGATTTGTATTTATAAGCCTTTTTTGGTTTCAAAATACAGTGTTCTCTCTCTTTCATCTCCAAAACCCACTCAATACAGAACAGAAACACAGCTTTTGGCAGTCTTCATTTTTCAGCTAAACTTGTTTGTGTTCCCTCTTAGCGCTTGAAGCAGAGCAGTAGCAAATTACATTACTGCTTCTCAGTTTGTAACACAGTTGACCATGTTTTTTCAATAAAAATGACACCACTTAACTTTTCTGGGTCAGTAATGAAGCAGCAAGAAAGATTTCATTTGGCAAGAAAAAGTAGCTGAGAATCCAGAGCTTCTTACAACTAAGGCAAAATAAAGGATTTAGGTTAATTGGACTATTTACAAACTCTAAGCTCTTCCTTTAATTCCTGTTTTACGATGAAATGTGTCACTGTGGCCACTTTAAGCAGTCTTCCACACGCTATGGGAATATTTTTCCCACTATGCTCAGAATGGTGGAGGGCAGACACCGTGGAGCACAGCTTGTCCTTGGGGCACCAATGGGAGCATTTGTGTCCTTCTAACCAAGGAACAGGTGTGTCCCTTTGACAAGGACTAGTACCACAATCGGCCACAAAGATCTCCCATTGGACACGGCCAGCTGGATGGAAGGGGCAGGGATAGGCTGTCCATTGCTTCTAGGGCCATGTCAGCTTGGTGAAAACATCTCAGCTATGCAACTTTTCTGAGGACTCAGATTTCAGTGTGCCTCACCACCATCCTGTTTCCAGCTGAGGGATGAGTCAGCTTAATCGGTCCTGAGGACATTAGTTAGGTTCTCTGAGGAAAACCTCAAAGGTAATAAGCCATGTACCACTGCTGAGAAGAGAAAGCTTCTTCCTTCATATAGGCCTGCTTTTCTCTCTCTTTTTCCATCATTTCAGTCTCATGGCATCAGCATCTCTAAATGTGTCATCACGCCTGGAAACAGACAGTAGCAGATCTCACTTGCACTGAAGCTGGCTGGGTGGCATCACAGCACACCCCACGGCAGCCTAAAAATAGTTGTCATGTCATGCCATTCCCAGTGGTCTTTTGAAGTCAGCCAGACTACAACCTGCATCTGATGAGATGTCCTGAAGCATCAGGCTTTGAAGAAGGTTCCAGCTGAGCCAAAGGCACAGGGGGCCCGTGGATCCTGTGCTTGCAGGAGAGGAGCCCTGCCTGGGCTGGGGGTTTGCATTCCCATGGGAGCATGGATGGTCCCGTGCAGCCTGTGCCAAGGTGCAGATGCCATGTGTCCTTTCCCAGGGGATAGGTAGAGCTCTGTCAGGGGGGCATGTGCCACTGGGCAATGATGAGTTGGGGTTTTTGGAAGTGCCTTTCCATGCCACCTGGAGCAGAGCACAGGGATCAGGGGCTGGCATCAGCTGCTGCAGCCTTTTATTTAAACCAGAGACTCCTCCTTGGCACCACTCTGCACTGGGCCAGCACCAAACCCTTGACACATTTGCAAGGCACCAGCACAGGCAGTGCAAAAGGCTTGCAAAAGGCATAATTGCACCTCTTGCCTAAAAGTGAATTTTTATCTGGCCTACAACAACTCTCCCTCACGCACTATAAATATTTGGGGGATGACATTGGCTTCAGCAGCATATAATGGCAATGGCACTGAACCTTGTTACTGGGAAATGATCTATGTTGACAACCATACTTCGGCTTTGCCTTGAATTTTATTTTCTGCAAATGCCTTGGTGTTTCTTTTGCAGCGTCAGGATTTTTTCTAGTCACAAGGGTTTGTTTCATCCATGTCCTTATCTCTTAAGAACAGTGCTTTAGTTGTGGAAGGATTGTTGGGGCTTGTCTGAATTCAAGTAATTTTGATGTAGAAGTTAAAGGCAGCACTTTGGTTTGTATTTGAAGGGGATTTTCAGATAGAACTTCTGAAAGGAAGTTCATACACAGTTGGTTTTTCTGGCAAACTGATATTTTTTTCTTTTTCTTCTTCTTTTTCTTCTTCCTATTATTATTATTATTATTATTATTATTATTATTATTATTATTATTATTATTATTATTTTATAATATTCTTCAATTACTACAATTTTATCACTTTCATCAATTGAAGATATGCAAGTAAAAATCTTAATATAAGAAGCTAGGAATATTTGCATATACATACACAGTCATATGCAGGCATGTATATATACACACACACAATCTTTCTTTATTTTCAATTCAAGCTGTTTCCTAATACTAAAAATGCAGAGAAAAAAAATAAGTTATAATATGAATTCTCTTGAATTAATGCCACTCACACATTCTCAATTGATTAATGGATCAAGTTTTTCTTAAACAAAGTGTGTAGTTTGTTTAATTGCCTTCATTCCTGTCTAAGAAAATTACTGAATGTGCTTTACTGTTCTTGACACCTATATTTCACATACAATGTAATACTGAAAATGCTATTAGCTTAGAAGGGTATTTGAATTTATTTGTGGATTGGCAACAGATAAAATAGCGTTTGATATAAATTTGTTCCTACTTACAAAGGAATTTAGCAATTTTGGAGACTGAATGTTTATCTATGTTTACCCATGAATACCACATGAATTAATTGAATCAAATCCCTTAGTACCACATGAGAAGTGGCAGGATGTCCTCCTACATTTTTTTTTCCTCCAATAGAAAATGAAGATAAATATTTTGGAGGTTTGTACAATTCTGATGATTGAAAAAAACCCAGAAAGCTAATTTGTAGATAAGGATTTCCAATTTGTTGTTTGTTTGGGGTTTGGTTTTTTTTTTTTTTTCCATTTTCTTTTTCCCCTCGATTTTGGTAACAAAGAGTGGCACTGGCAAAGATGAGCAAAGAAAAGCATTGCAACAATCCACATTTTTGGGTCAGCCACAGCCACAGCATCCCACCCTTACATTTACAGCAGCTCTGAATTTGGCCCCTTGGCACTAACCAGGAAAGCCTTTGCATATACCCTCCTAACAACATCTGTAAACATTAAAAGCTTTCTAGGCTACTCAGGGGTTAAAATTATTCTAGTGAGTGTCCTTAATAAGGAATTCAGACGGTTTCTGTTTGGTTTTAATTATGACAGCCTTTCATATAGGTTGGAGGGGCTCCTGGCTCTGTCCTGTTGAGACATTAAAGGTCCCTTTGTTTAAAAGTTCAGAGGAGATGTGAGATCGCCTGTAGTTCACCTTTAGGATATGGAAAAGTGCTGGGCCGGGCAGGCTTTGGCGCTGGCATTCCCTGCGGTGGGAGCTGCGGCGCAGGGCGCTGCCAGGGCACTCCCGCCGCAGCCTCCTCGCTCCGGCCGCGATGCTATCAGCATTCCTCGCCGGAGCCTGTCTGAGTGATGGCTGATTAATGAACTGGGGCTGCAGCTATCTGTGAGAAAGAAGGATTGCTTGTTTCACCCGTGCCACGGTCCTAATTGGGAAAGTCTGGTTCGCTCCATGTACCAGATACACAAAATGACTTTCCCTAAGATTGCTGCAATTTTCACTGTTCTCTCCCCTGCAACACTCCTCTCCCCAGGAAATACAACAACCAACCCTGGAATTTCTTTCTGAGGTAGAGAGACAGGAAGGACTAACACGACCCTTCTCCTTAATGACTGTAATGATATGAAACTTAAAACACAAATTTGTTTCACAAGCTTTGACATTGAAAGTCTCATGCACTACTTCATCTGGAAAAATAACAATCTTGCAAGAAAATACAACAGAGATCTCTGCTCTGATGCCTGAAGACCCTGTAATTTCTGTCCTTATATGAGATGTCTGCCAGCTTATTTGCTTTCTCTTTGCTTAGGTGGTACAAGAAAATCACAACAAAAGGCGGAACATCACTAGCCAAGATGATCAGCCTGTGGCTTCAACCTACATTTTCCCACTCCACGTGCACCAATATAAGTGCTGGAGCTTCCACATTTCCACCCCAGCCACTGTTCAGTGTGTAACAGAGCCAGGCAGTGAGGGAACAAGTCTCTCAAGAAACTTGCTGGATTCACTGATGTTACTTCCCAATTTCTCTTGGCAACCAATTATTTTCTCATCCATGTTACACTTGGCAGACACTTAGGGTTTTCCAGATGGTAGACATGGCCTCTAGTTTGCCTGAGAGAAAATATCACTGAAACATAAGGCAGCAGAAGTTCAAATCTGAAATCTGAACATAGCATTAAATCTGTACTGACATTAAATGTCTCTGCCATATGTGCCCTGCTGCCAGACTGAAACATTTGGGGTATTCCAGTTATGTAGAAGATAAAATTGTTCTTGATTGCATGGAAATGAAAAATACACCAGGCATCTTCCTGGACATTTGGTTCTCTAGAAGGTCTCCTAACTAATAATTCTCACACCAGTGATTTATGAGCTGTAGATGCTTCAAGCTGTGCTTGTTTGAAGGGCACTATTACATCAGAGTGTCAAAAAGACATTGAAAGCTCTCGAGGAGTCTTCAGTGGCTAAAATGTCAATTGCATTGACTGTGATAGCAAGTCTCTCAGGAAATGCAAGATTTCTGCCGTGTGGGTGAGTCAGGACATAGGTATGCTTCCTCATCTTCTAATCCTCTGCCAAATCAATAAGTTCTTCTCAAGAATGGGATTTTCAACTGCAGTATAGGGAGATACTGTGGGAGGCTTTATGTAAGCTGAGGAGAGTCTTGGCTTTGCAAAACCTCCATTAGCCCAGAGCCACCTGCAGAGTGTGGCAGGAGCCCTGCCATTGGTGCAGGCACTGGGCCAGCCTGACTCTTAGTTCCCAAATTTCCTTCTTCAAAGGAAAATCTGAGTGGGTCATGTACTTTAAGAGAAATATCTGCTTTACTAGGAAACTGTATTTTGCCAAGATGAGTATGCCTGATGAGCTCACCTTGGTGTGCTGTGCCATGCCACAGTATCTGAGACTGAATGAAAATCCCTGTCTCTGGCTGT
The DNA here is from genome assembly GCA_013397555.1 of Urocynchramus pylzowi. Classification (NCBI taxonomy): domain Eukaryota; kingdom Metazoa; phylum Chordata; class Aves; order Passeriformes; family Fringillidae; genus Urocynchramus; species Urocynchramus pylzowi. The sequence goes on from VZRH01006481.1 coordinate 21,982, forward strand.
CTGATTGTTTTATCCTGTCGTCCTTTACTGTAGTGGCTGGCTGTTCAAAGGAAACCTTTGAACCTCAAGTCTGTACACTCTCAAAACACATGCAATGGGCCAGTTTCTGGGGGCTCCTCATGGATCCCAGAGGTAAGTGAGGGACGTGATGTTAATCTCCTTCCAGATTCTGGCACTGTGATGGGCTTTACAAAGTTAAAATAGCAGCAGTATTATTTCTAGATACACTGAGACACAGCAAAACCCAATGATTTGGGACCTCTGAGCTCAAGGGCAAGGCTTTTCCTTCTGCCATAGCCACACACCTGCAGCTGATCCTTCTCTGCAGGGGATGCTCCAAGGGTCATGATGGCATTATGGCTTTCTGGTTGCTCCACATGCAATTTTTGCAGAATCTGATTTCAGAGGCCTCGTTTCTCTCCCCTGGGGCTGTGACAAACACTCCAAGCACTTGGAGAACCAGAAAAGCACTGTTGCAAAAACATCAAACAGAAAGGCAAAAAAAAATGCAAGTTACCTCAGTCCCTGTGCCCACACCAGCTAGCTTGGCTACAAAATCCTTCCATCTTCCCAGTGCACACAACTCTCTTCTATTAATCAAACCTTCCTCTATTAATCAGTACACTGCTGCACAGAAAATGGCAAGGGTATCTCCTTGGCTTCAGAAGAGGCAACAGGACCCAGAGATGATCCAGGATGTGCAAAGTTGTGATGGTGTGGGAAGAGAGGAACCCTGGCTGCCCCCAGAGCCACACAGTAAATGCTGCTGCTTCCTCAACTGCAATGATGGTGTAGCTCAGGTATTGCTGTTACCTTCAGCACTCTCATTACCAGTCTTGGTTGCTTTTCATTTGAATAAGGTCTGAATGGGGAAAAGAGGATTAGACTCAGTATTTTTATAAGGAAAGGAAGAAAGAGGTGAATTCATCCCTGATTCATACCTTGTGCACCTCTGCACATTGCATACTGCATATAACTCAACAGGGATTAGCTTTTCCAAGGAGGCAACCTGCAGAATAAAGTTAAACATCTGGATATGTGTAGCAACAAGAGCTTCATTACCTACAAGGTAAAGTCAGAGCAACTTGGAAACATTTTTGTGCTGAGCCCAGTGCTTGCCTTGCTTAGCTTTGTGTTTGAAGCCTGTGCACAGTCTATGCTTCAGCCTGACCCAGCAATCCTCCCCCTCCTTTGCAATCCCATTCGTTGGGTGGCAGGCTTAATGCAGGCAAAGTGCACACATAACATCTGGGGTGGGCAGCCTGGTTCAGAGCTTTCTGTTGTGGGACCTTCTCAGGGAGACTTTTAAGGAATTGTTTTCACAAAGCATATGGAGTCAGATTAGGTAAATCCAGCCTTCCTTTGACTCCATCTCCCAGAACTTCCCTGGCAGTCGGGAAGTGCTCTTCCTAATGGTGCCAGGGGGACAGCTGGAGGAGGCTTCACAGTGTCCACTGTTCAGACTGATCTCAATGAACCTTTGTGGTTCCATCAATGCCAATGTGAGAACATTTCCTCTGAAGTCATTTGTGTAAACAGCCCAGAGACAAACCCAGAGCATTCAGCTTTGTTCCACAGGACGGAGACAGTAGCCTGACTGTTGATTTATTTAAAAGAAGAAAAACAACAACAAAAAATGTGGCCAGGAAGTTGAATGACTATCAGGAAATTCTCACTAAAGGGACTGTGTTAAGCAGAGTATGCAAAGCCAGCAAACAAATCCATTAGTCTATAAAGCAACACTTTTAATTTGTAATTCTGACAGCATATTTTACTATTCTGTTGGGGATGTCAACTCAGCTTCAAATAAATTTTTACCTTTTAAAAGAATTTTAAAGTAAGGAGTATTTCTTTAGGACACATTGTAGAAAATGGTTGTAATATTTTCATGCTTATATGTTCCCATCTTGTCATTAACATTTTTCCCACTGTACCATGGCCAGAAATGGGTGCCAGGTCTAGGAGTTCAGAAGTTATTTCTGTATCATGTGGAAGCTCTGCTAATCAGCTGGTGTTCTGTGATACAGTGGAAAAGTTCAGCGATGTTAAGGTGAAGCACTTTTATACAAGCCTGATGTGTCTTCCCATAATATTTGACCTCCCCTCAAAACTCTGGCTCCAGAGATTTCCTGCCCTCAAGTCTCTTTCTGCCCTCAAAGTGGACAGGTGGGAAAAACATCTAGCAATGTCAGAAACACGGGCATTATTCAGAGCAGGATGGAAAATGGAAACTAAAATTCATCAACAGTCTATTCAGCAAAAAACATGTCCATTTAAGGTCAAGAGTTTTATTATTTGGGTCATTCTGGGTTTTTTTATCTGGGGGGGAAGAGTCTCTCCAATTAGGGTACTTTCTGGGAAGGGAAAATAACCCTTGTAAAAACCACACTTTCAAATGAGAACTTGGGAGGAGTGAAAATGTTCAACTATGCTCAGCCCTACCTTGCCCTGCCAGCCCCTTGGCTCAGAGCAGAAATCCTTGCTCCACACAGTGCCCAGGGCTCCTCTCACTCACGAGAGCCCTCCAGCAGGTGCAGAAGGGGAGCTGCTGACTCCCACAGCAGAGGGAGACTGGCCATGGGTCTGAGGTGCTAAGCCCCCCCTCGTTTCCACTGCCCTGCCTCCCAGTTTGCACAGAGCCCCAGTTTGCACAGAGCCCCAGTTTGCACAGAGCCCCAGTTTGCGCAGAGCCCCAGTTTGCACAGAGCCCCAGTTTGCACAGAGCCCCAGTTTGTGCAGAGCCCCAGTTTGC
>VZRH01006481.1:26561-63294 GCA_013397555.1 Urocynchramus pylzowi
TTTTTTTTTTTTTTTTTTTTTTTTTTTTTTTTCCCAAGAAAATATCTCTTAGTTGGCAGAATATCTCTGAGACCTGGACTTGCTGTCAAAGAACTGCAGGCAATGAAGTCACAGCCTGTCCATGGAGCGAGCCACAGAATTTGGGACCAAATGGGCCAACATGGCCATGCTTCTCAGTAAAAGACTTTCTCTTAGCTGTCAAACCACATGGCTAAGGCAGTGCTGACAAGCCAAGTACTGCAGATAAGAGATTTGTTCTGAATGCCATCCCTGGATTCCAACTTGCTGCTTAGATATTTTGATTTTAACGTAAGGGGATGAATCACCAGTCTAGATGGTCACAAGTTGGTTAAAAATGCAGATCATTGATAATTGCTGTGAGCTTTCCCTGCCTCTGGGCAGCAGCCATACAGGATTTCTTCCCCACGCTGTGGCACTCATGATCCACTGTTCCCTCACCAAGATCCACCACTGACAGAGCCTGGTCTGGAGTGCAGAGATGAGGAGGAGAGATTGGGAATCTGATACTCCCTAGGGTGTCACATCAGAAGGAGCCCTGTTACTGGGGCTAGTATAGATCCTGCTATGGAAATAAAATAGCTCTGAAAATGCTACAGGTATTTAAAGTGTTTTTGAACATAAAAAATTGTATTTCACAGGATTAACACTGCAGAGTGCTCACACTCTATCATCCTAACCACTCAGCTTGGAGGAGCTGAAAGTCCCTGGGGTGATTTTTGGAGTTCCATGGAGTAGCATGAAGGAGTAATGATTTAAAAAGCACACTTTCCTTGGACTAACTCTCCTGTCATTTCTCATTTCAGTGACTATCAGGTTGTGTAAAACCAGCCAGCTCTTCTTTGGCACAGGCATGCCCAGCCAGCCTGGGAGGAGAGGAGAAAGCCTGCTGGGATCAGCTGGAGCTCTCCATGGCCTCCCAACACCTGTGCCAGGGCAGCTCCAGCAGCTCCCACGGCTGCATGGGCACTCCCAGCAGATGGCACTCCTGGATGGGGATTCCTGGCTGGACCACAGGCAGCATCTCCCGGGGCTGCCCCAGCTGCCCCATCCAGCTGCCGGGCAGGGCAGGCAGGGCAGGCAGTGCCTGGCCCGGCGGGCTCTGCTCTGCCCTGCCGGCTCGGCTCAAACCCTGCCCACACTGCCGCGGGAACAAGGCTGGGAGGCGCTGCCAGCACCGGACACAGCAGAGCAGTTTTCTGGGGACTTGTGCTCCTCTGCCAAGGAAAAAGAGCCAGGGCTTGGCCCCTTTGGAAGTCATTCCTGGCCTCTCCCCAGAGCCTCACTGGGTCAGACAGGCTTTATGAGAAGGCAAACCTTTGGGCTCTGGTTGGGCTGCACAGTAAGTACAGCACCCCAGAGGGTCTGCAGAGGTCAGCACCTCACACGTCAGAAAATCCTGGAGTCACAGAACAGCTGGGGCTGGAAGGCACCTCTGGAGAGCATCCAATGCAACCACCTGCTCACACCATGGTCAGCTAGAGCACGTTGTCTGGGACTGTGTCCAGTTGGGGTTCTCATATCCCCAAGGATGTAGACTCTGCAACTTCCCTGGACAGCCTGCTCCGGTGTTTGACCCCTTCCAGAGTAAAAAAAAGGTTTCTCTTTTGTTTAAGTGGAATTAGTTGTATTTTCATTTGTGCTGATAGTGTCTTGTTCTGTCACTGGGCACTGCTGAGAAAAGGCTGTCTCAAACTTCTTTACTCACCCAACCAAGTATTTGCACACCTGACTAAAATCTCCCCAAGCCTTTGCTTGGGGCATTTGATATTTTTTCTTTCTTATGAAATTGCACCAAAATTTAGCAAGCCCAGTAAGGAATCTGCATAGTAAACATAACTGCTCTGAAAATTCAAATTTATTAGATTGTTTATGAACACAAAAACTGGATTTTAAAAAGGATTTTGCAGGATTAGCACCATGGAGTGTTCCCAGCTTTATCATTCTGTACAAGTAGGCAGGGTGCTACTTAGAGATCATCTCATTGGGAGAAGCATTTCCATGCTATGTTCCTAAGCAGGGGGCTGAGATCACAGCAGGGTCCACATCCCAGCACATTGTGGGTGTTTCTTTGTTTTAGGAAAAGACAGCCAACCCCAGAAACTGGATCAAACTATTCCCAACTTAGAGGAAGAGATTTCAAGCCTGGATCTTGGACTCCTGAAGTCTGCTGTTGACAGATCCAAACCACTGAAGGTTTTTCTGGAACTGGGGCCCAGGTGCAATGCTGTTCAGTGGGGTGAGATGGTTAGTTCAAGCTTTTAGAAATGTTCCTTAGTTTCATCCTTGTCAGACCTTACCACTGTAATAACTAACTCCTGATAGTAGGGTAGGCTGGGAATTTCATGTGTTTTTACTTGACAAGCATTGGCTCCTCCAGATAGAGATGTCTGCATGCCAAGCCATGATATTCTTCACAGAATGATTTAATAGTGATTTCTTTATTTATTTCTATGCTGCATCCTGCTTGTTTGCCAGTGGAAATCTGCCTGGGGGTGGGGGGGGGGTTTGTTTCATGTCTCTTGCAATGAGATGTGGAAATCTGCCTTCCCAGCTTTACCAAAGCACTCCCGGCCAATATTAGGAGAGGGTGCCAGAATGTAACAGCTCCTGTGCTACATGGCAAATGCACTGTCTGGCTGGAAACTGTTGGGTTTTAGTGGTTGTCTCCTCCTCCACTTTCTCCTCCTTCTACACATCCTCCTCCTTCTCCTTGTCTTTTAGAATTGTTGTGAATGATACATTTGATTTCCAGAAGAAGCAAAGCACTATCTTTCAGCCCTGCCAAAGAGCCTTATCTGCATACTATGCCTGAAATGTAGATTTCTCTTTAGTCATGAACCCACACTTATCATGCTCAGCTTTATTAGTCCCACCCCCTCAAGCTCTTTAAGAGAAGTCTTTCAACCTACTTTAATTCCTGCTTCCTGCAGAACGGAGATAAAAAGTCTTCCCCCAATGTGTTGTTTAAAGCTGAGCATTACACAGGATAAGAGCCACAAGGCTCTTATTGCAGCTTTTATTGTGTCCAGATACAAGACCATGTTCAGACTCTGGAGGCCTTCACATGTTGCATGTTGAGACACAAAAACAGGTAGGAAAGGGTGCAAAAACAGGTAAGAAAGGATGCAAACCTTACTGGAGTCAATGGAAAGGTTTCTGTCAGATGACTGCAACGGGTCGTTAATCACAAAATCAACTATTTGAGCCAGTGGGATTTTGGAGGTAATTTCATGGGTTTCTAGACACTGGCTTTCAACATTTCATCCAAGTCAGCATCTGACATGGATTGTGAGACTGTCCTCCATATACCCTTGACTTTAGTTTAGGTAAAGTTCTTTATGGGAGCATGAGGTGTGTGAAAACATTCAGTTGAGTTTCAGTAATGCTATCCTCCACTAGAGAAGAAGAAAGATGCAGCAGTGGGATTTATAAGAGTTACAGTTGATGTCCTCATTATGGCATCATTTGAAAACAGCACCACAGAAGTCAACAGAAAAAATGCTAGAGATGTTAGAGATAGATTCAAAATGTCCTGAAAGTTGCTTTAGATTCATTGAAATGGCACTGGATTTTTTCAATAAAATCTTAGTGGAAAAACATTGAAGGGTTGTCCCATGCCCATCTGCAGGTAACATGAGACTGATCAGCCTGTAAAAAAATCTGTAAAATCCTAAACAGATTTGTACAGCAGAAATGTGGCGATGTTACAGGAAAGCACAGCTTGTCACAGGAAAAGTGCCTGTTTGCCAGTCATGTACCAGAGACATCCAGCAGCACATCTGAGCAGCAGAGATGTCAGAATGGAGACATCTTGTTCTGCCTGCAGCTGGCCACAAAAATATGCAGATTTTGTTTCATGTTTCTTCCTCCTTCTATTGGTGAATATATTCTGTGAAGGGATGGCAAGCCAGGGGGTCTGAGGTAAAAGTTTCCTATGGTTGGCAGGAGAGGCTGGGAAAAAAAGGATTAGAGATCTGAATGCATATGCCACTTGATAAAGCCAGCATTTAAGATTCCTGTTCTTGTTCTTAGCACACTCCAACCCAACTGGACATGCCGATTCCCACCAAGAGCTTTCATCTCTCAGGCTGTCCAGATGGACCAAATTCACACTTGTCAGTGCCAAACTGTAGCCCTGAGCTCTGCAGGGTAGTGTGGGAGGAGAGTAAAATACCTCAATTTCTACAGTCTTTTCCCAGGCCTTGTAAATCCAGTTGTGGTCCTGGGTGTAGTTGTGCATCCAGGCTGCAAATTAAAGCTTCAAAGGAAGCCGGTGTGAATTGGTACCTGTCCAGTCAGGCAACTTGGAAAGGCACAGCACAGAAACCTGAGCTGGTATAACAAGTCAGCAGAACACTTGGGTTTACCTGAATCATCATCATACCTTACTAATGAGGTTGGGGGCTCAGTTACCAGCAGGCAAACTCCTTGGGAAGTCAAGATCCCACAGTCCTAAATTGACTTGAGTATTTTTGCATCTTCTTCTCAGACCCTGAGATGAGTAAACACAAAGGCAAGATCACTGGCATCTTGGAGCAAGAGTGTATCACAACACACTGAACTGATTTAATGGAAAGTCAGTAAGAAGTCACAACTGGCAAGGAATACAACAAGAGATCCTCAGCAATGGTGTTGAGGTGCCTGAAACAAGAAGCAAGCAGAATTCAGGTGGTTGAACTCACTGGACTGCTGAAATTTATCTCAAGGTCTCTTGGCTTTTCATCTCATCATACAAACAGCATCAGGAAGAAGGAAGCAAGAACTCAGTGCTCTTGTTTGTCCTCTTCTGTTCACTGACTCCTGCAGCCTTGGCTGTGTTGTGTCTACCTTCAGCAGTAGGATGGAAGAGCCCTAAAACAAGTTGCTCTGGAGCATGATTAATAGGATTTTCTTGGGAGAGATGAGAATTCCTTCCACTACAGCATGTGAGGGACCTTACTACACCACCTACAGTGGGTAGTGGCTCTTCCAATTCAGCCACAATTCAGTGGAGAAGCACTGAATTCCTACAGAAAAATGCAGAATTTATTGTATCTCTTTGTTCAGCATTTTTATGATTTACCAAGCTTCCTAGTGAATTTTTTTGATCAATCTGCAAAGGCACCAAATTTTTCCTATAGGTTGGGAATTATTGTTCAGGATCTTGCCTTTGAGTCTCCCGGGCACAGATCCACAATGATATGTGGTGAGTTAGCAGGCATCTGTCACCACATGGCATCAGTGGACTCTTGGACTCTTCTCTGTTTTTGGCAGCCTTGCCAACAGTGCCTGTCTCTGTTTCCCTGAACTGGGATTAGGGTGGTTTTTTTGGTTTTTTTTTTTTTAGATAGAACAAGTTTTAAATTTGGGGCACATAGGGCTGCAAAGCACTCAATGTGTTAGGTCATCATAGCTTCTGATGGCTGTAACAGTAAACTGAGATTGTTTTGTTCCTTCAGCACAGAGCCTGTAAGAAGTCAGACACGTGCACACACATACACAGCCTGTCAAGCTTGGGGCTTTAAGATCCTGGTTTCAATATTCTGTGTGACCCCTTCCCACAGCTCTTCAACGGGCCAGTGAAGGCCATATAATGAGGGTCAAGTCTGGCCTGATGTTGACTAACCTTTTTAACATTGTAAGACTAATCCATGTTTCTGACATGAGAATGAGATGTGGAACATTGTAAGACTAATCCATGTTTCTGACATGAGAATGAGATGTGGAAACAGATTTGCATAAATGGGTCAGCCTGAGCATCAGCTTGGAAAAAAGTAGTTCTTGTCTCAGATAAGCAAGCAGCAAGGCAATTCCATGCATTATGTTTTACATTAGCAAACTGTCCCACAGCTCCTCAAGCACAAGACACAGTTGAGTGGTTATTTGAGGGTGGACAGACACACAGCAACAAAAGGAAAGGTTTGAAGGCAGCCACAGGCAGGAGGCATGCACTCATCTCCTTGGTACTGTGAAGTGATGCATATGTATAACCCTCACCGCCTCATTTGGCACCTCAGCAAGGCATGTTTGCTTGGTCTGGACACTGTTAGAGCAGCCACACATATTCTGACAAGCTTCTTTGTCCCTTCCTGTGCCCCTGCATTTGATATATGTGTCAAGAAGAGATAAGCAGTGAGTGTTTAGTTTATCCCCTCCATTCTTCCCTTGACTCTTCATCTTAGTGCTCGATACACAGCGCTGTTTGTCATTCACAGTCCAGCCCAACAGAAAAAGTACAAAACAAGAGAGAAGCAAGCACCTCTCAGACCCCACACTTGCAGCGTGGAAGCTGCACCACTTCAGTGTGGCCAGGAGTAGCACTACTAAAAGCTGGTGGATGGGAGATGGTTTCCTGCCTGACCAGTTTGGTACCATTGCTGGCATTTTGCAGGTTCTGGAGATGATGATGCAAAGATACCTGAATGCAAAATCAACTCAAGTCAATCAAGCCAGATTTGGCTGCTGGCATCAGCCCTGAGGGTGGGAGGGAGGTGGAGGCAGAACCTTGAACCATCACGTTGAATATTTTGCGCTCCAGGGTGCCGGAAATCCTGCTGCTCTGGCATGGAGCAGCGCCTGCCCGTGGAGACAGCCTGGGCTTGGCTCCCAGGGAATTTACCCTGCAACAACCAGGTGCACAGGAGTGAAGGGTTTCTGCAGGAGCCAACCTGGACCAAAGCTGAGTCTTTGTAACGTTGCTCAGGTGTCTGTGCATCACACTTCTGGTGTTTTACAGTACTGGGAGTCCCAGCCCTGTATTTCCCCAGCTGATGGGGAGTTGTCTATAAATCAATGCCTATTTAGCATGATTTGTCTTTAAAGCCCTGAGTTAACTTAACTGATAGCTGCCTGACAAAGGTATTCATTATCCCAAACAGGAAGGCAAAGGATTTGCTTAACATCAGGTGAATCAGGGGCAGCCCAAGGATGTGCTGAGAGGCTCTGGCTCCCCCAAAAAAATTCACAAGACTTCACTGCCTCACATGCTAATGGCTTCCATGCCCAGAAAGCATTACCAAAAACTTTTGGTTGGTAAAGCCCAGAGAGCATTACCAAAAGCCCTGAGTGTGAGAGAAGTGCCCAAGAGGAATCTTTGAAGCGTCTCCTAAAGACAGGGCATGCAGGAAATGCCTGAGTGATGGCTTAACTGGCTGTACCCCCGTGCACGTGAAGTCTGCTGAGATCCTGTCATGCACATTATGCCACTAATATCTTTTCAAGAGAAGGCATTTTCCTATCCATTTCTGTAGCTACGTGTCTGAAATGCACTTAAGTCAGGTAAAGCAATTTGCCTGTATTTACCTCTAGATCAAAAGCTGTTCTGATATTCAGGTATATTTGAATTACAATTAAACTCACAGCCGTAACTGCCCTTTCCACGCCTGTCTTATCACTCTGGTTTGAGGCAAGTGAGTGGGAGTTAGAAGGTGCCTGAAAGTATGGGCATTTTTAACAACATGAATGAGTAAGCAGGAAAGGTTTTGGATTGCAGATGTTTTAGTTCAGCTTAGGGGCAGACACTTAGGTAAGCTTTCCTTAAAAGTCTGAACAACTTTAGTTCAGACATGTGCTGCTCCTAGGCGAACACTTCCCTATCTCCTCTCCTTCAAACACAGCAGCTGTGCACTTGTGAGAAGAAGTGGTGTCAAATTAATAGTCAGTAATGGCTAAGTGCTGATGAATCTCTCAGATGAAAGGCACCATATAATTACAAACTTTTGTCATTGTTTGTTATTATGAAGCCACCACTTAAAGGGCTGTTACCCCTAGAAATTTTCTTTTTTATGTGTTTACAAGACTATTTAATGGTATGAGTTCTTGCATCTTGCTAATGTTTTATTGTCAGGCTTTTGGGTATTTTTTTTCTTTTATTTTCGCTTGGTTCTTTTCTCTAAAAGAGGTTTTTGCCTTTTCTGTTTCACGAGGTTTCTCAACATGCCATATAGATGGTGTAGACAAGATATTTGCACACCCACACTGAAAATGCTGCCTGAAACCTGACTGTATTTCCAGGCATGCCTTAGCTGAAAATGCAGTATTTGAGCCTAATCTTTTGTTTCTTAACAGTGTTTCTGTAAACTGCAGTGCTTGTTTGAAGTAGACAACACTTGTGAAAGAAGGTGGAAAAGTTCTTAGAAGTAAAAGTTGATCAAGTCCGGCAATGATCTGGCCAGTGCATCTGTGTGTGTCTGGGCATGTGTGCGTGCAGTGCCAGGCTGCAGCTTGTAAATAAAAACCACAATAACAAGGCAGATATAAAATAAACAGCTCACAAGATCAAAGAGACAAATACTCAATATATGTGAAACAGAATATCAGACATAGCAGTAAATTCGACCAGCCTGGAAACTTAAACCACTTCTATGTCAAGACCATGGCTGGAATAACTTCATGGAGTTTAGTGGTGAACCAAGGACAAGTTTGGCATGGGATGAATTTTTTTTTCTTGGGTAAGTTGTGGCATAATGTTGAAATTATTGTTACTGAAGTATGGTTGACTCAAATTGCTGAGGCTCCAAGCAGGAGTTTGGTTGTTGTGAACAGAAACTGCATGCAAAGTTAACAGAGGCTAGTTTAGACAGTGATTGCTTCCAGTTGATTAAAGTAAGATAACCATCCTGCTGAAAACTGTAACTGAATTTCCACAACCATTCACTCTCAGAAGGCTTCAATTAGACTACTGTGCATGCCTTCCTCTGCCCTGGAAACCACAGTGCTGCTGCTCTCTGAGCCACCTTGACACTTACATGGGCTCTCACCTCCCACTGCCATGTGCCTGTGGAAGGTGGAAACACATCCTCAGCTTTCAGATAAGAGGATGAACATTTTCAGTTTTGATCCAGCTAGGTGTTTCCCTCGGTTTGCTACTACAGTTTGATAAAGGTTCAAACAGAGGAGCTGAAAACTCTGTTCTTGGGATAAAAAATTCTGGCCCATTGGGTTTCCTCCTGCAGGACCCTGGTTCTGAGCTGCATGTAGACATACCTCACAGTTTCACTACTGTGTCTTCAGCACAAGTTCTGTACACTGCTAATGCTTTGCTCTGGGCAGGGACTGTGTGGTGAGTGATGGAACTCTGGGCTTTATGAAATCACAGAAATAAACCAAATACAAAAGTACTGATATTGCTGAGTTCTTAAATGAACAAAGAACTTCAGACCCTGAGGAGAGTGTAATGATTCAAAATTGTTTGAGAAATATAACCAGAGAGAATCCCTATTTCTTTGTAAGGCAACAAACAACACCATCGCATCTCTGACTTTTGTGATTCAATCTGCTCATTTAAATCTCCACCAAAACAGGTTGCAATGATTACAAGTCTTTTTATCTTTTTTTTTTTTTTTTTACTTTATTTTCAGACACTTTGTGAAAAAAACATTTGGGTATTTTGTGATGAGAAGGCAGGATTGCAGAANGGAAAATTTATCTCAGTCCTAAGAGCTCATGTATGAAAGATGCTCTTAACCCAGCAGGCTTGAGAAAAGACACCAGTGCTGCTGCTCTGCAGTAGGAACACAGTGGGAAAAGGATCTGCAAAGCCTTCAGGATCCCAATGATGCCAGACAGTCCTGGTGTTTGACTGATTTATAGGCTGCCCTAAATAACTCAGCTTCCCCTTGCTGATAGCAGAAGTCTGCTTTGCTTAATCCCACTGAACAGCAGAAGGATCTGCACTTCTGATGAGCATTTACTTGTGAACTTACTGATAACACCTCCTCTGAGGAAGCAAACACTGGCAAACTGATAGCTCCTTTGCTGACCCAAGTTATTTAAAACACAAAATAACGAGGTTATGTTACTTATTATTGGATCTAATAAGAAGCAGCGTGAGATTTAATTTCCACGGTGTATTTCAGTGATCTTGTTATTTCCCAGCACTGAAGTGCTGATGTCCCAGCCATCTCCATTAGTCCCAGCTGAGTGCTGTGGTGCTATCCTGCTAATGGGTCAGGTCTCAGAGCAGAGGACAGAGATGTGTGTCTCCAGTGCTAATTCTTGGTCATCCAGTGAAAAAGTAGAATGGTGGAAGTAGCTGGTAATGGATGTCAAGGAGAGGTACAGAGTAGAAATGAGAGTGATAACAAAAATTCATGTTTCCAAGGTTTTCCTGGCGAAGAAAGGCTACAAGATGCCATATTATAGAGTTTTGTTCTTTTATCTTTGCTGCAAGACATACTGTTTATGCAAATGTTTCCCAGCTGAAAAAGGGATGGGATTTCAACTTGTTTAAAAATAAGAGTTTTTCTCTTTACTGTGCTTAGCATTAGCCAATACTGCTGCAGAATTGCAGTGTTGCATGATTTTTTTTCCAGTTGCTTCCATTGCAATCTGTTTTGTTTCTGTACCCATATTATGCTTAAAGAAAAGTAGTATGGCTCTGCATAGCTAGGGGTTTTTGTCAAAAAGTTTATCTTTAAGTGTTTGAACATTCAGCGTTTTGTTTTTTTTTTAGTAAGTCTTAAGAAGGCCACTTTTTCTGCAGTTCAGAAAATGATATTCTGCAATTATCCTTTATCTTATTTGTCCTTATACTGAACTGTATTTTTTTTTTTCTTCATCTAGCTGCCATCTTTTCTCTGGGAAAGGTATTTGTGGAAGAAAAGCCATTGATTTTTATCTTCAGTGCCATCTAAAAAAGATATGCATGGGTTTATTCATGTCTGATGTTAAACCAAAACGATAATTTGGAAGCCATATATTCAGAATGTAAATGACTCATCTTTAGGTGAAACTGACCCTAATTAGATCTAGATCAGCCATTGCTTGACAGAGAGAAAGAAAATTCATTTTCTCTGAAATGTGGTAATGGCTAGGAAACTAGCCCCAGAACCTTAAATTAAAAGCAGGTTTTAACATGCTGGCTCCATTCCTGCCTTCAATATCAGCCTCTGCCTGTTTTAGTTAAATAAATGGTAACAAAAGAAGACAGACTGGGTGACGTTAAATAAAGAGAAATTTAAGAGAGCAATTATAGCATTAAAAGGGGCCAGAGGTGAGGAACTATAAACTTTGTGGAACAAAGTGCAGCATCGCAGTTTCTCCAAAGCTTTGTTCGCTGAAACCTTGTTAGTTCTGGTCACGCAAGGCTGTTTGTGAGTGAAGGTGCCTGTCCCCAGCCCAGGGCAGGAGCCTGCATCCCAGCTTTGGTTTGTCCACGCTCCCAGTGAGCCACTGCCCTGCACAGGCAAGTGAGGGGTGGGATGGCACATGGCAAGGCTGGATCCTGGGGTGGTCAGTGGCTCTGCTGGTGTGGCATCTCCCTGAGCAGCGCCTTATTCTGCTACTCCATCTGGCTTTTCATTTCATTTCCATAGCATGAACAACTTGCTCTTCTTCCCCAAAGTGCCAAATGGCTTTGGAGAAAGGAGTTTGCTGGAGGATGGGCTGTCTCTCCCACACACACGTTTTAAAGGATTTGTGTTAAGGAGGTAACAATGAAAGAACAGCCCATCACAGTCACTTAGAGTCCTAAAAGAACAGTTCTGACCATGGTCTTTTGTAATGAAATCAAAGATATCACTGCAAAACCCATTGCTCTAATAACATATGGTGAGCAAAGCTCAGAGGATTGGAGCTTAATTCATGTAAGCACCCGAGAAAGATGCATAAAGGAGAATTGAATTTAAAAAAATCATCTGGGCCTCACTTGCTTTGAAATGTGATGCCTTTGTTATGAATGAGGCTATTTAGGCATCTGTGTTCTGTGTGTGTGTGCAGTGAGACATAAGAAACATGCTCATGACCAGAATAGGTCCATAACCTGATGTTCTTGAGTAGTTCAGAAGACAAAAACCACCCAGTTCAATGCTTTCTAAATGCTTAGCTGCAGGAGGAATGATGTGGAAAGGTAAAAGCTTGTCCATCAGCTGGCTTTTGTGCTGGAGCAGAGTCCTGGTGTGCAGTCATCCCTCATCACCCTGCCCCTTGCAGGGCCCAAGCAAACCCAGCTTTCACACATCTTCCTTCTGGAGATTAAACTCAAACATATCCATACTCTGGAAGCAAAGGATTTTACATGGGCTAGCACAGTATAGCTGTGTTTTCCTGACCTAGAAAGTCTTGTCAAGGGCCAGGGAAGGCATTCCCAAACAAGCATTCAGAAACTGGGATGTGTACCAAAAACTCATGAAATTTTCAAGATTGACAACTTTCATATTGTTTGCTTTTGCCTTCTGCTTTCATACTGTTTCAACTGCAAGGTTTCCAGCTTTTGATAACTTTGAGGGATGGAGAAAATAGATGCTCTCAATAATTACATCAATGTGGGATCTGGATATTTACAAACAAACCATTAAATAGTGAAAATTGCAGTGCTGAAAGCTGCCGAGATCTTCAAGAATCTAATGCCTAAGTCAGGATTGTCCTGTGTAATTTTAACTTAATTTTTTGCTGGATACTGAGCAAGGTAGAAAGGAGGCAAGGGGGAAAGTGCTCATATTATTATTGATCAGATTTTCAAAATCAGTTCCCATGAAAATTAATTAAAGCACTCTAAATGTCAATATTTAAATTAAGATTCTGTTTATATGCTAGAGTCTGCAGTACAAGTACTTGACAAGTAAGGCATAATCAGTTTGCTCTGAGGTCCTTGTACAAAGAATACCTGCATCAAGGTCTCTTATGGGATCAGTTTCCTTTGTGGTTTTAAGGTAACTTTTACAAATGCAGGACATGGTGAATTTTATAGAACTCCTGCTGGTTTCTGGGTCCTGACACCTTTAGCTATCTGGAATATTTGCATCTTAAAATATTCTTAAAATGTAGAAGAGCAAATTTTATGGCCCTAATGGCTTGTTGGTGAATTTCAAAGTGGTGTTATCAGCACTGATGCATAGGTCTGGGGAAATGTCCCTTTTCCATCACCCAAGACAAAAAGGACGGTCAATATGCATTGGATTGTTTACAAAAAATTAAAATTAAAGTGCTTGTTCCAAGCTGATAAAGTTTCTTTGAAAGAGAAAAATTTCTGTCCTCCCCAATGGCATTACCATGGTGGGAGCACATCATCTCATACCCCTAAGATTTCTCAGGAAATCCTGTCTTTTTCCAGGCCATGCTGGTACTTGGAGGGCACTCCTGACAGAAGGCAAAAGGGTACTTGCTCCAGTTGCCTAGTATAAGGGTTTTGGATTGTTTGGGGTTTGTTCTTGGTGTGGTGTGGGAGGAGGGACAAGAAGTATTCTTTCAGTTTAAGGGGATTTTGTCGAACTGGTTGCACCATTGAATCCCATCTCATGCTCCAGGTCCTATCTCAGCTCCTAATGAGTCAGGCTCATTAACCTGGTTCCAGTTCATCCTGCCAACACATTTTGCTGGAACTACCTACGCACTTCACTCTGGGCATGCTGTTGAGCACTTTGCCAGATTAAGACTTTTACTGCTCATCTAAGAACTGCTCGTCTAAGATTTAATTAAAAATATCACATTTTTCATAAGTGTATTCCAAGAGCATAGAGTACAAGTTTTGGAATATTTGCTTGCAAACAACAAAGAATACAATTATCTCTAATAATGAAACCAAAATGGTTTGAAAGGCAGGACCTTGTGAGTTGAGACAATGATCTATAGGGTCTTTTACAGCATCTTTCTTATACTTTTTATGCTTTAATTGTATGCATCTGCTGCAGAGGGTTGTGTTCTCATGTAGCAAAGGACAGGACATTTATTAGCAGAAAGAAAAGGAATTAAGTCTCTGGTTTTTAGGTATTAAGAGTTTTCCATGTCCACATCCTGAGAAGGGCAGCTATATCAAGATAATCTCGTTGTTGCTGCTCTGTGTATGTCAGCTCCTCCATGACTAATGTGTCCCATATTCTTATCATCCAAATCTCAACATCAGATGGTTTCTTTTAGAGTGGGATGTGATTAAGCATTGCCAGCACAGAGAGCTCAGAGATCAGCTTGCACGCCTTGCTTTGAATGAGTCTGTAACCAGCACACTGAGAATAAAGACTTCCTGAGGAGGATGAAAATAGCACCCATATGTAATATGAAACACCAGGTTTTGAGCCTTCAGAGATCCACCTGAGCCCAGAAGAAGGACTGGATCCTGCATGTCCCTGTGAATCCCAGCATTTCGCTTGGGCTTGCAGAACTGTGCTGGAGCTGCCATGCTGCCATCTGTTTACCTTTAAGAAGAACCTGAGCAGTTCAGGACAGGGGTGAGTGGTCCATACACCACATAGAGATGAGGAAACAGCAAAAATAATGCACTAAGATCCAGAGACCAGCTTCTCTCAGCATGTGTCACTGGATAAAACCGGGTTTAGCCAGAGTCCTCTAAAGTGATTTTTGCCCCATACCTTCCCGGTCAAACACAACAAAAATAAAAATTCACATCCAATACAGACTTCTTGTAATAATCAGCCATCTCCCAGGGACCTGCACAGCAGTGCCACAGCTCTTGAAGATCACAAAAGCCAAAAGCTGAGCACCAGCTTCTCCAGCCCGACTGCTGCAGGCAGCACTGCTGCTGTTGTGCCCATGTGCATCTGCTCCCTGGCACCAAGAGATTTTGTCTGCAGGTCACCCAGCATGGGGAGATTCACGCCTTGAGGGGCCCCCAGGCTGCTGCTTCTTCTACGGATTCCTTTCCCTCTAAGGCTTCTCACAACTTTGTAGTTTCACCTCTTCTTTTATATGTATCTACAGCTTCTCTGGTGTGAGATTTTTCATAGAGAGCAAATCCTATTTGTCAGTGTTCTGAGAAAATGACAGAATGGGTTAACTAGAGTGGAGGTTTTTTCTTTATATATAGGACATTTGTTATAAAGGCTTAGAAAGATGAATGGTTTGATGAGTTCAGATCAGGTAAATTAATTAAAAAGTGCTTTTCTTCTTGGAAAAAGTTTTCTCTCTGGCACTCTGACGCCCTTGAGAAAACAAGATGATGAACGTTTTGATTTGCTGTTTTAAACAGAGCTTTGTTTACTCCTCTAATCAGAAACTTTTTTTTAACTCAAGAACTTCAAAAAGAAGCGCAAACATTTTCAGGGATTACTCTGAAATCAAGGGTTCTCTTAGATGTTAAATCAAAAGTTTCAGATTGAGTCTCCTTGTCTTATGTTTTCTTGGTTTTTTATTGCAAATTCTAAAAATTTCTTGTGACTGTTTGACTTAAAATTATTTTTCTTATCAATCAGATATTGCCAGTTTCTAGCCCAGTATAGGTGTATGTCCATGCACTGATCAGCGCTGTATAAAAAGTAGTAGTGCTGTATTGGTCAGTGTCTGGTGTATATGTCAGTAATGGCTTTGTTGGCTGTGCTGTTTCCCACAGAGATGATGATGATTTAGGTGTATTCCAATAAAAAACCCCAGTCATACCCTGTGAAGTGTGGCCCACTGTTATACATCACTATTTTGCTACCATATCTACTGAAGTATTTGTTCTGCATATCTTCTTTTTCTACCAAACTTTGCCAAAGGTCATAAGAAATATAATACAAAGTTCATTGAAGAGGCGTGGGGATGTGATTCCTTAGCAGCTTGAGCAAATCTGTTGCTGTAGAGACAAAGGACAATTTTCTCTGGGCTGCTTGTGTGGATAGTTTTACTTGAATTGACTGTGTTCTCGGTGTACATGAAAAAACTTTAACATCTTCGGTGTCCCACTCCTTTGAAGTAGTATAAAATGTCTCTGTCCCTTTTCTAAGGCAAATGAGCTTCCTGGGTTCCTTTCAATGTAATTTTTACATGGCACTTCAGGTATGATGGTTCTGCTGCCTTTAATTACAGTCCCATAGAATTAACAGTCAGTTATTATCAAATGATGGTATTACCTGTTCTGCCTCTTCCCATTTGTTTTTGATCCTGTCCTGTATTTTGCATATCCCCACAATGGAGCAGAGCACACCCTGAAGTGAGGCTTTGTATTGCCATGGCCTTTCCTCTAAAGCCAGGGTTTGTCCACTCTGCTGATGAGAAACTGCCACTCCAAAGAGGTGCATTTGCTTCAGTATTTGTCTCTTCTTCATAGTTATGGTTTTCTCTTAGATTTTTCCTCTTGTGTCAGCATGTGTGGTCCAGTGACTTGGCACTGTCACATCCATCTCCTTTCTCTTTTGCTCCTCCCTTGTCTGTCACTAGGTCAGGAGGTCCCACTTCATGCAGAGAGACCTCAGAAGGACTCCAGTCACTTGTGGAGCAGCCAGCCAGCCACGCTGCTGTGTGACACTCAACAAGGGGCAAGTTAGCTCTGCCTCAGCTTTAGAGTCCCCCTCAGGCAGGGAATGTCACTGTGATTTCTGGGCTGCGAATATCTCGGCGAGGTTTGGGGAATGCGTTAAGAAAACAATAAGGTTGAAGACTTGCACGAAGTCAGAAAGTGCCATGTGGGAGGTAGCATAGCCTGAGCTCAGCCCCTCCACATCCCTGAGATGCCTGACACCCTGTAATTATAGGCTCATAAGCATAACTTTTACTCAAAAGTTTCATTTTGACCATAGATCCACAGAGACAGCATCTCATTTTGGTGTAGCCATCCTTAATTTCTTTGACCTAAGCTTCCCAATTGTGCCTTTTGAATTTGGCATTTAATACAATCCATTCTTTTTCTCCATTTCCCAAATAGTCTGTGGAGCCAGACTAATCGCCGCTCATCAAATGCCCATTGTGTTCCTATTTCCCTGTCCCATGGTAACAGACACTTTTATTGTGATTATTCATCTGCTGTTCTTTCATTAATGAAAGATTTTGATTTTGCTGCCATAAGGCCTCTTCAATAGCTTTATATTATGAACATAATTTCAAACAGAAACCTGTTCTTTGGTACTGCCTAGCAGTGACACTGGAGGTTCTTTTCTAGCTTCTTGCTTGGCCAGTGACCACAAGAAATGTCCACTTCAAGGACTCATGATGTCTATTCCCTCTTGACAGGCTAGTTGTCAACCTACTGCACCTACATGCCCCTCCATACAGTGAGGATCCACACAGGAAAGGACCATCCATTATTTTTTTAGCATGTCTCTTCCTTCCACCATGAACTGTAATATGAGGGTTCTTGGAAAAGTTTCCCACACCTTTGAAGTCCAGCTGGATCCCTCTGTCTGTGTGCATTTGCTCATCTGGGCCAGATCAAGCAGGTATAGCCTCAGCTGTCATTGGGTAAGCCTAGTGTGTTGCATGAGGAGTGTGTTTATGAAGAGAATGCCCATTCTCCTGCATGGAGTCTGGGCTGCCACCACTGCCAGGTTCCTGCTGTGTCCCCAGCTGAACTGGAAGTCTTACTCTGCCTAGAAGGCTGCATGCAGATCAATTCTCCATACTTCTCATCCCAGCCTACTTTTCCCTTTAATTAAAAGCAATCCTGTTATCTAGAACCTGGGGAAAATTAAGGTTCATTTAATCTTGCAATACACTTGCATTGAATAAGTGTATTTATGATCATTCTTGGTAACATAAAATTGTTTTCCAGGAAGACTGTCTCCTGTACTGCTTGCTCTCGAGGACTGTCTGTCTTTATAGGTCTGGTTTGGGGTATAAGTGTGTGATCTTTCCAGGCACAGAGACCACCATTTAAACTGAGTTATGGACTATGCCCTTTGCCTTAGTTTATTTGAGGTCTTTGGTGGTAAAAGAAGAGGAAGAAAGTCTGTCCTTGTGCTGCACTCATTTTTATAAATCACAGTCTTAAAAAAAAATTCTGTTAGTAGTATGGTGATGATGGCATAGTTTTAATAGGGTGGAAAGCTGTCCTTCTCTTAATCCTTGGAGGTTAAGTTGTCTTTCTCTAACCCTGAGTCAATCCTCCATTAAGTTCCTCATTATCTCTTTCACTCCTTCCATTCTGTTCCTTCTTCTTCTTCTCTTCTTTAACCCCTTAGACATGCACTTTTTTTACATTGCAGATTAAAAAGTAGGTCAAAACCTCCTCAGAAAAAAAGGCTCTATGTTCCTGCTTGTCTCTCTACTTACAGTCATGGAAAGTGATGTTGGAGTTGGCTTGCAGTTCTGTCACTCACAGCCCATGCACCTGTGGCACTGAGACTCAGACAGTCTCTTTGTTGCTTGCCTCTTCTTTCTCAGGTTCAAGCTTTTTCTCACACATCTTTTTGCTATTTCATTTTAGCTTCATTTTTATTATTGCCTGAATCTCTATTTTTCATGGAAGCCCACTCCCGCCCTGTGCCCTGTGTGCAAACTGCCTCAGCAGGGAGCACTTCACAGCTTGACCAGGCCCCTTTGGAGCCCAGGAGTTCTCAGGAAGTCAAGGATGGTTGTTTTCTGCCTGTAGTACAGCAGCATTTCCAAGACCCCACCAGAGAGCAGGTTCCTCCAGACAATTGTCTTCACAAGATGGTGCCTGCCCAAAAGTGCTTCTAATTGGAGTGTAAAGCAAAAGACCATGAGAGAAACAACAGGTTCTCAGCATACAAGAAACTAATGAGGTAATATTCAGGGAGAAAACTTATATAGTGAGATAATGAGGCTGCAGTAACCTATAATGAGATTATTCCCCAGAGGCTTGTTTTTATAAAAATTCTAATGCTCAGACCAGATTTTCATGCCACTGCTGCCAGTCCTGCAGTGCTGTGCATTGCTGCTGCTGTCCTCCAGCTATGAAGGCCTGAAACAGCCCTGATACTTTTGAATTTTTAGAGGAGCAGAAAGCATCAAAATGCATAACTTTGGACAGGGGCTTGCATTCAGTGTTTGCAGAGGATGGTGAGAAAGGCTCCTGGGGCAGATATGAGGAGAACAGATTCAGCCTGCCTGGCTCAGGTGGTGGAGATGCCTTTCAGAAATCGATCTTTCAGCACAGTTCTCATGTTCTAGCGAGTTGTCAGTCTGCTCTTTGAAAAAGCATCTGTGTAACTCTGTGAACACAGTCCTTCAGATCCCTCCACTGCTGTGCACTGCTCTGTGAACTCAATACACCGAGTGGGGAGTTCACACAGATCAATCTCTTTTATACTTTGCATCTGGTGCATCATTCTCATTTTATAGCAAAGTCACTTGAATTTGACCTGAGCTGTCACAGCAAGGGAGATTCTGCAAGCTTTGAGGATAATAGATTTGTTTGAGAAAACAAATGTACACTCTTCCCTAAGGCTTGAATTAACTTGATTTGCCCCGAGTAACTGCACTCTGGTGACAGCAGTGTGGCCTGTAAAGAAAGCATTTAATATTTTCTAAAATCCTTCAGTCCTTGACTTTTCTCTAAGCTACTCTCTGTATATACAGACATTCATAGCCAGACTGACTGCTCCTTGTTGCCCTTCTAGCTAGAGAAGTGCCAGTCTGGAGACGACTGGAGAATTTCTGAGATAACAGATGCAGCTCCAGTTCTGAACTGCGAATAATATGTGGGGGCTGAACTGCTCCAGATCAAGAAGGAAATTTTTTTTTAAAAAAAAAAGGGGTAAAAAAGCAACATGAGGAAATTCTTGGTTAATTATGAGCATTGGATAGACTGGCATAGATACTGTGACAGTCTTAAAAAAGAGAACTCTTTGATAACTTAAGTTCTTTATTTTGCTAATTTCAAAAAAGGTTACTTCAGTCTAATCAGTTCTTCATAATAACAGATCAAACATATCATCACATCCCTTATCTACATAAGAATATGCAGTAGTTCAGTTCAAACTGGTGCCATGTGTTGTATGAATATTTTCATTTAATTTAAGAATGTATTTCAATTTATTATCAAACTGCCTTGAGCCCATATACAGTAAACCAGAAAAAGACCTGTCTCAGGAGATTGCTGAGTTAACCACACTCTTTCTGAGCAACTTGTCTCACAGGGTGTGGCTCCTCTGGCAGGCTTGTAGACATCTTTATCTGCAGTGGTCACCACAATCTGAGTATCTGGAGTCAGTGAATCTAGGGCACAATTCATTCCAGCCTAAAGCAGATGCATAAATGAGATTAGTGTAATTATGCCATATGGACATCTCTCCCTCCCCATTGTTCCTAAGTGGAGCTAAAGGGGACGAGCTCAGCTGAAGGGCTCTTGTCTCTGTGCTCTGCACTTGGATCACATAACTTGTCCTGTCCTGCTCCAGAGAGGTGACCTGGGCCAGACTGGACACAGGACCCAGCCCCATGGTGAGGTCTGGAAGGGCAGAATCTGTCTCTGCTTCAGGTGCTGGTGGGTCTGTGTGGGGCTGCAGAGCATAAGACCTGAAGTATTTCATTATTGCCACTAAAGGCAGGGACAGCAGTACCCTCAGAAATGACAGAGAGAGAGAAAAAGAGCCCAATGCCAAAGTGCAGTGAGGTTATGGGATGCTCAGGATGTTCACCTGACTGCAGAAAGCATCTCTATGGGCCTCTCACATGTGCTAGGAAAGAGGGGTGGTACAGATAGCAGTGCATTTGCAGGACAGGAGGACAAGGACATGCATGGTCTAAATTGCAGAAGAGTGGAGATAGCTGAACTCACAGGCCAGGCCAGTGCACTCTGAAATCCCTAGGGGGAGAAATGATCAGGAGTATCAATAATTTTCAAAATGCAACCTCAGCTCCAAGGATCAGGAAGACCCAGAGCTGTCCTTTCCCTTCTGTCTCAAGACAATGTGAGTGATGGAGGCTGCAGGTGTAGTTAATGTTTGAAATTGCTGATAATAAACCTCAGATACCCTCTGCTGTACAGGGCACAGGATGTCTGAAAGCCATCACTCTGTTGACCTTCCTGTTAACTTTTCCTTGCAGTCAAAGCTGTGACTTGTCTGGAGCAGCAGATCTGCTCCTCTTGCATCCTCTCCCTGGCCTCCTCCAGGGCACACACAGGCAGGATAAGGACTTGTAGGACAGAAGAAAGAGGGAGCTGCCTACTTGATATGCCAGCAGTTCAGTCTGTGGCCACAGCTGACTGATCCCCTATGGGCTCCTCCATGAATGACCCTGCAGATACACTGAGCTTTCTGAATCACGTAGGTTTTGGAAAGAAATCTATGACTACAGGTGTTCAGAAGGCAGAAATTCACTTTGTGAAATATTTTCATTTAATGATCCTTTGGTTCTATTTTCTTGTAACAGGAGAACCCCTTTACACTTTCTGGAATATCCTATTCATAAAAATGTAGAAAATATGATTTCATATGGAATGATCTGATCCTCAATTCACTATTGACTATTAAAATTTGTGAGATATTCTCCTTGTTATTCTTCTCCTTAAGAAAGAGAAATGGTAACTCAAGAAAAACACTTTATTGAAGTGTTTTGATATAAGTGAATAAGCATCATGTGTCACAAAATGGTGGCTGTTGCTTTGGTTGTTTTCTGATCTGTTTCTCCCCAGAAAGAACTAGGGATTAACTTGGGAATAAAATCTCATGGGATATTAACTGTCTTTATGGAACATGTTAAACTGCTTAGCTCCTTAATGTTTGTCATTGTGATTAATTGGGTAGGAAAGCTTCAGGTCACAGAGGCCAGGCTTGGGTTTGACAGTCACAGCCTGTAGCTAAGCCCAGCCTTGCTGATCCATGCTACAGTCCTGGAGAAGAACATACCTTCCTTGAGACTTTTAGCAAAAGATAAGATGCTGGACTTTTTGGTCTTGCCTGGTGGAGGGGATCCTGTGGCTCTCATTGTCACAGGACAATGTGAACTCCAGTATGGAGCACTGCAGGTGAAAGAAAAAAAAAACCAAAAATGAGAGCCCACAGTGCAATAATCTTCCAGATTCAATAACTAGGTCTAATTAAGTTCTGGGAGAGCTTTACAAATTCCAAAGGCTTCTGGGTGCTTAAATCTTTCTGACATCCTTCTATTATCTGAGATATTAAGGTAGTTAAAGCCTGAGAAAAATGTAAGCTATGTCTGCATATTTTGTGTGGTGCTATCAGTTAATCCGAAGGCTTTTTCAAGGAATCTGGTTCTTAGTCTGGGATTTAGAAAAATTACATTAATGTTCCTTTCCCTCCAATCCTACAGCCATTAGATTTAAGTTACAGTTTCTCCCAGCTTGATTGCTACAAGTTCCTGCTCTTGTGTCTCTTGGCACTCACTTCTGAGTCTGCAAAACGCTGCTGCCCACCTCACTCCTCTCTCTTGCACTCACTTCACCAGCACCATCCAAAGCCATCCCACAGCTGTCCTCTCATGTAACTCAGTCCTGGGTCCTCCACAACCCAGCCAGGTTTTTTACTCACCCACACTTTTGGTTTGGATTCCCAGTTCAGACCCTCCTCTTCCTTGATCTCCTGCACATCCCTGTTTTCTCATGAGATTTTGAAGGGGATTAACTCAGAAAAAAGGTCCTTTGACCCCTGGCCCAGACAATGAGGAATATCAAAGGTTAGAGGTAGAGCTTGGGGTGCTTCTTACACCTCAGGAGGAAATTGCTTCTGCCCCTTTTGCTGAACCCACCAGTGATCCAACCAGTGGACCAAAACTGCAGGCTAACAGAAGACCTGAGACCTGGGATCCATACAGTTCTTAGGGGCATAGCTAAGCAGGATTAGGCACTGCAAAAACTAAGGCAGCAAACTGGCCTCCAGCTGCAAATCCAGCAGAGCAGGTGCTGCAAATCTAAGCCCTTGACATTGGTGCCTTGGCCCTCAGGGCATGTGAGGGAGCTGACAGCATGAAGTCTTGTCTCCCCAGAGTTCCTTTCCCTGCCCAGCAATGCAGCTTTGGATGAAATGGTCTGGGGACTGGGAATACAGGCTCCTTCCACTATTGCCTAGTGGGTGCTCAACTCTGGGATCCATCAGCTCTCTGGGACACAGAGACTAGCCAGACTTGATCCAGTGTATTTTGCTGGGTGGGAGGGGCAGGAGAAAAGGCTTTTAGTACTGATTTACTGAAAGGGGCTCAAGGCAGGCTCTTCCCCATCCACTCCTGCAGTTTCAGCCATCACATCTGAAGGGTGAACTGCTAGCCTGTGTATAAACTCTGCAGCAGGTTTATACTGCAGAGCATTGCAGAGCTCTGCAGCTCTGCCAGAGGGACCTGCTGGGGCTTGCCAGACTCCCACTTGACCTGGGTACTCTGCACTTTTCTGCATAAAACCCAGCCCATGGAAGTCAAATGTGAAAGTGCACTCTGATAAGTCCCAGTGAGCTGGAGGGTAAACCCAGGTTCCCCCTAAGAGCCACCCACAGTAAATGGCAAAGGAGAGCATGGAGAAACGACAGGCACAGAAGGGAAGGTAGAAAATACAAGAAAGACCAGCCAGGATGAATGTCAGTAACCAACAGAAAAGATACTTCTGAACTCTCAGGAATGTTGCTAAGAAAAAGGAAAGAGAAAAAATTTAAAAAACCCACAATGTTTAGGATTTTTTTTGTACTATCGAAGAGGTACTAAAGGGGCCAGATTACAGAGAAGAATTAAAGGCCAAAATCAATAGCCCATTTTAAACTCAGAATGACAACAGCTCAGGCAAGGGACTCGAGGAAAGGAGAGGAATTGTTAAAGGTCATTGGAGTAGCTGGGAGTTAGGAGGTGAAGGTGAACATCAGCTTGCTCATGACTGATTCAGATTCTCTTGAGTGACTGCTTCTATTGGAGAATCCAAGCCTCTTAGGCTGAAGGACTGTATCAAGAGAAAAGGACATCCTCTTCTGGGAAAGGCTGACAACACACAACAATGATGAGTGCCTTAGGCAGGGACTCGAGCCAACCTGCCCAGCAGATGATCACATCCTGCCAAATTGTGCTAAAAGTAAAAAATCTGTACCAGGCTCTCCTCCTCTAAAGAGCCCCCACAGGGAAAGGGGACAGGGTGTGTTTGCAGCAGGAAACTTCTGTCTGGTTGTCATGGCAGTATACCATGCTGGTTTCTAACACTTTTCTGAAGCAATAGATGAAAAAAACCAAAAAAGTAATAGGATTAGCTGGTTAGTTACATTGATGAGGCCCAAATGTGATTAGTAATTCAAACTCATTCTATTTCTATATGAAGCTCT
Source organism: Urocynchramus pylzowi (assembly GCA_013397555.1). Taxonomy (NCBI): domain Eukaryota; kingdom Metazoa; phylum Chordata; class Aves; order Passeriformes; family Fringillidae; genus Urocynchramus; species Urocynchramus pylzowi. Next base: position 50,423 of record VZRH01006481.1, read on the forward strand.
TAGACTGGAGGTCACTTTTCACAGAAGAGAGATGATGCTAGTCATTCTAGGGGCTGGTAATTCTTTATGTCTAGTTTGATGTGTGCTAGCAGTATCTCCTGAAATTAGAGGGCTTTCTGTTGTGGTCACAAAGGCTGCATTTACTGCTGGTATCTTCCATACTGCAAACAAATTTGATTGACGTAATTACATGAAAAGATCAAATTGTTCAGTGTTTTATTATCACTTAATAAGGAGATTTTTTTTTTCATCTCAGGCTAGAGTTCAACTTGATTTAGTGATCCAAAGTGAATAAATTTGAGCCCTCTAAGCCTAATTTAACAAAGGTTTCAGTTGCACATGCAGAGTATTTCTGACTGTTTGAGGGAGAATAAAAAGCTAAAATGAAAACTGTCTTTAAATGTTGTTTTATGTACTAAACCTATCTATTAAGGGATCTACTTTGACCAGGCAGATTTGATGAATGCAATATGTGTAATGTTTCTTGGTATTTCCCTGTTTCAAGATACATCACATAATCATTGTTGTCATGTGGCCAATGACATCAGAGATGCAATCCAAATGTGTTCCTTCAGCAGTAGCTGGACATGAAGTGCTTTTGAGAGAGACCAAGGGAAAAATATGCTGAAGGTTCTCCAACCTTTCACAAGGGAATACCAAAATATTCATAAGGTATGTGGTCCTAGAGAAGCTGCAGCAACCGTAGCAGTTTGAGAAGAGGTATCACTGCAAATGGGTGTAAAACCACAAGCACAGTGTTTGGGACCCAAAGACATGTTTTGCACTCGTATCACTTGTACACAGTAGTACATTTTGTTCCCTGATTTCAACACCAAAATGGGCTGCCACGAGGTTTGGAGCCCTTAGAGACATTTGAGTTGGGCCATGTTGGCAGTGCTTGCTGTGACAGGGACGTGTTCAGCACCATGACAGCCTGTTTCTGAAGGATCAAACCAGAGTGCATGGGTTCAAAAACTGTACCAGCACTTAGGAAACAGGATGATGCTGTGCTTGTATTGGGCAAAGGCTGAACAAAAAGGTACCAGTAGGTGCAGAAGCCAAAGAGCACCCAGGGTGCCTCCTGCTGAGGGATCACTGATAGATTTTTCACTGCTATCATTACTGCTTTGATCTTCCTAAATCAGTTTCAAGTCTCTTCATAGTCAACCATGCTATTTGGTTTTTTTTATCCACAGACTCTTGCAGCTCTGAAAACTGTCCTTTCCCCTCCCAAGAGTGGGATGGAAGAGTCAGGGTGGGCACCACACAATCAGATGACACACAGGATCTGGGGGAGCACAGCATTCCAGCCAGTCAGGATCTTTTGGGAGCTGCTGCAGGAGCCCGAACCATATGGAAACCTGTCCTGGGAGCAAGAACTCAGAGCCTGCATGTGCCTCAGAGGCAGCAGGGGCAGCTTGACCAGGTGTGCCTCACTGAAGTGAAGAACGAGGCTGTGCTGCTGGAGCTGGAGGAGGTGCCCAAGAGATGTCACCTGCAATCAGTGGCAAAATGGGACAGCACTTTCACACATCCCTCAGCCTCTACTCCAAGTCTTGATTTCCAGCTGTGGTCACCCCTCAGGTCATTCTGCCATCAACTGTGTGGCATTTGTGCCCAGTACCAGGCTGTGTCTTTTACCAACCTGCAGCCCAGGGGACCCCAGGGATCCCAGCACACCTTTTACCACTGTGTTGACAGTAACAAAATTCACTTGAATTCTGGCTGTGGAGTACAGATTGTTTGAAACAATGAAGGAATATTTTCATCAGTTTTCTGAACAATAATGAACAGATTTATGCATTTGTTTAACAATGTCATGCATGAGATGTAACAATTTTCAGTTCACGTTTCTTGTCTATCTTCCTGTTTTTAAAAAGTATTCAATAAAAAGAAAGTATTGCTCAAAGGAAGGATTTAATTGTAGCTACCTTTTCATTGCCTCAGCTAGAGTGCATAAAACTGTGTTTTATGCTCTGATGTTGATCAAATTTTTGGGTACTAGTCCAGATACTTTGATAGTATTCCAAAGTAAGTGGGTGAGTATTAAAGAAATTAGTCTTGGTCTATAGTTTTATAGATCAGAGCAGGATTATTTCAATTTAAATAATTGCATAGTTGATATGGTTGCAAAAAGTACATGCTCAAAAAAACCCACAGCTTTGTTCAAACAAGCATTTTATTTGACCCAATATGAGACATTTCATTTACTTTTCATGAGATAAGGCCTTTTAAAAATAATTTTGCTGGCTTTCGAAATGAGTTTTTGAAAGAAAAATGCTGTTTCATTTTAATAGCAGCAGAACAAAAAGATTTGACTTTTCTGATCTTCCCTCTCTAATCTCCATTTCTGTTCAAAATTGTTCATTTAATTTTATCCCAATTCACAACTGGATTTAAAACCAGAAATATGCCATCTGGCCAAATCTGTGACAGATGTCTTTTTTACTTCAGTGTCCCATTATTGTAGTGACAGGCCTTGCACCATGCTATCAGGGAGAAGGAGAGAGGAAAAAATTCTGTAGGAAATAGAGGATAATTTAATATCAGGTATTTTTTACAGTATTCAAGACAATACAACTAAAGACACACTAAATATAAGATCCCTACTGACTAGATCATAACAAATTCAGTGTTGTGGCTTGCTGGTGACTTCACACCAGAAATCTCTATAGAAGCTTAATTATTTTACCAAAAGTGGCAGAACAAGATAGTGCAATTTTTAACAGAAATGGAAGGCACTGCTGCCATAAATAAGGTATTCATCCCCTAAATTTAGACCATACTATATCCAGGGAGGTATAGTCATATTAAAGGTGAGGTGTTTGCAACTTGCAGCAACAAGATTGCTACCTCTGCAGAGGACCTTCCTTTATGGAATTGCATGGGCTATCAGTTCATTCTGTGAGAATGCAAATCCCATCACTCAATAATTATTTAAAAGCAGCGTTTGATTTTAAATCTGAGATCTGGGTCTCCAAAGGAAAAGAAAACAAACAACTAAACAAGGAACTATAGGATAGATCTACAACAAAATTAACACATTTCCAAAATACTGGAAAGATCCTGTGACTTTCTAATGTTAACTGCATAATGCACATTGCTGCTTTAAATTTAGGCTCAGCACTGTGAGACACATAGAATTAACACCTTAACTTCAAACTTGTGTCACTTTGACAACCATGACCTTGGTATGCATTGCAAAGTTACAACTTTTTGCAGATGTTGCTGAGAGACATTTGGTCAGAGGAGGGGAATAGCCAAACAGTTTTGCATCATTGAAGATGTGGAGGCTTTTTGGGCTGGGTGATGGCCATAGGAGCTGGATATTGCTGCTAAGTATTTAATAACAGACCAGATTATATGATATATGCTCTGATCATATATCTGTAGATATATGCTCTCCATTTGTGTGATTGGATGCACATCTTACATTAATTAACACTGGGAGCAATGCTGGAGGATGTTTACAGCGGAGCCAGTGGCAGGAATGTGCACAGCAGTGTGCTGAGCTGGGGCCTCACACAGGGCTCTGGAGGTCCTCCCTTCTGCAGGGAGAATCAGTGCTATTTGTCCCTGGTGGAGAAAGGGACCCCAGCTACAGACCTAAACCTAAAGCTACAGACCTTTAATCCTGGAGATTTCTGCACAGGGCACGGAGAGCTGACTTCCCCCTTCCCTAGGCTCTCTCCCATCCTCATGGATGATGTTGGTCCATCAGCAGGTGGGGCTTTTAAACACAGCACCCATGTTACCTCCTGCAGTCAGGAGATACATTTTTTGAAGCTGTGGCTAATTTATGGTGGTGTGGGTGCTTGCATAATGCCTATATACTTCACCTCCTGCAGCCACTACACGCAGTTGTTCCTTCTCTTTACCTCAGACCACAAACACATGAGAAGGTTACATTCTGCACTCACAAGTTTTGTCTTCTGTTTTCTCTATTCACCATATTGTCTTCCAAACTTGCTGGATTGCCCCATAAGAATTTTCCCACAAAACCCATTCTCCTGATGCCCCACTGGTGCCCCTCCTGATGCCCTTTTTCTGTGCCATGTTTCCTTTACTACCTTTAATGCTACCCTTTCCCAGCAGCTTTCCCATGCTGCTGAGCCTGGTGCTACATCCCAGATTCTCCCATTTAGCCCACATGGGACTGTGGCTTGGGCCATTCTCGTGGGACACAGTGGGGTCTCTATTGGTAGCACACACGACTTGCACGAGGCACTTGGCTGTATGTACAGACCAACAGATTGCTTTCACTCCCTGTCACAAACAGGACATTCCTCAAGTCACTATCAAAAACCATGGAGCATGAGAAGGGCTGCTCTATTTTAGTGGTTTTTGTTCTTCATGGCTGCTGTACTCCCTCCCCACCCCAGTGCCTCTGTGCTGGGCTTGCCTGTGCTGTGTCACACAACCAAACTTTGCCACATGCTGCTCAGCACCTTTCATCCTTTCCCTCAGCAGTGGTGAGTGTTTGTGTTCATGCTTCTTTTGACTACCTGTGGCTCAATATGCATGTTATGTCAAAGAAGTGCACCTTCACAAAAAGCAGGAGAGAGATGATGGGCTATGAGAGGCTTTGTGAGTTTGTTCTGTCAGAATTTGCTCCTGAGGAAGTTCTGTTTCACACAGAGACATACTGAAAGTTAACTGTGCAAGTGAAATGGTATTTACCTGAGTCCTCAGCTGCAGCTTGGGGTCCCTGCACCCAGGACCATACATGTGGCTTGATAGCCAGCACAGAGAGAAATTAATGTTTGTTCTTGAGTTTACAGTAGCTCATGCTGCTTGATACTAGCCAAAATTTCCAAGCAGCTGAAAACTTCATGCCCACTTACTTATGCTGTGCTGCCACAGTGCAAATAGGAAACTTCACAGGTTCAGCCACCAGTAGGTTAAGATTTGTCAGGTTGGTGATTCCTTGCAGATAACAGGATGCCATCTCATGGCCTAACAGATAAAGGGGAAGGCATGGACATTTTCACATGAAAACTGTGTGTGAAATTAACTAAAAAAACCCCAAATGAAATTAAATTAACCCGCAGCCAGCACACAATGTGTGGACTCTAAGTGAAGACTGAAGACTCTTATCTGCCAACCTGTACATTCTCATTCAGCTCTAAAAAGACCTTTCCTTGCCTGTGCTGATTTTGATCCAGATTGGGATCATCCTGCTGGTTATGATCCATATATGGCTCTGGATTGGAAGGACTTTCTGTAATCTACATGTTGTTGACGTTTGATTCAGGCCTGCTAGGGCATTTCCCCAAGAGGAAGTCTTTTGGTTAATTTCTATTGCAATGTCTTGAGGGGATTTTCCTTTCTATGAGCTCATTAGACCTCACAGCAAAACAGAGCCAAATATGTTTGGCATTTGGCTCAGACAAACCGTGAAAACCGGTGAGTGAGAAAGGGGTGAAGCTCTGCCAGCGAATCAGCAGCAGTGCTCCGTGCTGGGCCCATCAGTGAGTGAGCACACAGAGGATCATGGAATAGTTTAGTCTGGAAAACACCCTCGAGATTGTGGAGTCCAGCTGTTAAGCCAGCACTGCCCAGTCACCACTAAGCCATGTCCCTAAGTGCCATGAATACACATTTTTTAAATACCTCCAAGGATGGTGACTCCACTATTTCCCTGGGCACCCTGTGCCAATACTTGTTAGTGCTTTCAGTGAAGAAATTTTTCCTAATATCCAATGTCAACCTCCCTGGCACACATAAATGTGCATGAGTGCTCAAATATATGCAAATGTGGAGGGCACAGAATCATAGAATTGTTAAGGCTAGAAAAGACCCAATTTTTTTTGCCTCTATAGAACCCTGTACTTACTGCCTTGCAGTACTGCTGGAGATGCTGCTGGATGCCTAGCAGTGAGCTGTCAGGAACAACAAATGTACAGAAAATTGGGTGATATTTGAAAATGGTCTGGTTTCCCACATGATATGGTCTTAACCTCAGCCATTATATATTTTTGTCAAGTCCCAGAATATTTGTTTGAAATATCAAAAAACTCCTGACAGTTTGTGCATGATCAGACTGGGATTCTTTGGCATGTGTTGCCTGAGCACATTGTTTCTTTGTCTGGTCTTTGATGCCAGGCTTGGAATGTGGCAGTGGCAGAAGACATTAGAAGCCCTCAGTCTTGTCTCCACAAAAAACGTAAGACAGACTAAGGAGTTAACAGATCATGGAGCTTTTCTGTAACAGACTTAGAAAAGCAGAAACCAAGGTTATTTACTGTTCCCACACTCAGAGCAGTTTTAAATTGCTAGGTTAACTAGCCATTCCTGAAAGAAATTTTCTGTGCACCAATGTATTCTTTGTGGTTGAGTCAAAAATTACTTACAGACAGAGCAATGTTTCTTGCAAAGAAAAACTTTAGCCAATGGAATATTTTAAAATTCATCTGTGAGGCCTGTTAGCTTCTTTCTGGCTGGGGGTTAATTTGATCTATGCATTTTCTGCATACAGATAAAAGAAGCATCTCATTTGCTAAATGACATTGTCATGGATATATGACATAAAGTAGAACATATTCAAAAATTGCCCTTAGTTCTATTGCAGTTACTGCTAATGGCACTGAGGTGTAGTGTAAGCAAACTGCAAGCCAACTTCTGATGTCAATTACATCAGTGTAAACAATATTAGAGATTGGCCCAAGCCTATGGGTTTAAACATGACTGTCTTGAACTTCATTTTCAGGACAGATAATGTTTTCAAGGAAAACAATGCACTTGTTAATTTTAGCAGATTTTTCTCAGCACATTTTGGCAACAGTTCTAATATATTCCTAGCACTTGGCTTCATTTTACTGCTCATTATATTGCCTGAGCAGCAGCACAAATCAGCTTGTCAGATGAGATGCTTCAATGACCAAAATACAGATTTGAAGGCTGAGGACCAATAAGGAGAGAAATGCAAACAACTGTCATAAGGCATGGATTTCATATTTTGTGAATGACATATTTTCCTCTCTGGTAGGTCTGTACCAGGTCTGCTTCTATCCCATCTGCTATTCAACACTTAAGCTGCTTATTATTAGTTGCAGAAATCCATAACACATTTCAAACAGATCAGTGTAATCAGAAAACTTGCCATCATGCAGGAGCAGAACAGTCCAACAAGATAAGGATGAATTTGTTTTCTCTGTCCACTGTAATCTTTTTGGATACTCTAAGAGTGACATTTCTTTGACCTCTTGAGTAACTTACATACTTAGAGAAAAGAAATACCATTTTTCCTACATATGAAATATCTTAATACAAACCTGAATATGTCCCAAGGAAAAAGAATTAGGACAGCAAAAGTCTCAGACAACCTTTTAGCAACATTTTTGCCTTCCTTCTGAGACTTGGAGAGAGGCTTTAGTGATGGCCTTTAGTAAAGGCATTGTTGCTCCTATGAATGTTGCTGAGCTAACCCAAGATTCAGGCCAAAAATGTGGACCAAAATGCTCTTTCCAGACAAGATGAGAATTCATAAAGTGCAATTTTCAAATGAAAAAATAACAGCCAATTTGTCCTCACAGAAGGTAAAGGATCTTAAAAAATTACCACCAAGTGCTCCAGTCCAACCCAAGTCAACTAAGAGCAAGGAACTAGCTAAGGAGCACAAGCATGCAGGTCAACAAGGAACTAGCTAAGGAGCACAAGCATGCAGGTCAACATGTGAAAGATCTAGTCACTAATGAGAAACATTTACTCCCTCACTGTCTGGATTGTGTGCTGATCCTCCATTCACTTTTTTTTTAAAGAAAAAAACATTTTTTGTGCTATAATTTACAACAGCTGGAACCAGTTTGTGTGTGTGTGTATGTGCATGTGTGTATGTGCTGGACAGAAGAGCATTGCCAATATGAAAAGGAATAGGATGGGCACTGTTTTTGGAATTTGGTTCCAAAGGGGATATCTAATGATATGAGAAAGGTTAAGTAAGTGGAGGAAGCTGGGGGATCTTCTGTACTGCAACATGGGTGGGCCCAGCAGGCTCTCAGCACATCCTGTGTTAGCAGGGATTTCACAGCACTGTGGAGCAGGAGGGTGGGTACATTTGCTGCGAAGGTTTCTTTAGCCAAAATCATTCTGGGCTGAAGCCTGGCCAGTGACTGATAGCTGGGCACAGTAACTTTAATTTCTTTTACATAAACATAATGAGGTGTTGTTTATCATTTTCCTGAAAGTTTTGGGGTTGAGATATTGGGGAAAACAAACAAAGAGACACTTTGTGAGCTCTCTGAGAGGTAAATGGCTCCCTTTGGCGTGCTCTGATGGGCCATTTCATTTTAGCTTTGCTGAATCAGCTTAATGGGGAAAACTCAAAAGTCATTGCCAAACTCTTATGGCAATTTCTCTTTACCACAGTGGTCACAAACAGATGTTGTTATCCTCTGTACTGGGAACCAAATATTCCTTGGGGCAGGTTTGTGTAGGATGTACACACAGGGTAATGCAGATTACTCTAAAATTAGGGAAGGGCTGAGAGTTAGGCATGTAGGCAGTGGATGTGAGCATTTGGGCTTGTCACATGGAACACACAGATTCTTTTAAAAACTTAGGTGAGTGACATCAGCCAGTGTGACACCAAAACACGCCACTGCCTATGCTACATCAGCAAATGCAGCTCTGGAGGGGCACAGCATTGGCAATGGTTGTTTCTCATGTTTTTAATCTCATAAAATGCCCTAAATGAAAGCAGGATATGCAAATTAACTATCTTCCTTCCACAAGGCTGCTGCAGCAGATGGACACAACCAGGCCATTTGTATAAATTACAAGCTGGCTTCCATGGGAGGAGGTGCACTAAGCAGTTCAAAGCCTAGCAGAATTAGCCTTCCAAAAGGGCATAACCTGACTCCCATTCCCAGCCCCAGAGGAAGGCAGAGGTTGTATTCAAGATCTTAGTATTGACCTTTTGCTGCTGGATGTGATATTGATGCCCACAAATGTTCTTTGGGACAGGTTCAACTTTTATTATGGCAGTTCACATGGGAGAAAAACACACATTTCTAACACATGTTATTTTGAATTGCATACAGATAACCCTTATTCAGTGTTCAGAAGACAATGTAATTATGCTATTTTACATGTGATAATTCTTTTAATACAGTCAAACACTGTGTTTGCATTTCATGACAAAGTTGCTCATGGATCACTATAAACCTCAGGAATTGCAGCAGCCACCAGAAAACACATGTGAAAAATTCTTTTTAGAGGGACAATCTTCCCATGATTATACATTAGAGCTGTTGGGGGTAAACTCTCCATGAAACAAATATGTCCAAACTTTTGACTGAGAAGAAGAACCTTGGAACAAAGTTTTGGATCTCTCCCTGGCTGCTGAGCTTTTGAAAAAAATCACCATCAGAACTGTCTGGGCCACTTACATCCTTCCTGCAACTCTCATAGGTGTGAACTGGAGTAAAGCTTACTCCACTTGTACATTTCCCACTCTCACTGCAAGAGGCTGCCCCTTGAACAAAATCCCAGCAGCCCTTCATCCCTGAGCTATCCTGTCCTTGTCTAGAGATCAAGTAGTAAACTTCTACCCTTTGAAAGAAATGCAGGCTGGAGACATGTCCAAGGCTCTGTCCCTGCTGGATAAACCTCTTACAGTATTATCTGCAACACATCCAGCTGGAATACCAAGGAAACCTCCCTCTCCAACCACCCAAGAGCCACGCTGGCAGCCACACTCACAGCACCTAAGGTGGGATTGAGGCCCCCTCATAGCGACACACACCACACTCTCACAGTGATACCACGTTTCCCTACTGGCTCAACCTCAGGTTTCCCATTTTAAGTCCCAGTCCTTAAAATAATAGTTAAATTTTGGTGCAATAACTAAATAACAAAATGACAGCTTGAGCTGGGTGCCTCCAGACAGGAAAGGTTCCTTAACAATGACATCCATAACATGGGGCATCTTTCTACTTGGTTCTTTGCAATCAAGGGATTAGAGCAAGTCTCAGCACAGAGACAGCCCAGTACTGAAGGATAAATTTCTAGTTTTCAGGTTCTGGGGTGGCCAAACAAGGCTGAACCTTGGTTGACTTTGCCCTGTGAGGTTGCCAGATTGTCTGAGCAGAGGAAGACAGAAGGCAAAGCACACCCTGATCTCAGGCCACCTCAGCTCTGCTGTGCAGACAGGCTATGTCAAGGCATGAGCTGGATCCTCCAAAATCTCTAACGTGTCCTCTTGTCCTTCCTGACCAGTAGCTCTCCTCACCTCCAATCAGACCCTGTTTGTCATTCATTTTGCCAGCCTTGTATCAATTGGACCCATGTCCAAAAGAGCTGTTTCCAGCAGAAAGCCCATGATGTGGATAATGGGTTTTAATTAATATATCCGTACATACTTTATGCCTGAATGCATGCCCTAATTCATGAGTAACAACAAGGATATATTTTCCAAAGAAAGTAATACTTGACTAAATTATTCTCTTGACGTAAACCTGTAATTTAAAAATTATATATATTTAGAGTGCAAGTCAAAACAGGAAGTTTTGCATTCCCAAAGTGGATAAAGATATTTCTGAACCTAAATATCTAGTGATACAAAATTGCCATGAAACGTCTCTCCCTTGCTTGCCTAACAAAACCACTCTTTACAAATAAGCTGGCTATTTATGGGAGCACTTTGCTGTACAGGCAAGTTTGCTCTCACGGTCTCTATAAAGGGAGAGCCTGGGCATTTTCACAGTCACCATCTGTCCAAAGAGGATTTTGCCACTGGAAAGTGCAAGCATATCCACTGAAAGCAAAGCAAAACTAGCACTGGAAAAGCATTTCTAAGAGTTCAGATAAGAAAGAAGGTATCAGGGAAAACCAGTTCAGAGAGGAGAACTAGGCACAGAGTAGGAGACACACTAAATGCAGAATTTAGCATCTTAGCTAACACTGAGATCTGTCACCTCCATTCATCCACCATGGGGGCTAGTCATAATGGAACCAGCCCCTCCATTAGCTCTGAGCCATCTGGCACAGCTGCTCTGGCTGCTGACAGACTTGTGGTGAGGATCAGGGCTGGGTGCTGTGAGGCTGCCGCAGGAGTGAGTCTGAACATCAGGTGGGAAACATTAACAGCAAAATAAAGCACGTCATAAACAGTGGGGAGGAAAAGAGATTAAATTATGGCAGGGATCAGTTGATAGGCACTCAGTTGGTATGTTGTCTGACTCCTTACTTCCACTTGGGGAGCCTCTGTGCAATCAACCCCTTCAGCAGGCAGGAATTGTGCCTGCACTGATTGCGACACAACTGCAGGAATCACTCCTCTCTTTCATCATAGAGTTGTCTGCCTGCAGCACTTGCCACCAAAGCAAAGCAGTCTGACTCTAAAAACAAAGCAGCAAAACCTGCACGGATGCATGTAGGTCTACGCACGCAAGCACATACGTATATATTACATGTTTTATTTATAAGTCAAGATTTTGCATAGGAACTGGTTGAACAGATGTTAAACCAAGACCTCACAAACGTGTTCCAACAAAAAAGAGTGAGTCTGGCAGGAGAGCAACTAGAGACACTGGAACACCAGTTTTGTTAAAGACCTAAATCCCAATGTAATTTCTGATTCACAATATTCAGATATGTAATTGCTGAAGTAGTGACTCAGAAGAGACAGATCTGTTGACTCAGTGCTCTTTTCACTATTTTATGAGCACAAATTAGCACAGAACTTTAACCCATAATTAATTCCATGACAAATTCATATCATTACTGTACTATTCTGTGAAATTGCAAACCAGTAGATTTCTTTTCCATTGTATTTCTACATTTACTTCAGGCAATGTCGCATGACTACAAGGTTTTTTTGGGTAGGTATCCTGCAGCGATCACCTTGTTCAGCTGCCTTTATTTCCCAGCAGTTCTGGACACATTTCTTCTTACAAAGACAAAGTAAGGGAGATGACCTGATCCATGACCTGCCTTGGAAGTTATTTCCCATAACTTCAATCATCATACCTTGCTCTAGGCTAAAGGGATAGCATGACAATAAAAAGACAAAGAAATCCTATAACAATACTGCCACTGCTGGTAAGTGCAGGTGAAATATCCATAGGTGATCAAAAGGAGGGCTATGCAATTCTACAGCAGTATGCTTTTTAATTAATTTAATTTTATGTGAGACCCTGCATCTATCAGGAAGGCCCCTGAAGCCATGGATATTAGAGAATCATTTGTAAATAATCATTTGGCTGTCAGAATATACACATGTCCATTTGTGTTGCTCTCCAAAACATTGCTGTAAAAAGTACTAAACATCCTCATCTGTTCAGAGCTGCAGAGGAGATCTCAAGAATGCGAAACACCAAAATCTGCTCTGCAGTTTGATTGGGCTTTGGTGAAACAGGTTTAGCCAAGTGTGCTGTACTTCTGTGGCCTTGGACACACCTTGAATAAAGGTGCCTTAGACCAACCTAATGCAATCTCCTCTTTTGTAGACACAGCTTCATTAGTTCAATGAATGTTTAACCAAGACCACGCTAGTGCTGTCACATTGCCTAAGGAAAGCACCACCAGCCCTCTCAACTTCTCCATGAAACACACAGCTTGGTGCTCACTATTTCCTCTCAGTGGAAAAATACATTGTATTTAAAGTTTCCTGCCTTCCTAAGGAATGTGATTCATCCAATTTTACATAATAATTTTCTTTATTTCATGCAAGTCAACGGTACTTTGCTAACAGAAGTTACAGCATGTCTTCAGCATGTACTAGAAAGTAACCAGAGGGACGCCAGAAAAATAACAGGAATTACTTCAGGCACTTTATTCAGTTGGTTTTCACTTTAAAAAAACAAAAAAAAAAAAAAAAAAAAAAAAAAAAAAAAAAAAAATCAACCACCTTTTTTTTTTTTTTTTAAGCA
>VZRH01006481.1:71140-105781 GCA_013397555.1 Urocynchramus pylzowi
TAAGCCAAAGGAGTTAAATTGAGATGATAAGAATCTGAACTTTATCAGTGAATTCTACCTTTCAAAAATAGTTATTCAAATTCTTACTTCATCAGGCTTTAGGAGGTAACACATTTAAAGAAATAAAATGTGGAAAAAAATCCATTTGAAGGTGCTGGCTTCATCTGCACGGCAATGAAATGTTCTCAAGAAAGGCGTTTACTTTTAATTAGTAATAAAGCAAATGCAAACCACCATAGGCCACATTTGAGAAAATGCCGTAGTTCAAAGTGAGAAAAGACTTTTATTAAATGAAATTGTAAGTGAATACTATTAAATACATGTCAACACAACCATTAGAGCAATCTATCAACCAGCAAAGAAAGCATAAAATCACACAGATGAGTTATGGGCATAATAGATGTGTGATTGTATTTTTGCACTTTGTCTTCAGGAGAAATAGGTCTCTCCACAACAAAAGACCACCAGCTCAAAAGCAAACCCAAGCCCTAACCAGGAGGGGCTGGCTCCAACCTGGAATGTTTTTACAATATTCACTGCACAGATTTATCACCTGCTCCTCACCAGTGGTATGATTTTACTCTCTGACACGACAGGCTGCATTGAGCCTGTAGCCCATGCCTCCATTAATGCTGAGCTCTAGCTGATGCTGCCTCTTGTCAGCCCAGCCTACATGAGCCACACCTGCTGCATGTCCCACTCTTGGACAGGCAAAGGGCCACAGCCAGGGAGGAGCCAGACTTTGAGGGCAGAGGATGGGTAGTTCCTGGTTTTTTTCCCCAGGGATGCACACAACCTAGCAGCTGACCAGCTGGTGTTGGGGGGGACAGCCTACAGGTCAGGTCACTCGTGCATCAATGTGCCAGCTGCTGAGAACAGCACACAGAGTTGGCCTGGTTTTTTTAATTGCTACTCTTCATTTATTTCTCTCTTAGGTCCACTTCTCCTTGAGCTTGGAGTTACTCCTCTGGACTGGGTCTGCCCCTTCTCAAAGAGTAGAAAGCCCTTAGTATACCACGGGTGCTGTAAGCAGCAAATGTATATCAAGTCATCATAACAAAATCTTCCAGGCTGATTTCCAGCTCCACCCACACACATCTAGCACTATAAAGAAAGGTTTACAAGGAAAAAACCCTGAAACCAACCAAACAACAAAACAAACAAACAAACCAGAACAAAACCATGCAAATAAACAAGAAAAGAACATAAGGGAGGGAGCCTGAGCATATCTCTACTTCCAGCCTCCATAGTGCTCAGCCTGAACTCACACACCTCCAGGGACACTCCCCCAAGGAAAGCTGGTGCTGACTTTTGTAGAGATGGGCCTTTCTATTTTATTTCCTTTTCCTCAGAAGAAGAAAGGAGTGCACAGTAATTCTGGCCCTGTTTAGCTACATCAAGACAAAGGGAATGTTGCTTAGTCTATTTTTTTGCTCAGATGTGCTCCCCCTTCCATTTGTAACCATGTTTAGGTGGTGGGAGCCACTATTCTGGAGGAGCAGGGGGTGGTGATGCTGCAGGAGGAAATGCTAAATTTAAGAGTGGCTAAATGTAAGTTTGGTGATGCCAGCTCTGTGTGAGATAGAAAAAACAAGGACTATGTTCAGCTCCACCAGGCTCCACAGCAAGGGTATAAAATGCTTCTGAGAGGGCTAAACAGCTCCAGACCCAGAAAAAAACAGTTGAGTCGCTGAGATTATACTTAATTGGTGTTGTGGGAAGGCAGCCTCTCTGCAAGGCAGCCCACACTGTCCCCTTGTACAAAGCCTTTTCATGAGCTACAGGGGACATACTGCCAAACATCTTGCCAAATACCAGCCTTATAATGTCATCTTAGGAAACAGAGGAGCCTGAAGCCACCAGGACAGCCTCACTGCCCTCATGGTCTGTCCCTGCTGTCCCTGCTCTTTTTGCCCCTCTTGTCCATGCCCCAGCCCTCCTAGGCTGGATGGTGGCCTCATCCCACCTCCTGTAGCCATGTGAGGGGCAGCATGGGCAATGTTCTCATGTAGGGAAGGACCCATACCACCAGGTCTTGTTTAATCATCTGGTCAGGATTCTTCTGCAGCTGTGAGGAAGCTGATTTACAGTCCACAAACCCCCAAAGAGTGAGACAGTGAAACACCTTGTCCAAGCTGGCTTTCCTTGCAGTGACAACACACACACACAGCTCTTCATCACGCCAAGAGGCCAAATTTTCCATTTTGTCTGTGTCTGCATCTGTCTGTGCCAGGCTGGTCTGACAGCAGGATTTTGTCTTAAACATGCTGCTGCCTCCCCAGAAGTGCTCAACCTGCTTGGAGCTCACCCAGTTAGAAGTTAATAAAAAAATAGGATTAAATAGGATTCCTGATATATGCTGGTGAGACACTGGTAGAGAGCCTGACCCACATGAGTTCCAGGGTATTAGGTGACACATCTGTTTCCCTGTGCTTCCTCTGCTGCTAACGGGAAATTTCCCACAGAAAAAATCATATTTTTGGCAACTTTGTCATTGGCAGTTTCCATGTCTTGATGAATGTCACCATGAACCACCAGGATCATGTGTCATCTAGACATGGACAAGTCATGAACTCACTTAGGACTTCATGTTACACAGAAGGGGCTGTAATTTCTCTCTCAAATTTTCACTTCCCTGATTAAATTTTGCATGGGATATTAGGAGCAAGGGTCTGGCTGGATCTCATTCATGTGTGCATTTGTGCATATTTGAAGTATGTCTGTGCACAGATACATGCACCATCTATGTTCATAGATGACTGACTTAAACACACAAATGACTGACTTAAACACACAAATGACTGACTTAAACACACAAAGCAAGTACAAATGTCCCCAAAAAATTAGAATAATTTTGCTGGGGAAGAGGTGTGGAGGGCTTTTCTTTTTTTTTTTTTTTTTTTTTTTTTTTTTTTTTCAATTGGGCTTTTATGCATTGAAGGTGTAGTCCTTTTCTCCAAAGGAACCATTTTACTATTCTTAGTGTATTTTCTCAGCTTTGGAACCTGAACCTAAGCCTCTTTTTCCTCACCATGCCTTGAAAATTAGAGCACTTGGAGCCAGATGCTGAACTGGTGTGTCCATAGGAATGCATCATTTTGTTTCCTAAAGGGTGCTATTTCAGGCACCCTGTTCTGAGGCCAGGCAGAGCAGAGTGAGTTTGACCAGGCTGCTTCCAGGGGTCATTCCAGCTGAAATTTGTGGTTACATGAGCCCAGCCTAGTGGCTCCTAACTGGTGAGACAGTGGTTCCCGAGGGAACTAACTCTACCAGCAGTGTTTGCTGGAGCTGGGAACACTGGGGAGGTGCCCAAGTGGCCCTGGGCAAAGCCAGCCAGCTCCAGCCATGCTCCTGGCCCCAGAGCTGGGTGGGCTGAGATGTGGAGTTCTGCCAGGGTCCTATGGTGGAGAGGGCTGGGAGAAAGACGACCTTTGGGGGCTGTAGCTGCCACATACACGTTGTGAAATGCCTCTCCAAAAGAAACAAAGGGGCTGCTTCATATAAAGCAAAGTCCCCAGTGAGGAGTGCTGCAGATGATATGAGAAAAGGTCCCCAGAGCAGAGCAGAAGAGCCCTTTGCCTCACTGTGCTCTTTTCTGCATTCCCACAACACTTTGCCTTTTGAGCTCAGCCTTGCAAGCTCCAAGGCAAATCAACAAGTTGAAGCAGGAACCCAATTCAAGCTCTGAATAAAACCCATACCTGACAACTTTAATTATTAGGCTGATGCGTCATATTTACATTAATTTGAGCACTACTTAGATTCAATTACAATAATTCTTTCATATATTCATTCCAAGACATTTCAATAACTTAGCAGATAGCATATATAATCAAAGATTAGCTGAAGAAACAGGTTTGCTCTCTACAGACACACTGTTCCTCTACCTGGGTGCTGACTACTGCACCCTGTGCGTGGATGTGCCTAATGGGGGATCAGCATCTGGAGCAGTGTCAGAGGACAGGTACTGGAAAGCCCATGAGCCTTGGCCATAGTCCCAGGATCAAATCACAGCCCCTGTGGTGGGGGTCCACGTTCACCTTAACATGTGCTTTTGCAGACTGGAAGTACTCCTGGATTCCTCTTTTGCCGTTCATTGATCACCCCTCAGCAATGTCCAGCACAAACTTTTTCATCAGCCAGCTGGCCAGAAAGTTTATTCCAGATGATCTTGAGGTCCCTTGCAGCCTGGTAGTCTATGATTCTATGATTCCAGAGGGTATTTGGCTCATTCTCCCTCCCCTTTCCCTGCATGTTTTTTGGGAACACAATTTATATCTGTTTGATACAGAGCATGACAAAGCACTCAAGCCAGAGTGCCACACCATGTCACAATCTGTTCTAACTCCTAGGTGTAGCTTGTGCTGGTTGTGACTGATAAGGTGTTAAATGATCTGCATCCCCAAAGTGGAGGAACTCTTTCCCTTTTCCTACTACCAGCACCCCAGGACCATACTGTCATCCTCATGAGCTACAGAGTGAAGAGTGAAAGCTACTGCCCAGGTGTTTTCCACTCTTGTATTTGGGTTTCTTTCACTTACTCGCTGCAATATAAAGAGTTGAGATATATGGCTAAGAACTGATCTTTCCCCAGGCATTAGAGATGAGGGCATATGCAAACGTATTTTACAGTCCAATTACTGTCTGGAGCCCTACATCCACACAAAACTTTTCAGTATGTGGCGGGGGGGACAATAGTGAACAGAAAAGCCCTCCCTCTGGACATGAATTTCGCTCTCAAGGTACGAGAGAGCAAGTCAACTGGGGCTACTTGAAAATCTAGCAAAAGTTCTGTGTTTCTCTGACCGCTCTACACTTTTCAGCGCTGGGGAGCAGTTTCCCGAGCAGTTTGCCTGCCCTGAGGAAGGTCCCTGTTTCAAGGGAAGCAAGAGCTGGCTCTGAAAGCGGCAGTTTCCCATCAATGGTTTCCGTGCTGGTTGTTCCTCCCAGTTGCGTTCTGTCCCTCCGAGCCGCGGTCCCGGGCGGGGTCCCCGGGCAGGGTCCCCTCCCCTCCCCGGGCTGCACTGGGGGCTCGCTCCGCTCCAGGGAGCTCCTGCTCCTGTGCAGCCCAAAGGAAACCCCCGCGGCACCTTCAGGCCAAGGTGACAAACCCCCTGTGCCGGGGGAGGTGCACGCAGGGGCTGTTTTCCTCGGGGAGGAGGAGGAGATGCTTGTGCCGGAGCCGGAGATGCTCCTGGCTGAGGTTAGGCGTTTCCAAGGCTGCTGTGTCTCAGCCCGAGGTGTCCAGGGCTCTGCCCACCCTTGCCAGCAGCTGGGATGGCCACGGCACCCACTGCACTCCCACCTGTCCTTGTCACCACAGCTGCTGCAGCTGAGCACTGCTGAACGAGGGTGTGAGCATGTGGGAAGGGGCAGGTTCCCCGGAGCACCTGGCTGACATGGCTCAGAGGATCACTGAACTATTCAAAAAAGCAGACTTGAGGAACAAGGCCTACTTTGGTTATTTCTTAATCAGGAAAAACTGACCTTATGGTGTCCTGCACAGTGACTTATCACTGCAGAAAACTGCATTTTCACAAGGAGTAACTCTCTCAGGAAGCTAACTGTATATAAGGAGAATGACTGAGCAGATAATTTCACTCCTTTAAAAAAATCTCTTATGTCACAAATCCGTGCCTCAAAGTATCAAGACAAAAATAGAGTCTAATCAAATGCTTAGAAAGCATCTGCACCTTTGGCAGGACAGCGCTGAGGGAGCTGCTCCTCACATCCCCAGTCAGCCAGGAATCCCAGCAGCGCAGATGCTTTTGGGGAAGGCCAGAGGCAAAATCCATCCCTGGCTTCATTAGAGACCGTTAAACCTGATTCATCCTGTCTCCAGCCACTCCCTGACTTGTCTTTGGAAAGCCAGCACACACCGAGGCAAGGCGTTCCCCAGCCAGGGTCAGGTGTCAGAGGCAGCCTCTCCAGCAAGCCGGTGTGAGTCAGAGTGTTTGGGAACTGCTCCAAGCTATTGGAAAAAAACAACTCCCAAATTAGCTGGGGTGGCTCCCAAGCGAATCCACCTCCGCGGGGAAGGAGGTGATCTAATGAAAGCGTGCGGTCAGAAATCAAAAGAGCCTGGAAAGCATTCCAAGCTGCATAATAAGATTTCACATTTCATATCTTCAAAGCATTAAGTGAACATTATCTAATTAATCCTCACAACACTCCTCAGAGATATTATCCCTATTTCACAGACAGAGAAACCAAGGCACAAAGTTAAGTCACTTGCCTGGGGCCAGAGAAGGGAGTGTCGAAGCTGGGATTAGAGTCCAGGAGTTCCTGGCGCCCAACTTTTTCCTCAGACTACTGGGTCATGTGTCTTCCCTGCAGGGAAGATAATAATGAGCCCATAATTACCCATACAAATTCCCAGTGACCAGGCTAACCCGTCTGTATAAAGCTATTTGTAATTCCAATAAACACACCCACAGTTTAGCTGCCTCTATGAACTACCAGTACCCTCTCAGCCATAGGAATCCAGCCCCTTCAAACAGGGGCTGTTCTTTGACAGACCAAATCCCAGCTCTGACCCACTCCAAGGGCCATTGGAGAACTTCTTGTCACTTGTAAATCCCTGGTGACCACCCATGTATGGCATGAGTACTGTGGGAGCTGTGGTGGCAAGACAAGGTTTGTGGAGAGAGGGAAGAGAGCTGTAAAAAGTGGACAAGCCCTTTGGGCACACATGCCCTTTTCCAAACCTGATGCAGAAACTGAAACTTTTTGTTCAGTACAGACTGAGAGCAACTCATCACCATCAAAGGAGAGGTTGTGTGGCCAAATACATTGCTCAGCACGGTCTGTCCATAAAATAAATGACCCCTTCCACATGTGGACACAGTTCCCTGAAATGGCCTTGGGCAGACTCACTGCAACATCACTGGAAAACTCAGGGCACCCAAAGTGACCCATCCCTTCACCTCTTTCCCTGTCCTGCCCAGGAGAATAGGGGAGCAATATGCTTGAGCTCTTGTGTACATCCCAAGGAGGTGTGCCTGGGGTTTACCCCGTTTTTCCATTACAATAAGGCCTCTGTGAGTGTGTGAGGGTGTGCACGTGTGGCTGTGTGCCTGTACTTCTGTGGTGCTCTGTGCCCTCTTCTACCAATAGATTTAAATCCAGTCAGTTGGTCTTTTCGACATGAGCCTCAGGCATTATGTGCTTGGTACCCTCCATCATTCAACATTTTTCTGCTGTCATCTCAGCAGGAGCACCTTTCTACAAAGCCTCTATCATCCCTACTCAAACCCAACTTATTGTAACTCCAGAAAAGAGATCACCATGGAATTCCCATGGGGGATGTGGTACACTGCTCTATCACACATTATTTTAGCTGAGACTTGAGTGTCTGCCTGGCTCTTCTCCCATGCTGTGGTGTCTACTCTTGCTTGCAATGTACTCTGAGAGGGACACCTATGGCTCTTGTCACAGACCAGCACAGCACCCCAGTAGAAACTGTGGAGCACAGAAATAGCCCCTCTGTGTGCCAGACAGCTCACAGTGATGTCAGGGATATTGCAAGAACTAATAGCAAACTGAGTTTTTGGTGGTCAAGAGGCCTGTGGTGCTGCCTGGGTGTAGGACAGCACTTGTGATGGGCAGGGACAGCACTTGTGATGGGCAGGGACACAGCAAGCAGTTCTGTCCCCCCCCCAGGGCCAGGACTCATGCTCGCTCCTCTAGAGCAATATCATCACAGTGATCAGGGCTTCTCTGGGGGCTTTTGCTCAAGGCACATGGACACATTTCCCAGCCAGGAGATGCCATGGGAAACTGCCCATGCCATGGGTAACTGCCCACAGCTCCTGGAGGTTTGCCTCTGCCCAGGCACCTGTGTCAGAGATCCTCCCACCTGCTGGAATGCCACCTGGTATTTCCTGTGATTCACAGTGGTGTGCAGAACCCCGTCTGCTATTTTTCANGACACAGCAAGCAGTTCTGTCCCCCCCCCCAGGGCCAGGACTCGTGCTCGCTCCTCTAGAGCAATATCATCACAGTGATCAGGGCTTCTCTGGGGGCTTTTGCTCAAGGCACATGGACACATTTCCCAGCCAGGAGATGCCATGGGAAACTGCCCATGCCATGGGAAACTGCCCATGCCATGAGTAACTGCCCACAGCTCCTGGAGGTTTGCCTCTGCCCAGGCACCTGTGTCAGAGATCCTCCCACCTGCTGGAATGCCACCTGGTATTTCCTGTGATTCACAGTGGTGTGCAGAACCCCGTCTGCTATTTTTCAGTACCTTAGGCAATATTTCAAAACCACGCCAGGCCAACAGTAATGCTGAGCTCCAGATGATTTGGGCTGGCTGAAAACTGTCCTACACTAGTTACATTGCATCCTTAGACTACTGGCCTCTTTGGGACATCTGGGGTTTGGGACATCAGGGAGGATGGGACAGCCTTGGGGAGACACAGGAGGCAGCAGCAGTAGTGTACACAAGGAGGTAAAAATAAAAGATTGAGAAAGGGGTGTCAGCAATGAGTTTTCATCCAAAAAGGGCTGAACACTCCCAGACTCTCTGTGCTCTGATGGTGCCTTGTCACTGAGGAGAGAACAGAAGGGCATTTCAAAGGCTTGAAGCAGCCACGTCTGTCAAGCCCCAGGGTGCCACATCACATCCCCAGTGGGCTGCAGGCAGACCAGCAGCAGGATTATAATGGAGCATTTGGGAACATGCACAACTCTCCCTCAACCAAGAATCCCACTGTAAAGATGATCACTTAATAGCAAAAAGGGATCACTCAGCATTTAGGGGCATATTTCTCAAACTTGTTCAAAGCCTGCTCTGGTCCCAAGCTTTTAATGCACCCAGGTGAGGAGTCTCATTGTGATGGTTGTGATTTGAAACTACAGAGCAGTGGCTTCTGCTGAGGGCCAAGTGCTCTGTGCAGAAAATTGCTTTGGAGCTGCACTGAAATCAGAGATGCTGCTCTTTGGAATATCTGGCTTTTCCTTTCTTTTTTTATTATTTTTTATAACTGTTTTTATTTACAGATCCAGAAGTATCATTGAAAAAAATTAAAGGCAAATTTTGTTTACTAAAACACTTCGGTAATTTAAAAAAAAATATGGTAAATGCACAGACACACATCTTATCTACTCTTTATATTTATGAGCAGATTTATTCTTTTGAGGAATCAAACTGCCTTTTCCTCACTTTTTTGATCCAAGGATCAAGAACTCCTGTGCAAGAACATGTATAATTAATTTATCAAGTCATAGATATGTTCTTGCTGCAGTAACTGCCAGAAGAGCTTCTGGTTGGCTCATCTCCTACTGAGCTGTAACAAAAAAAATATGTATATGTCTGTGTATGTCTCTCCCCCAAGATGCAAACCTTTATATAAAAATGATTGACAATAAGTGCTGACAGACAAGAACTAGATTATTCCAGAAATACTGCAAGCCATACAAATATAACATTTTTTTCTGTAAGTGGTATGGTTTAATGACATAAACTGATAGTATGAAATGGCACGTTAAAGGCTCATTAGACACTGACAGCTGTAAGCATTTCAGGATGCTGCATTAAAAACATCTGCTCAAAGGAAAAAATAGCACTAGAAAAAGAAAGGAATGAAAAGTTGAGAACAGCCTCACATCCAATTTGTTGTCTGGTAGCTACCAATTCTAGGAATTACTAAGACCTCCCAATGTCAATAAGTTAAATCTAGCAACAGCCAGATCCTTGGGATCTGGGCACACTGTGCCTCAGGTTGCACATTTTGCCTTACATTCCCTGGCTTGTGGAGCATGTGTTTTGTGAAATGTCTTCATACAGCTATCCCATGGGAGGAGGTTCCAATTAGCAATGTAACCACTACACTATCAATATCTTCTTACCAGTTCTGATCCAGCAGATTTTTCACTCAACATGGTCAAGACAAGTTTCAGACATTAAGAGATCCCGAGATGCAAAGGAAGAATAAAATGTTTTCTTATGGTATGTAGTAATGGGAAAATACATGTGGAATTGATCACCCAAAATCCAGATGCAGCTGCTGTTTGGCATCTGCTTCCCCTGTTTCAAATTTTCTTTTTCCTGAAGCTGAGTTGCCATACCTTTGGTGTCCTCAGCTACCAGGTGCTGGCATTTAGACAAGGAATCCAGGAGGAGATGACCTCATCACTCCTCTATGCCAAATAACACAAAAGGGTTTAAAAGACCCAAACAAACCCCACCCCTCTCCCCATTCCCTTTAGCTGGAGCCATAACCTGTTCTTATCTCCAGATAGTGGCACTTCAGAGGTCACCTTGCTGGTCTCAGAAGGCTCCTGAGTCTCTTGGCCATTGCAAAGCAGAGAGATGAGTCTCAGTCCTGGGGATGGGTATGAGGAACTCTCCCAGAGAATCAAAATACAAAGAGACTCAGCTGAAGCATTGCAGCCATGGATAGAAGCTATTCCTTCTATTTTGTTGGAGAAAAACATACCAGTGCAAAGTGAAACTGGAATTGTAATACTCTGTGAAATGCTGTTCTCTTTCCTAAATAGAACTGTCAGTGCTTGAAGATGGGAAATGTCAACAGGAAGATGTGTATGTGCAACTTTTCCTTTATGTAAAATTTTTAATTCAACATTTTTTAGTGCCATTTCATAAGAAAAATTCAGCATTTCCAGGTGGCTCTGGAAGTATGAGCATCTGATTCCTGGAAATTAGACTGACAATGAGCATCAAAGCAGATGTTCTCCAAGCATCTCAAGTTGCTTGTTCCTCACTAGACAGAAAACTGAAAGGGAAAAATGTCTCTAATGGAAACCCATTGAAATGTAGGAAAGCTGAGCAAGCAAGTTACACCATTGGAACAGGAGACTCAGTCCCTCTGGAGAATGGGATCTGCCTGAAAGTTTAAAATAACAGCAACAAGGTCAGATACCTGACACTTCAATTGCTGACCATCAGCTGAGCTGTGTATATTCTCAACATGCCAAGTAATGCCACTACACATAGCCCACATGAAAGAAGATTTGATTCTTTTGCATTTTCCCCAGCCACACCTGCACATTTCCATGGACAGTCTCTGCCTCAGCTGACATGTAACTGGGGCAGGGGTAGTAAGGGCTGAGCTGGAGACACAGTGGCTGTTTATGCATCTTGCCCAAAGCCTGCAAGGAGATTGTAGCAGCTCTCCTTTCACTTCAGTGGATTTTGGCCTAAACCAAAAGGGAAGGGAAACGAGAGCCTGTGCAGCTACTGGTCTGTAGCATGTACACAGTACTTCTGACACAGAGATACATTCCCCTTGGCATTTAGTGTGTCACTGGAAGAAAGTCTTAACACATTAACACAACCTTTATGATAGTTCTCATTTTTAGAGTCTCTCAATCTGTTAGGAAAGAAAACAAAATCTCACAAAACATTTCACCAAAGTGCTGCCCTTGAGCATCAGTTTTACTTCCAGCAGCCCATTTACCCAAAGCCATCCTTCTACAGATATGAAGTAACTATTCCTCTTGCCAACCCAAAGGGAATTTCATGGGCAATTACTACCTGCTTCCATTTTGAACCAAGGACTCACAGAAAGATTTATTTCTTAGCAAACATCTGAAAGCTTCTCCAGTTGTGTCTAAATATTTATGTTCATGTCTACATAGTAAAGATTGCATCTCGTATAGAAGAAAGAGGTACAGACAAATAAAGGAAGTCTCAGTGACAGAGGGAAGTAATGAAAACTGTCAGCCAGTTTGAAGGTTAGTCAAATGGCTTCTGAGGCCCCAGTCACAGCCCTGTATCTTCATTGTTGCTAAATGCAATTTTGCACAGTCTAAGGAGAGGTATTCTGTACAGCACATCTTTAATAATTAAAAAGAAAATAATTGTTTCTTTTCCAAGTCAAATAAACTGTGTTTATCTTGGGGGGGAGGGCGGTGGGAAGATTGTTGAGCTGGTCCAAGAGACAATTTTGAAACTTTAGATTGAGAGGAGTCTGAAAGTCTGAGCTGGGGACAAAGGACTCATCTGCAGCATCACATAAAAGGCCCTGGCACAGGAACCTGTCAGGATCCTGGCTGTGAATACTCAGGGCATGTTGAAAGCCTAAGGACAGCAGACCTGACCCAGCACCGTGGAGCCAGAGGGCAAACGTGCAGCATGTGCAGCACCAAATCCCAGCAGACACTTGCAGAAGGGATTGGAGGCAGTGTGAGCTTTCCCCCCTGCTGCCCTGCCTGCACATCACTGCCTGCACAGGCTTTGCATTGGCCACCATGGGGTCTCTGGTCACAGTTATCATGGTGCTGCCCAACAGCAGCCAGAAAGCACAGACAGTGCAGCGTGGGATGGGCTTTGCAGATGGAGGAGTTTACTTAGATTTACTTAGATCATCTCTCATCTGCTGGCCACTGAGAGATGATCTAAGTAAATGCTATCAATGCCCTGCCATGGGAGGGCAGGCTAAGAAATGAGCAAGCCTAGAGTTAGTTTCATCAATTTGCTTTGAAGGTCTCCTTGTGCCTTTGCTATATTGCCTCATACTGCTAGTCTCCATACTGACCATGAACTAGGAGAAAAAAGCTTCAAGCAAACATTTTTGTTCTCAAGTAATCTTTCAATTACAAAGATTCATCTAGGTGCTTCTAGTGATGTGCTTGATGTTCCTTCTTTCATCTGCTGGACTTCATCAATAAATTCAGTGATTGTGGCCATTCTCACAGTAAGCGTGGCAGGTCCCCTGTGCCAACTGAGATGTATCATTTGCCATGAGTGGCAAGGTTGATGGCTGGGTTTAGGCTAAGTCCGTGGCAAATTCCAGTGCTGAGTCCACTGGCAAGGCTTCAGAGAAAGCCTCTGGGACTGTTTTGGATTCAGACAATTGATGGTTTGGCCTCTGTCTCAGGTCTTCTTGGACATAGCTCCCCTTTGTCTTCCTCTCCATGACATGTATTCCCTTTGAAACAATTAGAACCTTCTCAAGCTCTTTGTTTCTAATTCTGGGCAGTTTAGCACAAAGTATATTTATGCTAATTGCATACTGAAAGTGCACTCTGCTTGGCTTGGTTTTCCCTTGCTAGGACTTTTAAGTATATATTTGTCATTGCTGGGAGCAACATGGGATTTGGGAGAGCCACAAACTTAAAGGGTCTGGCCTCACCTATTTTATTCTGTCCTGGAATTGAGTAGCACTGGGTATTGATGTCCTGAAAGTTTTCCTGCTCTTGTCCCACTTTAAAATGTCAGCTCTACTTTAAAACTTGATACTTCCCATCCAAATAAACATCTCTGTTCTGAACCTGGCTGATGTCAGGCTCAGATCTAAGTAGATCTTTGCAATGGAGCAGACATGGGAGTGGACAAAAAAACTAGTGTTCCACCTTTGGAGAGTGAATCCCAAGCCGAGGCTTATGGTGCATGAAATGAGCCCTTGAATCAAAAACTAGAACAGGTATTTCTACACAGCATGGAGCACATTTAGGTTTTGCACAGAAGTGGTGTCCAGTGGACAGAGCACTGTCTGATGCTGTTGATCAAGGTTCCTCTGGCCAAAAGAGAGGTCACTCTGTACCGTTAACAAATCCAAACAGAAGAAGGGATGAAATATAGTTTTAGGAAACTTCCATATTTCTAAAAAGAATGTGCTGTTAAGTAATACTTAAATGTCTAAAAACAACATTTGTCTCCATGTTTTCTTTCCCCTTTCCCCCCTCATTCCTTCATTTTTAGGTCCTTTCCCACAATAATCTGTCTCCAGTATTTCTGCTTCCCATTCCTCAGTTCACAGGCTGTTTCCAACAGCAGAAGCTAATGTTGTGATGCCAGCAATTATGGTGTAACTGGAACTAAAATGTTGGGAAGCAGGGAGATGACTGATGGCTATTGTTCTTTTCACATATTAAGAAGAGATGGAAGCAGGAGCACCTCAAGAATTTTTTTTTTTTTTTTTTTTTTTTTTTTTGTCTATCTGTGGTTCTTTGGTGAAAATTCTGTTAAGTTTCTGATATGAGTGTTTTAAAAGAACATCCTCAATTTCACATGATGAAAGGGAAGGGAAAATTTCATATGATGGGGAAAAATGCACCCAACCAGGCCCATCTGCAGGGTGCTTTGCAGACCTTGGTGACACACAGGTCAGCCAGGTACAACCCAGCTGCAAGCTGGAGGCTGTTGACCACCCAGACCCTTCTGAGGTGCAAGGCAGAGTTAGCTCATCCTGTTGAGATACTGACATATCTCCACCAGGTCCTGGTTACCTTCAAGACTGTGTATACAGGACTATGGCCTAGCAGTTGTAGCTGATTCTCCTTTTTTCTTGCTAGCTTCAAAAAACCTGTTCATGTGCACTCCTTCTTGGGTGGGAACATTTTGCACATGATATTGATGTGCCTGCTAGGCATGTGGGTGACCCTAACTTCACAATCAAACCATCTTCCCAGCACAATCCTCTTAGAACCATATCCCTGGCCCTTCAGCAAGGTACATAGGTAGATCCAGATAGGAAAATTCCATCCAGACAGGCAGCCATCTCTCACAGTGCTTGGGAGTATGCAAGTAGATTTCATTAATAAAATTGCCTCTGAATACTGGTGTTGCATTTCACAACCATTTTGAGTTTGGTACGTGGTAATGACAGCAGAAGGCTAAGCATGATCTGCAAATTCCAGCCCAGAAACAGTATCAAGGGTCTCTGTGAGCTCCAGCTGCTGCTGCTGTGGTGGGGAGAGATGGCATACCTGAGCCTTTAGGCTCTGGCACAACTTATTAGCACAACTCTGTCCTAAGTGCAGCTGTGGGACAGGAGTTAGGAAGGCTTCATAGTTATCTCCCATCTTCAGCACATTCTGAGGTGGAAGCAAACCCACCTCCTGTACTTTAACATCTGCTGTCCAAGGGACTGGTGGCCTGAAGTGGGGTGGGCTGGAGGGGACATGCTGTCCCTAAGCTAGTTCAAAGCAGCATGTGCAAGCCCTGGCTCCTCTGGCTGGCATGGTTCCTGCACAGCCGTGAGCCCCAGAAGAAAGCAGAAAATGGCTGGCACCAGGATTGTCCTTTACAATTTATCCTCAGTGGGCAAGTCTGCACTTCAAATGGCTTTCTGTTTGCTTTACCAAAAGAAAAAGATACAGTCAACATCCGGTCCAAATGCCTCAAGGATATTGCTTCAATTTATCTTTCAGTTTGGACTGTTTCAATTTCTCAAACTGTGTTCAGCCCCATGAAGAAAAAGACACCTTACAGGCTGAAAGGACTCATCTGTTAAAAAAAATAAATGGCAGTGGTTCGTGCTGCTGGATTTATGGCTGAGAAGGTAACACACAGACAGAGCCCTTTGATAGCTTAGCACTTCTGTGACGTGTGAATGAAGTCCAGCAGGCCCAGGACCACGTTAATCTCCGAGGTTTGATCTCTGTCTGGAATGAGATGCCAGCAGCCCATACTTCAAAGCCTGCATTGATACAGATAATCTTCTGAAAGGCTCTCTGCATTTTGAGGCAGCTTGTATTGGGGATTACAGGGACAACAGGAGGAGATGATGGAAGAGGAGGTGATTGTTTGATGCTCATTCCTTCCGTTCCTGTCCAATATTCCTTTTGGGTTTCATTTCCAAAGGATGGTGCAGCCCTGTCCCCCACACCCCCAGCTCAGCAGGACTCAGTCTTGTCAGACAAACCCTGTTTACTCTAGGGCAGACAGGCTGGCTGAGAAGCTCCTCAGCTTCCTCAAGAAGTCTGTGAAAATGCATCTGTTTGTGCTGAAGTGATGGATACAACATCATCTTGGCTGAAATATGGACACATATTGCATTAGAGATGGCACAGGCAGCTAAATGTTACATTTCCAAACTTCTGAGGTTATTTCTTTTTCAAAACTGTTGTAAGGGAGTAGGAGAGAGGGTAAGGATGACAGGAGACCATGGACTATGAGAAGCATGTTATAAAACAAAATGAACCCTACTTTCATGTACACAATTATGCTTTATGTTGAAAGTATATAATTTTCAAGGCATGTCTGACCAGGAAACAGAACTGAAATATCTTTATGTTGGTGAACACCACTGATCTAAGAGAAAAATGGTGACAAATGTACATCTTTATTGATCTTTCAGCAAGAAGAGTTACAGAAATAGACCAGAAACTAGACTACAAATTTAATTAAAATAGATAGAGGTTAATATCTGGGATGCCAGTACATTGTTCTCAGAAACCTTTTTGAAAACCACTTGTATATTTAAGCACAGCTAAACCTGTATTTTCCAGGCATAAAATGAAATAATTTTATATATTTCTATATTTCTGCCTGTCTTGCAGGGACAGCAGCACTAACAGCAGAGTGCTGACAGGAACTATAGGGGTAGCATGAGTAGAAAAGTGATTGCACCAGGTGGATTCTGTCACTGTTGTGTGCACTGCTGTTTGCCACACGGGGACATCAAGCACTGGTCAGGTTTTGGGATGCTGCCACCAACACCCAGCCCTGTCCTCAAGACAGAGAGATGTACTGGGCTGGTTCAAGAGCTCAGTAAGGAAACTCCCCTTTGTCTTTTCACCATCACACTCTTAGATACATCATCCCTTCCTAAGCAAAAGATAACCAGAAAAGAGACCAAAAGAGACCCCTCTCTGCATTTTATTGTGTTTGTCTCTTTCACAGACACAATAAAATGCAGGGAGGGAAACTGTATAAATGGGGAAACTGAACACAGAAGGTAGGGCAGCTAAATCTCTCTTGCAATATGGCAAGCACTGGATGGCAGACACCACACTTGAAGTGGAGTAACATACATGGTGTCCTGCAGGAGAGGCTTGAGAAAGGGCAGGTGTGTGTTTGACTGAGTCACCAGGTGAGAGAGATTGGTTGACTTCCACAAGTGTCATTCAAGGAGCTCTATCCAATGGTCATGATAAATTCAGTAATGCAAAAATGTAAAAATATACTTAGGCCATAAAATGTTTTAAGGAGCAATGGCATAAAAGGAATCAAAGCTGATTCTAAGCACTGCTTCAACACACCAGGATCAAGTTTGGCAGAGGTTTGACTCTGGGTCCAGCTGAGTCTGAGGTTTAAAAGCCATGCTCAGGAAGGGTAAGACCACTGCAGAGAAGCAAGGTGAGTTCTGGGTGTCCATGGTTCCTGTAGCAAAAACTGGGACATTTCCATACTGGAGCTGGCTTGGGAGAGAACTTGGACAGAGTGTGTCTCAAATTCAGTGGGATTGCATGGAAGAAACAATAGCTGGGCAAAAATAGCTGGGATGGAGACTGCCAGGAGCAAACAAGCAAGAGGTTCAAGACAATCTAAGAATGTCTGGACTCAATTACTGAGACAGTGCCCACCTTGGGATGTCAGGAAGCAAAAGTGACACCAAGGTTAAAAGAGGTGCTAGGAGGATCTGGGGTTCTAGAGGCATGGAAGCCTAAGGTCTGTACCAGCCAAAGTAATAAAAGTTTTAATAAAAGATCTAACTAGTGGACACCTTGAAACAGTATGATCTGGATAGATATGATCCACTTGGTAAGAGCCAACGTGGCTTCTGGAAATCCTTCCTTTCCAAGAACTCAAAGTTCTAGAAAGAAGTAGCAAATGTATTGATGAAGGTTGTCTATGAAAGTCTGTTCCCACAGACTTCTAGGGAAACTAAGAAACTTGTGGAAGAGGGAAGTCCTGGCATAGAGAAATGGCTGAAAGGCAGGAAACAAAGGACAGGCAAAATGGTCATTTAACTCAATACAAGGGAATTACCAGTGGAAATTTTAGAGATCTGCACTGAGGTCTGTTCTGTTCAACATACCCATAAATAACATGGAAAAGGGCATGAGCAGTGAGAGACAAAGGTCACACATGATACAAAATTGTTTAAAGTAATAAGGGCAGGTTGTGACAAATTGCAGACACATCTCATAAGACTGTATGAAATGTCAGTTGAAGTTTGGTGTAGCTAAGGATAAAGAAAGAAAACACTATGAAAACCAGTCCTGATTTCATACACCAGATTTTGATCATTGAAATCCGGTCCTGATTTCATACATCAGATTTTGATTGTTGAGTTGACCATTTTCTGTTGAGGAGCAGGCTTTGGGATTAGGACAGGTGACTCCATAAAGTACAGCTGCACTGCTGCACGGCTGTGGAACCCCTTGAAGGAGTATGCAAAGGACAGAAGTAGTTTTAGCCAGTTCAAGGGGAGACCAGACAAGTGCTTGAAAGAAAATCCATTACAATTCAATTGAAAAATTGTCCTAAGTTCACAAAAAACCCCGTGCCTCTGCCTTGCTCATCTTCTGCTCCCAGACCAGGCTGCCTTTGAGCCCCGGGCTCCTGGGGGTCCTTATGGGGAGAAGTGAAACCACAAATTGCATTAATGCCTGAGAGCCCAGGAGGCTCTGAGAAGGCCAAGGGGAGACTGGGATGAAGTGGAAAGGAGGTGACAGTGACTGCATGGAGAAATCAGCCTAAGAGCTCATACAAAGCAGCTGGGCTCTTGCACTGCATACTTGTGGCAAAGCTGATGTTTAAGACATGGCATGTCTGGAGCTGTACCTCACAAACTGACTAGGGATTTTAAAACAATGGGATGAGATAATTACTGCTCACAAAGTCAAATGTGAGGACAGGGAACAAAGACTAGATTAATCCAGTAATTAAGAGAGACACAAGGGCATACATGTTCCCAGTGAAACTGAAGGTCTGCACTCAGAACCAGCAAAAGGGTTCGACAGGTTTAGCTAGGAAGCAGGCAGAGGCTGACTGGTTGGGAACTAAATTGACTGGATTAAGTGTTGAGAATGCATTCTCATCTGAGCAGGGCTACAAGGGACAAAATCCAGGGAAAAAGGACACTTGCAGGTGACCTGTCTCACAGGATGAGTTAAACACAGTGATAGGGGGCAGAGAGATCTTTGAGGGAAAAGATTTTGAAGCAGATAACTTTGAGGCAGTTAATTTTATATTTCCTTTATTAAATATCATAATGGGAGTAGCCAGATGAGAAAAAGTGAAGGGGAGGCAGGGTGAGATAGAGAGAGAGAGAGAGAGGAAAGATGGAAAGAGAATGAGAGAGTTTTAAGGACTGAATGGCTCAGAACATTAAGAAAGTCCATAGAGAACACAGGACCAGACTAATAAATAAATAAATAAATAAATGGATAGATAAAGTACCAGGCACAAGAAAACTAAAAGATTAGTTTCAGTCTATGAAGTAAAACATGAGCATGGAGGCAAAAGTGAGAGATGCACGGGTGAGGACTGTGTTTGATTTCTGTGACATGTTGTGGACACATCTGCCATGTCTCATAGCCAGCTGCATGTCACCTTTTGCACACATGAGATTCATCTTATGTGAAAGCTTCTGGTAGATCACAGAAGAACTGTGATTTTCATTTTTTTTCAAGCCTTATTGTGTTAGCCCTCCATGAAAAGAGTGCTGCAGGCACCCCTGCCCCAGCTGATTCCCCTTGGATCCATGAGCACAAACACAGCCTCACAAATTTCAGAGCATCTCCATTCTCAAGGAGGGCTACAGGTCCCAGTTCAGAAATCCTGGTGGACTAGGCCAGTGTGTACATCCTCAGATCTTACAAGGCCCCAGAGCCCCAGGAACCTCACAGAGAGCCTCTCTAAAGACACAGCTGGTGGAAAGGCAAGGAATATGGAGAAATGTGTTTTTCCAAGTTGGACTGCCTCAGAAGCAGCACACCACAACTGCACTATCAATTATAAATTGAAAAAATACCAAAGAATTGCTGAGGTTCCTAGTCTGTGATTAGGCAGAGACCTTAATTTATGCTTGTCTATATCCAGAGGATGTCTGCTAGTCAGGGCTAAGCTTTTTCACAGGGACTAAAAGAGAAGCAGATTTCATCATAGCAATGTACTGATTTGCACTGTTAAAATCAGCAGCTGCTACAGAGAAAGTTTCCTGCAGGACCACTAGTGAAACAGCATTCTCTTTCAGGCAGTCTTGATGGCAAGAGGAGATAAATCTTCACTTTTTGTGTCTTGCTGTCTCAGCTTCCTTTGGACAAACCATGCTGTGTTGAGTGCATGAGGCTCTTATACCCAGGGAGAGGATGGGGCATGAGGAGGAGGGGCACAGCATGAAGAAGCTGGAGGGGAAACTCCCCTTGTTTCCCACTCCCTAAAAGATCAGCACTTCAACATGCTGAGCACCTGCAATCTGATTTCTGAGGTGAGGCTCCCCCCACAGATGCAGCGTTTCCCTTCTTCATCTGTGCAGGAGCACAGGGTGGTATTAATGGTGTATAAATAAATAAAATTTGAAATGCTCCCCAGCTTCAGTGATGCCCCAGCTGAATGTGCTCTGCATTCACAGTAGCTAATTGCCCTTCTCCAAAAGACAAAATCCAAAGTAAAACAGCAACAAGAGATGTTTAACTAATTTTTAACCAAATTATTTATTTATTATGTAAGTAAAGAAAAAATGTCATCAAAACTACTGACCTCCACTTGGAGTTGAAAGAATCACAAATCCTGTTTCATTAATGACAGAAGCAATGACTTCCCTGTAAGGCAGTTGGATGTCTCTCTCTTTAGCAGAACAAGAAAGACAGAGAGTTAAATTAGATCTCTTGCTTCAGAAAGCATCAAAGAACAATTTTTATAGTACATGTTAAAGAGAGGATTTTTTTGTGTGGTGTAATACATTATTATATTTTATTAAATGTACTTTCCAAATATATATCCTCCTCCTGTCCCTGTGCTTCCATGAGATGTCTATTTACCCTAAATTATACACCTCTAGAATAATAAAATCCTACTATTCTTACTTCAAAGACTTTTCTTGAGCATGAGCCGGAGACTTTCATCAAACATTTCTCATCACCTAAATGTAATTGCTTTTAAGTGTTTTCAGAACACTAAAGAAATCTCTCTCCAAGCTTTTATTTGATTGAAGCAAGCACCTGCAAGAAGTAGGCAGAATTCTTTTCCTAGGACACAGGCTTATCATGGCTTCAACCAGAGGAAATCTGTGTTTTATCTCACCTGAATGCAACACCTCATCTCAGTCTTAATTCACATTTCACTTTAGGTAAGCTCTAGGGCACCTTTAATGACTACTGGAAATCTTCTCTAGCAGGCTGTACATTTTAGGAAGAAATCCTTTGACTGGAATCAATAGCTTCTGGCTTCTGGAAAGGTTTTACTCCTTGTTTCCAGCTACTACATACTTGGAAATGCTCCTGAGTGCCTCTGACTCTATAGTGGCTGTAAAAATGCAGGGGTACAGGCCTAAAGCCAAGCCAAAATCTCAGCATTTCACATTCTCTGATGTCTTATTTGCCTTTGCTGACACCCCATACTAATGTGCTTATAAGACATGTACTCACAGGGTGAGTAAAAAGCTGTACCTGATGTAAAACACCTGAGAATGGGTCTCTGCAAGCAGGGTTCCTGACCAGATGACTGTGAGAGGTCACACACTGCCTGTGCTTCACAGACAGGTGCTGTCACCCTCCCAGGAGGCACGAGCCAAAGCGTTTTCCCAGGTTTCCATCAGGGGCAAGAGTCTCTCCTCCATCTGCAGCATGAGAAAATCACATCTGACAAGTCTTGAATTTCATTCCCCTGTGGAAGAAGAAGATGTACTTTTCAAATAATAACAGCACCATTGCAGCATTATAATTTAAACATTTCCCAACTCTCGTGCCTCTGGGGTTCTGCCTCGATTTTGCAGGTGAAGGAATAGTGAAGCAAAAATCTGCTGTCTGTTCTGCATGAGAGCAGAACAATGCCAGTTATGGAGCCAGCTGCTCTGACTCTGTTCCAAGACCATGCTTGGTTAGAATTTTAGACCAAAAGGCCCCTGTTAAGTGAGAAAGAAGGAGAGCCAGAGCTGTGTTACTATCAATTGGCTCTTGTGGTCTTCCCAGAGCAGAGCACAAGCCATTCCATGCTCTCAGGGTCAGTGTGCTGCAGTATCCATGGCACAGCAGTACCTGCCCAGCCCATCCAGCAGGGTGCAATTTATACATCTTTACTACTCTGCAAGATGTTTTCTCAGTGTGCTTCTCACCTTTACAGCTAGAACCAGTTCTGAAATTTAATCTTAGAATTAAAAATAAGAAAACCCACAAAACAACAACAAATCCATTTTGGCAAATATGACACAGATGCATGTCCTTGAATACTCACAGTAGGGTTCTACCTCATTTCCATAAGATGCAATTTTAGGGATCCTGTTTTTCACAGATCAGTTTGGCCTTCATTGAGCTCCATCAGTGCATGGCACAAACTTGATATTTGAGTCATACTTCTGGAGACAACTTGAACTTGCCATGGCCTGTGAACACTAGACATTATGCAACTACTTTCTCTCTCTTTTATTGTTTTAATTTATTTATGCATAATTTCTCCTGAATTTTGAATAGCAATGTAATTTTTGTTGTTGTTTAATCAAAGTCTTTTCCTCTTTTTTCTTATGTAATTATGTAATGAATGTAAGAGTCATTGGATCAGACTCCTAGATTTAGCCAGTGCCAGTCTAGCCCAGACAGAAATAAAAGAAATATTTTCTGATATGAAGAACACATTGTAAGCCTGGGAATTATATGGGAAGCAACATTTCTGAAGTTACAGCACCAAAAACCCCAAAATTACACTGACAGGAAATTTTTGGAGCAGATAGCTAAGGATGCTGGTATTTCCATTCTCCAGGATTTTTTTTTTCTCTTTTGAAACCTTCTACTCACTACACAGTGTTCACTGGTGTTAAAGAAGCATGTGCCACTCTCCCTAGAGCTGAGTCAGTGGTGGTGACTTCTGGGTCACCCCACTTCAAACTGGGCAGAGGTTACTGAGTGGTCTGACTGCAGTCTGAGGCCTTGCTGCAGGCCTGCCTTTGCCACTCAGAGGTATTGCATACGCTTTCTAGGTGATATTAATAACACTGCTACTGAAACCACAAGAAATTATTGTGGTTTGCACTTTCATTCCAAGGTCTCAACTCAATCCAGACATTTGTTTCAGGTCTGCCCATTTTTTCAGGAAACCTGGACAAAAGTCTCCAAAAATTGAGTTACCTTACTGTTTGTAATAAAAAATAATAGTAATAAAAATTAAAAACAAAAACCACAAGCCCCAAACAAATCCCAACAAGTGGAATTTGTAAAAGGTGAAAAAAACATGATGTCTTTAAACAAATTTCTGTTTACAATTTCTGTGTGTGATACAAGTCCTCACGCCACATAAACTTTAAAGAGCTAGAAACAAGTAAGGCGATGTTTGTGGGGAGAAATCATATGTTTTATTTGAGCAGTTGATCACGTTGGAAAAGGCTGGGGGCATTCAAGCTCTTCACCAGGTCTGAAATGGAGACTGCAGACTTCAAAGCTTCAAAGCTCCTGTCAGATGTGTGAAGTGGTTTGACTCTGTCTGAGCAGCAACGTGAATCCTAACCACACCTGAAGGCCCTCCAAGGCCACACCATCAGCACCCTACAGCCATTCCTCCCTGGAGGCAGCATGCTTCATCCCATGACTGACCTGGTGGAAACCACTCAGGGGAAAGGGAACAACCACCCTGCTCTGGGGTGAACTCACATGGACAATGGATGGACCTCTTCTCAGGAGCAGAGCTCTTCTTAGGTAACAGCTGTTGTAGCCTTTCAATCCTGGGTCTCAAAAAAAAAAAAGCTATAAACTATTTTAAACTGCGTGGAACCCTTCAGGATACTACAAATCATGGATTTAGCTGGTTATTTTGACCAATCTGGTTACTCCTTCTAAGTCCCCTCTGCCTTCTACTGTCTCTTTTTCCCTTGATACAACCACATCATCACCTCTCCACCTCCAGTGTCTCCGACTCCAGTATCCCTTCACTCCATAGAACCAGTGGTGCTCCTACACAGGTGGGTCATGCAACCACCCTGTCTAGTGAAACATGTCTCCACTTTGCTCTCAGCATTAACATTTACTGCCTCTGTTTCAAACTTGATGTTCAGAGGATATCAAGGCGAAGGAATGCCCTATTTGTCTTGGAAGTTTGTTCTACAACATGATCAACTTCACAGATAAAAATTTCTCTCTCCTCTTCCAATGCCTTTCTTTGCTTAGGAAGAGCCCTTGAATATCCTGTGAATGTAATTCAACAAAATGACACTGCCATCCCTGGCTTTCTTCTGAGTAACCAGCCAGAATCTGCTCTTATATTCAGGTCACGTTAGGTGTTCTTGCTCTGCAGCCCTTCTATATTGAGCTGTTTTCAGCCACAAAAGCCCTGAATAATTTTCAGATACTGCTTTTAGGACAAAGCCTTTCCTTTTGTTCCATATTGTTGCTCCTACCCAGAAAATTCAAATTTTATCCTGGATAAAATTATTATGAACTCTGGATAATGTTCTATAATTGAGTTCAGCATCAGGTTTTCCATGGTATGGAATTCAGATTAACAGCTGTCCAACCCACCGAAATACCTTTTAAAATATCATCAATTTAACTTTCTTTGGCACTTTTGAAATTAACATGGCATTTCAAGATTTATAATAAATAAACAGCAGCAAATGAGAGATTTAATCTGCACCTATTCAAAATATTTATTTCTAATAGCTGTTGTCCAACAGTCCACTTAGTCTTCAACAGATTGCAGTCATTTACCATCCCCATGTGGTAGTAGCCCATTATCTTGCCCTTTCCTAAGTGGAGAATGGTGGGGTTTATTGAATATTTTATTTTATGTCATTATTATCTCTCTTTCAAATGATGTTGCTGTATCATTGCTTCCATTTCTTTTGTTCCTGATACAGGTAGAAAGCTTTTCTTTTCAATGTCCTTTGCTTCATATTGCTGCTGGCTTGTAACACCAGTGATGTTTTCATCTTCCCTTCTGAGTGTTCTTTACTACAGAACCTGCAATCTCTGTTCATTGGAGAGGGGGAAATGGGTACTTGCTATTTTTTTTTTTTTTTTTTTTTGGCTTGTTCCCCATTCACCATTGTACCAGAATGAGTTTTAACACAAATTTGTCTTGTCTCCTGTCTGACTTCCCTAGCCACATTTATTTTGTTCATCTAAGCAGCTTCTTTTAAAGAACTCCCAGGATCCACTCACACTTTCTGTATCTACACTCTTGCTCACAGGATTTTCACTGGTAAAGCTCCTCAGCTGGACAACCCCAGCTGGCTGAAGGATGGGATAACTCCCAGGTGGATCCACCTGGCTAACTGCTGGCCCCAGCTGCCAGCATCTGCATCCCAGAGCAGCAGAAAGCTTCAGTCCAGATGGATGAGCCTTTCCCGTGCCCTTTCTAGCACCATGTGTCACATTTCAGAGTATGGAGTTTGTTTTTCAGACACTGCACTGGATGCTGCTGCAGTGGAAGCAAAATAATTTGCAAACATCTCCCATTTTGCATGTTTCCTAGAGATGCTGATGTTCAGCCAGAGGAATTCCCCTTGTGCTCCAGGTCTCACTGGTATGGCACAGGAGTAGGACATAACTTCAATTTGTTTACAGACAACCCTCTGCAGAGGTACAAAGTATATCCATTACACTCCCTAGAGGTGTAGGATTTAGGAATTCTGGAATTCCATTGAGAATTAAATTATTTTCAGTCTCAGTGTGTGCCTTATTTTTAATTTTTAGCTGTGAATTCTCCTCTTGCTGCAGAGTCAGACACAGAAATAGTTTGTTTTCTCAGAAATTCAGTTTTCCATTAGTTCATTGGAAGCTTGTGGAAGATGCCCAGTCCACACCACAGGCACAGTGTGTTTCACTTAAATGCTCATTAACTGAAAGAATTAAGGATGCAGTGCAGGACTCTGCAAAGTGCTGCTAAGAGGCTGTGATCCCCCAACCCTGCCATGGCTCCACAGTGACAGATGGAGAGGAAAGGAGCTAAACAAGCATGATTTCCTTTCAAGCAAGGTGTAGGAGCACCTGCAGTGAGTTAGGAGCTGTGCTTGTTTGTGTGTAGGCAAGACAAAGACCAGGCAATTTAGTTCCTATCCAGGATGAACTAAAGCCAGTGACAGTGACATTTGGGATTATTCTGCACAGGGATTTCAGCACAATTTTATACAGTTCTGGAGCTCCTGGCAGGAGCAAACACACAGGTTCATCTGCACATTACAACCCAGCAGGTCTGGGTAGCTCAAATGACCAGATAGGAATAATTCTGTCTAGCATTTCTGTGTGATCCCAGAGCACATACTCAAACTCTGCAAAATTTACTTTGTGATATAGCAAAGTCTAAACACTTCAAACATTTTTAGTTTCCTGAGGCTTGTCAAAGCCCTGTCCCATTATATTAAGTAACATGTTTAATTTTGAGTCTATCAGATGAATTCTAAAGTAAACAATATCTGAACAAGCTGAAGAACATAAAGTTGCAAAATAAAAAGCTTTTTTAAAAGCACCCTATTACTCTGTTCAAATACCCCAGCATTAGAGTGCTTGGAAACCTCTTAGAGCTAAGTGTGCATTTTTAAATAACATAAGTTGTTCAGACTGCAGTTACCAAATTCCAGCTTGACACTGAGCACTTAAAGAGTTTAGAGAATCCAGACTCTTTTATCAGCTTGCAGACAAGGGCACTAAATGTCATTTGGGCTTCCTTTTGGCTTTCAGCCACAAGTTGTACATAGTATTTAATGTAGTCTCTGGTTCTTAAAGTATTAGGAAAACCTGAAAGCAAAGTGTCTGCCATTAGTGAAATTGGTGCTGCCTTTGACAATCTACAGTATGCATTTCAGGTTTGGTATGCCTCAAAACTTCCCTAAAAACAGAGCAGGGGGGTTGCCTGGAACTTCTTCACAAGATACAGAGAAAATTCTCAGGGTCCTGAAAGCGTGTGCTCACCTTTCCCATCCAATCATTTTGGTACATTGATTAAATAACCCACTTCCTTATGGCTTTTTGTCACACACTTTACCAGAAAAATAAGATATGGATCATGAGCATTACACTAATGATTGTGGCATTTCTTTTGTGCATAGTAAAATATTTAAATTATGGAGCTAAATTCACCATAAAAATAAAATAGTAAGGAAAAATTATAAAATCATTGAATACATTAACATGCTCTTTAAGAATCAAACATTTTTCCTCATCAGATGCATAATATTATTGAAAGGAAAGCAATATTTTGGAAAGCTATCAAACATCAGTAAGTATTTATAGAAAGATTGACATAATAAGGTACAAACAGGTGTTAAAAGGTCAGGTTAACACAGGTCTGTGTTAACAGAAAAGAAGCCAGTTTAATCTCAGTAGTAGTAACAGAATGCAGCAATAGGGAAAAAAGTCTGAGATTTCCCCTAAATTATAAATTTCAAGAGGAAATAAAGTATTTTATTCTTAATGGGATTTTAACTAAGAACACTCCTCACAAACGTTGGCATTTTCAAAGGTTTTGCAAAGGTAATATTCTAGTTTGCTTCCATGAACCTGGGATTTCCTGGGATTTCTGTCCAATTTTGAACACAGCCTTACCAGATCTAATCCATCATTTCTGCTCCGTGTTTACCCCACAGCAGTGTCTCTTCCACCCAAGCTTCTTCACAGCATGCAGATGCATTCCAACATAGGATGACTCCTGCTCTCTGACAATCCAGGTAAACTCTCATTTCTTGTCATTCTCATCTCCATGCCTCCTGTTTGGTCTCCTTTCAGCAATATGTGACCTTTGCCTTTATGAAGATATTTCCTCACTTCTAACCAAAGAGAACACAGATGAGGAAAAATACCTGGACTTTCACAGGAAATTATAAAAAGAGTGTCTAAATTGCTGGGGAGGTGGTGGGTGTGCTTTTG
Source organism: Urocynchramus pylzowi (assembly GCA_013397555.1). Taxonomy (NCBI): domain Eukaryota; kingdom Metazoa; phylum Chordata; class Aves; order Passeriformes; family Fringillidae; genus Urocynchramus; species Urocynchramus pylzowi. The sequence continues at coordinate 98,849 of VZRH01006481.1, forward strand.
GGGCAGTTTCCCATACCTCAGCTTACAAGACCTCTGCTGTGTTGGGGGTGACCACGAGGAAAAGGTGACATTCCCAGATAAACTTCACATGCATGGCTGAAATACACACTTCAGGTGACCAGCATGTTGTGAGGTGTGGAGGGATATCCTTGAGGAATTGGAGACATCCCTTAGGTCCCTTCTCAGGCTAGAATTTGTATCCTGAATACTGAGAAGAGAGCACTCACTGTGTACAAATTATCATGAAACCTTTCAGCTTTCTGTATTTTTCATGGTACCAGCTATAACACAGCTAAAAGGCTGCCTCAAGGACCCAAGTGGCAGCAGCATAGACCCTACATGTCTCTGGGTCCCTGGCCAACATCAGTGGCATCAGTGACGTCCCTAAGCCTTATTTCAGCTGTGCCAAAACCTCCTGCTGTGCTTTAGCCTCACTTTTATGCATCCCAAGGCATCTCAGCACCTCGAGATTTGGGGAGATTCCTTGAGAATCTGGAGGATGCAGAGCAAGTTCCCTGAGCTTTACACCCAAGTTTCTCCCCAGTCTGGCTGTGAGCTTGTTGCTGTGCTCAGGCACCATGTGGCTTGGCAGCCCCCCGCCCTGGTGGCCCTGTGCCGCCTTCCATTGTGGCATTCCCCATATGGATGGCACTCCTCCCGGCCAACTGGAGGCACCTAAACTGGGCTAGCTGTGGAAACTGGAATAAAACAACATAAAATACAGTGAAGTTCGTTGGGAATTCAGATCCAGGGGTAACTCATTGCGTCCTAAAAGAGGGTTCTTCCAAGATTTTTGGGCACTAAACCCCAGTGCAGCAGTACAGACTGAGCACTGTGTTTTAGCTCAGTCCAAGGGCGAGCATCAAGCCCTCAGCTGGGTCTTATGCAAGAAAGTGAGTAATTGTCTGCATTCACAAAACAGGGAGTTTTGTAGGAAAATTGCATGTTCTGAAACTGATTTTGTTGAGAATCTGTATTTCCTTTCCACATATGAGTTTCTTACTTTCTTTTATGCATTTTGACATTATGTACACAAAAGCGCTTTAATTCAATTACTTCTCTCAGTATTAAATTATTCTGACATTGTTTATTCCATTACTTCTCCTACAAATTTGAGGAGGGCTGAACACTGGTTTTAATTCTGTCTGTCAGTTCCTGATTCATTGCCATTGCAATGTACATCATTTGAAGTGGGAAATATTAGCAAAAGCTGGAAATTGCTCAAGGACATACTACTGGATGCACCCAGACTGACTATCCAAAAAGGAAAGGAGAAAAAAACTATTATTCTAGCCACAAAAACATCCTGGTTAGGAGATCTGACCAGAACAACAGAAGTGAAACAATAGTGTTTGAATATAAAAGGGAAGTTAATAGCAAGACATAAGGTACAAATTGAAATTGGAGCCAAGTGATAAAACAGATGAAATGTAAAGAAATTAATGAAAATTCAGTCACCACTGGCATTAATAATGGGGAATATAAATGTGTTAGGAAGAAAAGGAACTCAAAGAAAAGGACTGCGGATATTTAATAGATGCTTTTGCCTTCAGAACAGAGTGGGAGAACTGAATCAACTCATAGTACATACATGCACTGAAAAGCTAATCATCTTTCATGAAGGAGGATTCAAGCCAGAATCTACTAAAATTAAATTTTCTTAAATCAAAAGGACCAAAGAACTTACCCCAGAGGGTCCTAAAGGCTGGGGAATTGCTGAAATTAATACTTTAGGAGTAAACACATTGACATTTTCCCTGGCTTTGATACATTCTTATTTTTCCAAGACTGAAAAAGATGAAGAGGATCTACCCAGGAACTGCTACATTGCTTCTCTACCCAAGCAAAATAATGGAACATTATTGTCTCAAAAAAACCCCAAAAATATTATGAGAGTAACACAGAACCAGCACAGGCGTGTAGGGTTTCAAGGAGCACAGATCTTGTCAAACAAACCATTTCTGTTTTGGAGAAGATGACATTTCTTGTTGATAAAGGCAACCATGTTGACTGATACAGTTTATTTTAATTTCTCCGAAGTGTTTGGATTGGTACTAAATTTTAACTCAAATATTTATACAGAATTAAATGGACACTCCCAAGATTAAAAATGTGGCTCTCTTATGATCTCTATCAGTATTTTTAGCAATGCAATGCAATGCAATGGTGTGGGCAGCAGCACAGACACCAAAGTGATGCAGGTGGTGACAAGGCAGTGACAAGGCAGTGGCAAAGGAGACTCACAGGGGGTCAGGGTGGACACATGAGGAATGAAGCAGCTTGGCAGGGCAAAGAAACCTTGCAGTGGGGAGGCCATTTACTGCTGCTCACAGACAGCACTGGAAAGCTGAGGAGTTCTTTGCTTTTGTCCCTATTTAAAAAGCAATAACTACCAATAAGGAAAAGGTCAGGCTGGATCAGGCTGGATGGGGCTTTGAGGAACCTGGTCTAGTGGAAAGCATCCCTGCCCATGGCAGGGGAGTTGGGACTAGATGTGATTTCATGTAAGCTTGGAAAATTGTTACTCAAAGTCAACATAACATACGTATTCCATACAGGCTAAAAAATAACTTTTTTTAATTGACATTTTCACTTAATTAATGCTGTGAATGTAATAATCTAATCTTGTGAACTACCACAGACCTCAGAAAGATAGGTTGACACTTAACTTTACAAGATATGTTTGTACCTCTGCAGAAATAATAAAATTTTTGTCACTTTCATGTTTAAATATTTATTAGCACAGCTTAGCCTGATGCACTCAAAACTGCATTTTTGCATCAGTTTTCATCTGTTTATATCAAATAGTTACAGTGTCAGAAAAAGAGGTGCTAAAAACTTACAACTAAATTTGGACTAGCCATGGAAACTTCACACACACATTTTCACAGTTCACATGCCATTATTCTTACAAAATTAGAACAAAATTTTTTTGTTCTGAAGAGCTGAATCAAATAACAGCAGATGAAACAGAAAACAGTATGTGGTGTAATTTCCATGGTTCTGGATTTTAAGGATCAGTTGTTCTACACACCAGGCTTTGCACTTGCAAACCCAGTGGGATAAGAATAGTTTCCTGTTTCTGGGTACTGCTGAGTTTAATTTTTCATTCCTACAGAAACCTGTAGTATTTTCAAGGACAGACTATGTCTGAACTTCTAATGCAAAGAGAACATTTTTATATATCACAGGGGAGCAAAAAATAAGCTCACTACTTTTCAGTTTGTCAGTCATCTCTAATAGTCAAAAAAGAAGTAGAGTGCAAGAAAGGTAAGCTGATGTGGATTTCAGCTTTTGTCAGAGAGATGCAGCCAGATAATGTAACTAGTACATGTCCTTACTGTCCAAATCAGAAATATTTTTTGTTAAAAAGTTCACTAATATGCAAACGAAGTAAATTTTGGAATTTGAAGAATGTGGGAGTAAAAGGGTGCCTTTAGCCATGAAGAAACCTGGGAAAACTTTCTGGAAAATAATTTCATGGCTATTCAGCGTGTGCTGTCCAAGCACAATTTTTAATATAGTTCATTCATACTGGCAAAAGAAGCCCATTCCACTGGGCCACTGTTCAAATGTTTCTGAGACAAAATGTTTAACCATGTAACCTTTGGGAAAATAAAATAAAACAGTGCTAGAACAAAACAGCCAAAGTTCATGTGTCACTGCCATGCACTCAAATAGCATCCCACTGTTGTCACACTCCAACCCTGGGAATCTGCAGAGCTATAGATTTAGCAGCCTGGATAATAGATAGGCCAACACACCTGTCTGATCAATAAAGTAAAAGAAAGATTGCTGCTTAATTAGACAGTTCAGATCCTGTATGATTTTCTGTTTGAGTGTTTAATAGACTCCTATTTTCTTGTTTTAGATTTCACAGACACCTGCAGTGGATGGAATGAAGCTGTAAGCAGCCTCAGCAGTGGCTCTGCATGGATGACCAAAGGCACCACAAGCAGTGAATGCAATGGGCAGCTGGGTGGTGGTGATGGTCCAGGGCCAAGATTTGCACACATCACAAAATATTCTGAGTTGGAAGGGACCCACACAGATGATCAAGTCCAACTCTTAAGCTCATGGCCCATACATGGCTCAAAACCATGACCTTGGTGTTACTGGCACTATGGTTTGACCAACACAGCTGATCTCAGAGTCTTTCTGAGTTGAACATGCAGACAGTATTTTTCCTTCTTCATTTATCTTCGACAACATTTAGAAGAGGTTTATCCTGGCTATGTAAGTCAAAGATTTTTTTTGGTTTCTAAAACTTAATAAAAAGCTATTGAATACTAAATCAAGTATTGAAACCTTATTTCTCAGCCAGATTTCACAGATGTATAGCATTTAATAATTTAAGAACTCTATTTCCTCTTACTGAGGAAATTTCTGTTTTCTTTAACTGTGGGACTTAATTAACAAGAGCACAATAAAAGTGAAATGGTAACCATTACTTAAGCAGCATTAGCAAACCAGTCACCCTGAGGTGGCATTTAAAGTACTTTTTTTTCTTCCTGTGAAGCAAGAAACAATTGTTAACTGGGCAGCTGCGACTTCATGGAAAACTTTTTTTTTTACCAAATGTTTTGCTGTCACTTGATTATTTTCAGTATTAGCTGAAGATATTTTTAAGGATAACCCTAAGGAGCTGAGAAATCACATATTTCTGACTTTACAATCATTCTGTCTGTGTGCAGGGCTGGGCAGTATAAATTTAGATTAGTCTGAAAGATAACTTCCTTTAGGCTCAATTTCACATTATATTTCCAATAGCTTATTTAATTACTCTTTTTGTTATGTTCTGCCATGGTGAATGACCTTAACTAATAATCAGTCATTTCTTAATAAATTTACTATCCTGTTTAATTAACTTTTGTAATACCATACCTGAAATTATTGAATGGATTGGCCTGCCCCAGCGAACAAGTTTTCCAGAAAAGAAGAAGGTAAAGGAACATGGAATAAATCTTATTGCCATGTTGGGGCAAAAAGTTAAAGAGCAGTTTACTTGTCAAATCAAAGTTTAAAGCTCAATCTGTTAATGCAGCCATAGTGTTTAGAGAAACAGTGTGAGCCAGTCTTAAGAGGAACAAACACCAAGCTCCATTGATGTTCACTTTGTTTGATGTAAGTTTTAATCTAAATGGGAAAGTTTTGCCTTCCTCTGTGATGTGTGGTTGGTGCAACCTCATCCCTGGAGGGGCAGAGTGAGTAATTGCCATGCAATGCCCAGAAAATGTTTATTTTGCAATAAAAATAAAATAAGTTTGATAGAAGAAAACCATTCCCTCACCACCACTGCCAAACTGGCTGGGAGGATCCTCCACAGTTATTCTCTGCTCTCCCGAACCACGCAGTGTGGCTTTTCCCCTCCTAATTCAGTTCAGTGCTCAGCTTTGATTTCAGAAATCCTATCATCATCATGGCTTGTACAGAGAGCAAAAAAAGTGAGCAAAGCCTGCTTTGAATTAGAGAATTACAGAGAAATGCTGCTAGTTAAGAACAATGCAAGCTTGTGATCTTTTTATCTGAGGCGGCTACATCCCCAGCAATGGCCAAAATATGTCCAGAGAGTGGGAACGAAAGTAGTTGAACCTTTTGGAGCCATTACCCTACTATGGAGATGAGTCCAGCCTGCTGGGCAGGCCTGGCAGCCAAAGCTCACTGCAGCTGAGCTGAATTGTGGAAGAGCTCCCTGTTCAGCATGGAAAAAATCTGCATTGGTCCAATCTGCAGGATTTCCAGTTGGTTTGTACCTCCAAGGTAGCACAGCTTCTGGAGGTAAAGTCTCAGAATCTGTCTGGCTGCTTGGATTTGTGACAGAATGTCAAGGACAGTGACAAAAATCCACCACCCAGCTCCATCCTGCCACCCAAGGAATGGCCTGATGGCGAGAGCCACGCTGGGCTGTGTGGCCATAGCCCCCAAGGACCAAAGGATGGGGACTAAAAGACAGAAAAGTCTAATTTGAAGAGTAGGTGAATATGCAGAGGCAAGCACCATGTGTGTACACCCTTCTCTTCCACTCTTTCATCCCCATCCCCTGTGGGGACTGTGGGACTTCAAAGGCAGATGCTACTTTCAATGAACTTCTCAAACAAAAAAGATTATTAGAGAGTTCAGTGTGTGAAATACTCCTCAAAAAACTAGAACATTGGCTCATCCCTGCTTGCCTTGCAGTCCCAAAAGGCACAGAACTGACCACTGTGAACACATGGCAAGAGGCAAGATATGGTCATGGGACTTGGAAAATCATTTCATTCTTGGACAGTTTCACATCAGAAATAACACCTCATAGCACTTCCCATCATGTCAGTCCAGCATCAAAGAATGAATAGACTTGGACAACACAAGTGTCCAAAATGTTAATACAACTAAAATGAACATGCATTTGCTTTTATGAAGATATTGGCAGCAATAAGACCTGACCTCGCATCCAGCTAATTTTTTTAATCTTCTCACAGTTATAAAAGGGGTAGAGTACAAAAAAAAAAATCTTTAAAGTATTAGTTTTCCTTTCTATTTCAACAAGAAAATCAGGAAATTATTTTCAATGAGATTTTTATTGAAGGACTAAAATTATGTATTAGAAATTATATTTAGGAATCCTCTGAGGATACCTGTTGTAATTTACCACAGAAATCCTGTGGGCCCATGTGGATTTGTAAGTGGTAAAGCACTAGACTAACCCAATTATCTATTTTGTTTTTAGGATTAATTTAGAGGAGAGACAGGACACATAATTGCAGATGGATGTCTAGAAATGTATTGTAAATGTCACATGATATATTAGGGACCCACTTCTCTAAATAGGACTTTGAGGGAACGAAACAGTAATGAAATCTTATGTTGAAGTCAGATTTCGGGGAAAAAAAAAAAAAAAAAAAAAAAAAAGAAAAAGGAAGATTACTTTTTTAAGAAAAGAACACAGGGTTT
>VZRH01006481.1:105801-138086 GCA_013397555.1 Urocynchramus pylzowi
GGAAGATTACGTTTTCATGAAAAGAAAATCTGGACTTCACAACATTCAAAGCTCACTTGGTATCTCTTTCCCTGAGGAGCTGGTCCTTATGAAGTGGTCCTGGTGCCTTTTCATCCACTGCTGTGGAATCCCACTTCCACAAACCCAATTATTTACCTATTCATTTTGACTTTGTTTCTCTTCTAAATGATTGCTTATATACCAAATTGAATTGTGCTGCCTATTGTGTCCCCAAAAAAGAATTAGTTTTCCACCTGTTATAAGGCTGTGTCCCGTTCAGAATGTAATGTTAATCACTAAATCTCAAGAGAATAAACTAAAAGACTACTAGAGAAACAAAACTGGCTCTAAAAACTTCTGTTAAGTCTGTAATCAAATTAAGCCCTAACAAATGCTTGAGAGACACTTGAAATCTTGCATGCATCTGAATTTTTTCCAAGCTAGACCAAGAAAAGGAATTTGACTATGTAGATAAAACTTTTGCAGAATATTGTTTTTTAAAGCTCATTCAACCCAGTCTTTTTCTATGCAAAGAAATACTAAAACCCATTATTATTCAATTGTAGTGGCACTCTCCCTAACTGATGACTGCTCTTGTTGCTGAAACTAACAATAACCATTTGGTCATCAAAGGCTTCTCAGCCCGTTTGCTTCCAGACATTATTTCCAGTTAAGATGTCCTCCTCAGAAAATAAGAAATTCACATGTGTAAAGTACAAAGATAAATGTGTGTACATATGTGGGCTGTGCTCTGTGCAAGGATATGTGTGTAAAGCAATAAATATGTATTTACTGACATGACTGACATGACATCTGGCCTCAGCCCAGGCAAGACCCAGACTGCACAGATGTTGGTTAGCATCTGGGCCAGAAGCAGAATCGCTTCCAGAGCCGGCTCTGCTCTCCACGGAAACTCAAGCTAATTCAATTTCTATAGAGATAATTAGGAATGGAAATGGCCTCACTCCATTTTTGAAGGCTGGCAAGAAACTTTAGCAGTCATCCCAAGACACTGCACTGCACTCAGCAGACTTACAGTCATGGACCAGCATTTTCTTCACCTCTGGAAAATCTGCCATAACTGCAGATCTACACAACAGATCTGCAAAGGATCTGTCCTGTCTGCAACCCTCTGGAAGAGGGCTTTTCTTTCCCACAGGCCAACAGGAAAAATCAATCAAGCTGTTCAACTTCACTGCCCAGCTCACACTCTGGTCTCCTCTAAAGGCTCCAAAATTAACATGAACTTGGGTTCAAAAAATCTGAGCGTGAGACAGATTACTGCTTGCACACAGATTTGCATTCAAGCTACAGCACCAATGCTCCCAGGCACGTCCCCAGACCCAGCTGTGTCAGCAGGTAATGGGAAGAGGAACAGCAGATGGAGACAAGCAGAGCATCAGCACCAGCCACAGGTGTAGTCCCACCTCTGACCACAGACCTGCTTTCATAGATCACACTGACCTCATGCTCAGCTGGACAAATTAAGGTTTTATGCAGACTTAGCTGAACTTTGGATCATTATTATGAAATTATATTTCTGTCTGATAAGTGCTTGAAATCCTTAGGTAGCTGCTTTTAATGCCTCAATGAACAAGCCACTTCAGAAAACTAAGGGATATGAAATAACACTCCCCATTGCCAGGAGGTTGGATATATTGCACAGCAAGCCTTCTCAGGGTCTAGACAAGCCTGCAGGCCTCAGTGATCTCAATTCACATCTCAGAGACCTGTTCTCTGTAGCTCTCTGGAACTGGACTCACTGCTTGGTTAGTCCTGAGCACAGACTTTTGGAGCACTGATTCTCATGGGAGAGAAATTTCCATCCGAAGGTCCATCTCACCCCTCAATTTATTTTCCAGCAGTTTTTCCATACACAAGTGCAACTCTTTTTTTTTAGTGCTGGCTAAATTAACTCAATACACCACACATTTTTTACCAGTCTACAGCATGCACTGAAACTGTTACTTTGCAAAAGATGACACTTTTTACTTCATGGTACCAATAACTACTGGATGTTATGGAAAGTTTTGCCGTGAATTGACTTACGTATTCATCATGCACTGTTTGATAGATTTCTACTGCACCAGTTCAAAACAAAAGTATTGGATTTTTTACAGGTGCAACAGTCTTTGGAAAAAAAAGTGAAGGGAAGAAGCAATACAAATCAATGAAACAATCTCTCTATCATAGAATCACAGAACTGTAGAATGGTTTAGGTAGGAAGAGACCTTAAAGATCATCTGGTTCCAGGCCCCCTGGCATGGGCAGAGACACCTTCCACTAGACCAGGTTTCTCAGAGCCCCATCCAATGTGGCCTTGAACACTTTCAGGGATTTGGCAGCCACAACTTCTCTGGGAAACCTGTTCCAGTGTATCACCAACCTCACAGTAAATTTCTTCCTCATATCTAATCTAAACCTACTCTCTTTCAGTTTGAAGCCATTCCCCATTGTCCTGTCATTTTACGCTCTTATAAAAAGTCTCTCTCCATCTTCCTTGTAGGCTCCCTTCAGGTCCCAGAAGGCCACAATTTGATCACTGAAGTCTTTTCCTCTCCAGGCCCCTCTTAGCCTTTCCTCATAGGAAACAGCAGAGAAATGGTACTTGCCATTCCTTAGTAAGAATTACCAAGCAGAATGCTTGGTCTCAATTTGACAAGAACCAGAAGATGTCAAACCCCAGAGTAAAGCTCTGAACTAGGTAGAGGCAAAGAGAAATGCTAAAGAAACACTAGGAAATGCTGGTTTATAAAAATCCAAGAATTGTTATGAATTTCTTCTTAAGTCAGAGTAGTATTTGTGAGACCATTTTTAAAGACAGAGGAAGGGAATGTGACTTTCTGAAAGCTCATAAAGGCACACATCTGCAGAAGTGCTTGGTCTTTTATCTGCATTGCTGCTTGTCTCCATCCTCTTGAGGCACTGCTAAGTCACTCTCTAGCTTTGTGGGTGCCCCTGTTTGGCCATTTGACTTTCTGAAGCCATTGGAGCCCAAATGTTTGAGAGATAAGAGATTACTCCAGCTGCAGCACAGTAGTCAAATTTTCTTAGCATCCGTTTCATCAAAGACAGTTTGTTCCAAGTTTTAAATTCTAGAAGTGAGGGCACACATTTGAAATGTGAAGGCTGTGGTTCACGCCCCTCTGTAATGGACATCAGCATCAGGTGCCTCTTGCACCCTCTAGGCTGTGAGATGGAGCCATCCTCTTAAATCCCTCCCTATCCCAAATGGTGAGATAGGATATGGGGCATATGGGAGTTGATTTGGTCTTCTAAAAGGATGCCTTCAGATGGGCAAGGATCCAGGCCTGGAGTGCTGTTGGAGCCCTGTTATGTAAACCTACATCCTCACATACTGTTTCCACTCTTTAGATGGTTTACACTGTGGTTTCGTATTATTCTAAGTCACTGGTGCTGGAAAGTTTGGCTTTGTCACAAAATACTGATCTCAGTATAATAGACACTGTGGGCAAAATATCCACACTGAACAGCACCTATGACTAATGTAAGTTAAATCTCAATCTGCCCATCTCCTTAAATGCTGAATAAAGTTTAGAAAATTCCTACTTCAGCAACAGCAGTGGAATGACAGTCACAGATGTCTATAGATTACCTCTCCAGCCATGTCCATGGTAACACAAGCCAAAAGGAGCTGGACATTTGCACTTGAATTCTCCAGATAAAGAATGTAGACTTAACTGAACCCAGATGATACCAGTAAAGAGAAATCCTGCCTGCTACAGTAGAGACCACTGAGATCTGCACCCCAAGCAGAGACAGTCTGCAGGAGATAAAGAACTCCCTTTGATTGAACTTGGCCCATTTGCTTCCCTACTGTGGGAAACCAATAGAGGTGCAAAGAAATTCCCCTGCAGTATAACAGAACTTGGCAATCAAAAAAGTAACACAGTTAGTCTGTCTCCTGGGGGTACCAGCAATACCAAAGCAGTGAAGTCTCTCTCCTTACCATTTTGTCAGTGCTGAACGACAGAGAAAGAGGCAAGTGCAGGGCACAGAGAAGGGGACACATTCAGACACTACAACTCTTCTCTGTGAGTTTTGTTCCCAAATGCATTCTGCCCAACAGAACTTCCCAACTTAGTTTTCTGGCATGAGTCATCAGTAGAACGAAATACCAGAAAACATCTGCTGGATTGTGTGAAGTGGCACAGCTCCATGGCAGGTCATAGAGATTCAGGAAATGTCAAAACAGGTGTTGGGGTTTTTTTTCCAGAACTAAGGAAGCATGGTAACATTTGGATTAGGCTTCCAGAACCTAAAAATACAGATGTCATTCTTCTGGGACCCTGAACAGTCTAGAAAAGTGCGCTGAAGACTCATCTCAATGTTGCAAATCCTTATATTGAGATTTAAAGTCCAGCCCTGTAAATGCATCTAGTGCTTGAGATTAGGACTGAGGCATGTAATCCAGATCCTGAAGACATGGGTAGGCATTTCCTGCCTCCTCATGCAGAAGCCAGAAATGATTAATTATTAGGGTATGATGAGATTAGATGGTGTGAGAGAGCCTCTGGATGCTTCTAGGTATTTAAATGAGAGTACTGAACCATTTAACCACAAGACCACTACTGGTGGTGCTGAAGATACTATGCAGATACTGCAACACCTTTGACAATAAAGATCAGCATCTGGAAAATTTTTAAGTTACAATTAGGATCAATGTTTAGGAATGTAAAACTCTATACATTAATTATTGCTGCATTCTGCAGAGTCCAGAAAGCAACTAATATACCAATTACTGTAAGTACTTCTCAGCCTTGTTTCATTTTTCTGTAACAGCAAGTCCCTGGAGACCCTACAAGCTTTCATTAGGGGTGAATAACAAGAAGCATCTTGAAGAAAAATCTTTATTTGTTAAGCTTTGAGGAAGGTGGAAAGGGAGAAAAACTGAAGCACAGGGTTTGTAGGCCTCTTCTGTTGCTGTTTGTTGCATGAGCCACTCCTTTCTTTATGACTTGGAGACAGGATCAGGTTTCATTCTAGCAGAAAACACACCTAAACAAGCCACATTTGCTGCATCTTTCAGAGCCCTGATCATTGTGGAGAACAGGGGTGCTACCCACTGCTGTACAACACGGGGCTTCTGACCCAGAAGCCTTGTCAAATAGCTTGATGATAAACTCAATTTTGGCATTTGTAAAGTCAAGGGATCTACACATGCTGCTCTAGCAGTATCACACAGGCCCAGTACGACAAAAATTGCTATTGGGGAGTTTTCCCTGTTGCCAGGTTAGCCTTGCTGCACCCTGTAGGGCTCAGCAACACAGAGCAGGACTGGAGTTAGTGCAGTTTGACAGCAGCTGCAGGGGAGGTGAGGGCTGGGTTATGATTAGAAAACCTACCACAAACAGACAGGGTTTTTTTGCAGCACCTTGAAAACTCTGAAAAGTTAGGGAGAGGACTGGTGCTTAAGGGTTTCCAGGGTTTGTCTCATGAGTTAGAGGAAGTAATGATCTGGCTGCAAATCATGTTGTGGATTCCAGCTGCTACAAAATAGTGTACTTGGAGACTCAGTGTTGTTCTCCAAGGCCTACAATACACCAAATCTACAAGGTGAAGGCCTTAAACCAAGGTGGGGGGTGGGGATGGGGTGTGTGCGTCAGGGTTGCGTTTTAAGAAACTACAGCAGGAAGAATGTCTGGTCTTGCTGTGCCTTGTTCACTCTAGAAAGGTGGGGAGAGGATCTAGATAACTAAAAAGCTGTGTATCCTATACAGTAAATAACAATACAAGACCAAGAGCTCTTGTTCTCATCAAAATTTTCTGTGCTGTGTAGTACTGAAGAATAATGAACTTTCTGGCTGCATCTGGTTCTGTGAAACCACTCTGCTCCCTCCAGCTTTACCCCAAATCCCCACCCAAAACAAGCATGAAATTCATTTTTCAGGAGTTATTTCAGACTGAAACTAAGCTTCTCAACCATTCTATCAGCTGCTTCCACCCTTACTGCCTGGAGCATGCAAGACAGCCCATCAAGACCTGGACGTCAAATCAGGTAGATGGGGAGCAGCACCTTCCCTAAAATCATCACAGAAGGACTTGGGGCTGCCAAATTCTTCTTCTCACCTCATCCTTCTGAGCTCTTGCACAGCAAGAAAATTGTGTTTGGCTGTTTCCAGCTCTTCATCCCTGTTCCCAACCACAAATCCCAAATGGATGTACATGGAATCCCCATATATAGAGAGACATGAGGGACAGACTGCCTTCAGTTCACCACCAAGTTTTCAACCTCTGCCTGTCCCTACACCATCCCACAGGGAATGTGTTTGGATCTCACAACCAATCCCAGTGCATAAACTCAGAAATTTCCAAAAGGCCATACCTACCTGAAGTCATAATAAAAGGATCTTGACCATCAAATGTAACTCCTCTCCATAAAACCCTCCTAGCTCTGCAAAAAGCATCAAAAACAGATTCTTTCACTTGTCCAACTCAAACCTTAAACCTGACATTAACTTAGCCTGTCCACTTAGTCCTGAGGGAACCTTGTCCTGGAATATGTCACTGAGTTGTGCACAATGAAGTAATGACTTCAATTCTCCGAGAAGAACTCTTCTTTCCCAAAATCTTGTTGCTGCAAAACAACTTCAGAAAAATATCTCTAAATGCATTGGGATTTGCATCCAGCATTCAAGGCAGTTATGTAGACAGGACCTGCCTTCCCTGAGTATCTGTAACTTCTGTTCTTTCCTGTCTTTTTAGGAGCTGCAGGATGCAGCAAGGAGAGGCTCTCTAGTTGCTGTAGGCACTCTTTCATCACCCTGACATTAGTAATTATACTCCAAGATAGCTCCAGCCTTAAGCCCATAAACAGATACCTCTTACTCTCTGTGTCCTGCATAAAAACACTGTCTAGATGCTTTAAATCCCCATATCCCTAATTGTAATCTAATCCCTAACATCATCACTACCCAGGGGACCATAAACTACATTAGAAGACCCAATTCCCTTTAGTATGAATCCTCCCCCTCTCTTTCTGGTCTGTGCAGGATACAGGTAGCATAACTTGTTTGGCTGCTTCATTTTTCTCTACCTCTAACCTGAAATGCATTGTGAAATGCAATTACATAGCAGGACACAACAGCCTTCAGTCCCCATGGTTTATTGCCCAGGCTTTACAGCATGTCTCAGTAAAAATGTCTGTAAGTGCATAAATGTCTGTCATGAGAAATTTACCCCTAAAGTGATATGTAGCCCATGGGGCCATCCCATTCCTGAAATCAGTTAAGTCAGAGAAGCAAAAGCAGCCAGACTGGTTATTCTTGTCACAGCCTGCAGAGCCCAGAAAGGCAGGCAGAGAGCTGCTTTCAGTGGGGCACTTGCACGATTTACACAAGTGGTTGGTCCCCTGAGTACATTTGAGGTTGAAGCTGTTTAGGAGTCCAGAGCTGAGGAATTTTAGGACATCATTACTGCATCATCCAGCAGTGGCCAGCCAAGGAGATGGGAAGTAAGAGGAATATAGCCCACTGAGCAGAGGATCTCTTCCTGTTTGAACTGCTACCCAGGTACATTTGAGGTTAGACTTAGGTCTGGGGTTTCAAAGTCTAAAGCAGACAGACAGGCTTTTCTTGCTGCATCAGGCAGAACACAGAAAGTTCAGTAAGCAGACACTTGTGGCTAGGCTAGGTTCCTGTCTAGCACTCCCAGATATTAGCCTAGTGATCCAGAAAACGCTGCATTTCAAGTCATAATTATTGTGATTCTTTCCGGGGCCTATAAATGGAAATAATTCTGCTGCTTGGGGAGCTCTATGCCTTTTTCAGACCCTGACAAAGTGAATGGTTTGGGTTGGAAGTGACATTAAAGATCACCTATCTCCAAAACCCTTGCCAAGGCCTGGGAACTTTCTTTTCTTGCCCAGATTACTCACAGTCCCATCCAGCCTGGTCTTGAACTATTCTGGGAATAGGGAATTCACAACCTCTCTGGAATAGGGCAACCTGTTCCAGTGCTTCACCACCCTCACAGTAAAGAATTTCTTCACAATAGCTGGTCTAAACCTGTGGATGTAACAGCCTGGTCAGAGAGTGAGAAAACAAGACTAGTTTTCTCACAGTGGACTTGTGAGACTTTTTAGGGAGTTGTGGAGAAATGGTGATAACTTGTTAGTATAAACAACCTGCAGGTGGTGTTTTCCTACTCTGTTTTTCTGTTCTTCTCAACGACTTTGGAAAGATGTTTTTGTTAACTAGCCAATCAAGTAGAATGTGTCAAAGCTGTCTATAAAAAGAGAAGAGTTTTTCACATTAAAACTGCTGTTGTGCAAACCAGCCTTCTGGTGAGTCTGTGTCGTTTCTTGCTCAATGACAACACTAAACCTACCCCCCTTTGGTTTAAGGCCATGCCCTTGTGTTATGACCCTCTCCAGCTTTTCATAGGCCACCCTTATGCACAGGAAGGCTGCTATAAGATCTCCCCAGAGCCTGCTCTTCTCCAGGCTGAACACCTCAACTTTCACAGCCTGTCTTCATCAGAGAGGTGCTCCAGCCCTGTGATCACCCTAGTGCTCTCCTCTGGGAGCCTCTTTTTATATACAGGAACCAACAATGTTAAGGGCACTGAAGTGTCTTGAGTTAATAGGAGTCACAATCTGATGCTGTCCTTAATTTTAGGGACTGTTTTCTGGGTGTTTCATGATGGATATCCAAGTGACAGCCAAGGAATCTAAGGTGTGAAGGAACCTGAATGCCTCAGGGACATGAGATCTGGGAAGTGACCATGAGTGTGTGGACACCAAGGCAGAATATTCTCTGTTACTGAAGAGCTTTGTTTCCTGTTTACAGTAGTGCTGAGGCTGGGGCTGGAGCTAGCACTTGGAGTCAGTCACTTTAAAATATACCTGCTTTTGGTGACCTCTGTCTTGCAAGGGTCATGCTCAGTAAATGCTGAATTGTTTTGTCTGGAATGTCTCCAGTGGTGTCCCTGATGTCCCTGAACAACCTTTGGAGGAGCAGCCATCTTGCTGCCATCCCAGCCTGACTGCTCCCTTTGGAGCAGGTGGGTGCTGGTAGCACCCTGAGCAGACCAACCACGGCAGCATGGGACAGGGTATGTACCTCCAGCCTCAAACACCTCAGGAATGTCTCCTTACTGCAGTAACCTGCAGAAACCATGGTTTCCTCCTGTCCACCCATGCCCACAGCCCTCTTGGCCACCAGAGGATGCCCCTCTGGCACTATGCCCAGGGCAGATGACCACTGCTGTGCTCCTTTCACTGCACATCTGCCTGCAGACTTGGTGATGTGTGTTAGACATCAATCTCTGATCCTTGCAGGTCAGCAGGTAACCTCTCTAAGTAAACGAGCTTCCAAATTAAAGACAGGCATGTTGCAACAAGGGAACTCAATCTGATTCTGAAGGTGAAAGATCAAGTTTATTAACTAAGCCACCCACCTCCTCAGGAATATTACAAGAATTAAAACCAGACTTCCTGGTGTTATATATGCAAGGGCTGTCAACAGCATAAATTATGCCTGAAGATGTTTTAGCTGCTGCTCTGAAAACTTATGGAGACTTCTTGTGATTTAAGGATTGCAAAGTTGTGTTTTATAAAATTTATGTGAACAACATCCTGTCCTTTACCTACAGACTTGGACAATTGCAGTAAGCTGTCTCTTATTAAGGGCACAAAGCAGATATCCAAAGATTTACAATATTTGTCAATGAAGAATCTCCTTTTGTTGTTTAAATGAGAAATTCAAAATGAGATAATGTGCTCCAGCTACAAAACAACTGGTAGGATAAAAATTTTATTTAAAAAACAAGAGTTGAATTACCAGTTCCTTTGTGATCATTAAGGGCATTAGATCCCAATAGTTTATGGCAGTTCTCATACAAATGCTAAGTGTTAAAAGTCAAAATGAGCAGCTGATCTCGAACATAATCAGTGTTGAAAGTCACTGAGAGGCTAGAAAAGCTGACAGCTCATTTGCAGCACAAAGAGGAATTACCATACCATTCATGATAGACAAAGTTGGAACCAATAAGAAAGAAATTACCTTCTCTCCATTAGTTGTACTGCTTAAGCATGTTGAATGCCACAGAATTTCCTTGAATGGAGATGGGCATTATTAACTTAATTCAGTTCAGGCTGGTGTAAATGAGGACTAATTCAATTTAAATCAGTGACTAATTCAATTTTAATTCAATTTTAATTAGTCTAATATGAATAAGTTTATCATTATATTTTCTCTGTCTAAATTCTTGCATGTGAGCTCCATCACGTAATATTTTTTTCTAAATTCCCCATCAGTGCTTAGAGTAAATGGTCATAATAATAATTGTAAAGCCTTACACCAGAATTAATCTGATAAGATGTTTGTACACTTGGCATGAAAAAGAGGACACAAGATGTGTTGAAATCTCTCTGGGGAAACAGCCAACCATCAGCAGTAGTTCACTGACTCTTTCTTGAGGAAAATTGACAAAATAAAAACCATCAATCTAATTTATTAAGTTATTCATTTAAAAATAAAATTACTGATCATACATCCTGCAACTGAGTGAATTGACTATTAGTCAGAGAGTGGAATAATTTTGCCTGTGTGCTTGCTAATTATCTAAAACCAAAGCAAAATCCAGGAAGTTGCTAATTCATTGATACTACACACTACTGCTTGCAAAAACATTATTTTGTGGAAGAATTACTCTGTAAATGGCCTTAAAGTGATAAAGGCCATAGAGACCATCTGATTGAGGGCATGTTAGAGACTCAAATGCAGCACCAGCCTGGCCAACCAGCTCTTTATAAAATCACTTTCCCATTAAGTGCTGGGAAATTTTGATCCTTATGTATATAAGGATCAGCACTTTTTCATTGAAATCATGCTTTGGGGACATGGGTGAAACATTAGTCTGGAGCACCTGGCTGTGCCCAGCACACCCTCCCTTACAGGCCACCTCCTCCCCACTCAGTGTCACCTGTGCCAGCGTCCACTTCAGGGGAAGTTTCAAAGAACAGAGTTCTCATCTGATCTTTAATTTTGTTTTGGAAATGAGCCACACACAGCAGAAATACCCTTGCAGCCTTGCCTCTGGATGTAGAAGAGTTGTGTTTGCTGGCAGATAGTAGAAATGACCCTGAGCTCCCACTTCTTGTCCTTGTGGGGTACTTCCTGAAGTTCTGATGTTGCAGATTGAGTGACACCATGTGGGCCACAGAGTGCTAGAGGTGTCCATCATACATGCACATCTATGAGGCTCCCAAAGCTTTCCCAAATATCCAGAAGTATGCACTTGTGCTTTTCAGACATGGCTGCTGGATTCTGTAAGAGCTTCAGATCCCCCCTTTCTGGCTTATGCACCCCTATAAATGCATGACACAGAGACACAAACATTTATCCAAACAAACTTGAGCAGTTTCCAATGAGGCCATGATTTCTCCTCATCTGGTGCAGGAGGAGAGCTGGCAGCACCAGGACATGCAGCTCCCAGTGTCACAGCAGGAACAAGCAAGAGACACTGGGGTCAGTGGACTTTTTCAGTGCTGCCTGAAATGGCTGTGAAAGCAAACAAAAGGAAACTGTTGGGAAGCACTAAGTCCAGTACCCCAACAGAGCTGGCTGGGTTTGTTGGCGTCATGGCAGGGCTCTGTCTCCACCCACACATCATGGACTGACACCACAGCAATCCTCAAGAAGAATATACTCATTTTTTAATAAGAAATTCAGTGATTTATCTGATAAGGGAGCAATTATCTGAAGACAATATCATCATTTGTGGGTAGGAAGCCATCCTCTGTCATGCCAGGGATGTGACCAAACACAGTACATATTTTACTTTGGACTAAGTGTTCCCTTTCATCTAGAATGTGGCTTCCTTTCACAACTCTAGCTGGCTTGCATAAAGCTACCTTTCATCTGATTTCCTAATAAATAAGCCTTTTAATTCACATGGGGTCAGTTGCTGGTGACTAGAATATTTTCTGCAGGAACGTGTCAGAGCAGGTACATAATACATTTACTACAACGTATCTTGTTAAGGAATGAACTCTACAGGAGTGTATCACGACACCTGAACACCAGGAACTGGCTGTGAGAGCCTTTCCCTCCCAGTTCACTCCAGCCCTTCACTGCAGAAGGGAGCTGCAGGGAAATCACAGAAACCTGATTTCCCAAATAGTTGTGTTTATTCCCTCTTTTTTCTTAGACAATGCTAAAAGAACTTAATTCCTCTGCAGGAAAAAGGTAGAGCTCAAATTCCTACAAAAACCTGCTTCTCTAAACTCTTGAAAGCAGGAATAGTCTGTCCTGCTGGGAAAGCAGCAGCAGGTTTAGAGTCTGTTCAGGCTCCTCTGCTGGGAGCCCCAGCGTGCACCCGACCATGAGCCCATCCATCTTCCTGCCAGCCAGGCAACCTTCCCCTCCTTCTAGGCTACTGCTGATCCCAGCTCTCTGCATCAGTGCCTGGAGGTGACCAAGGCTGGCAGGACTTGGGCTGAAGGGCAGCCCTCACTGTGTGTTCAGCATGAATTAAGTGGCCTCCAGGACTCCAAGAACTCAGAGTCCTGAAGAACTGAGTCACCTCCAGTCATCATCCCACACCTTTGGGGGACACAGTAACACGTTCAGTCCCTTTATTACAATTCAGTAGTGGCTCTTATTCATCTATTTCAAGCCATTCCCCACCAAAATCCTTGAAGACTGTAATCCAATTCCCATTGCTTCCAGTGCAGATGATTTAGTCTATCACAGAATATAACTATACACAGAGCTGGAATAGACATGGCTTTGAAACAATTTACTTGCTGCTGCTTAAGAAAAGTCCCGACCATCAGATCTTCATTTCTTCCCGCAGAAAACAAAGAACAGATTTTTTAGTGTTTGGTCTGTTTCCTTGCTGCTATTACCAATGCACTGGCATTAGTTTAGAAGAAGACCATCCTACTAAGCATGACTATCCTTTTTAAAAAATAATTGCTAGGGGCAACTTACAGCAGGCTCAAAGAGGGCAGAGAGGGAGATGGGGAAAGAAGAAATTGCTTTGTTTTGATCCATTGCACTCACAATCCCTCAAATTGTCTTTGATTTATCTTCTTAGACTGCTTTCACCATCCCAAACAGCCAGAATCACAACCTAATTTCTCCCATGTCAGCAGTAAGATTAAAACTGAATCACAGCTACCAGTTTTCTCTCTACTGCATTATTTTAAATTATATGCTATAATATATTTGTGATCAACTTTATAGGCTATGGCAGAATAGTTGTTCAAACTGCCCAGCAGATACTAACTGTGTGGGCTTTCCCCACAAGTGACTTCCATTGGAAAAATGGGATATCACAGTTTGGAGCCCCTCCTGCACCCGATGTGGATAGTCTGAAAGGCACTCCACTCTTCAAAGCTGTATTAACCTGGTCTTAATTCTGAGATTGTATCACAGCTTAAGGGTAAAATGCTACAGAAATATTATGTTAGTCTCAGACAGGCAATTCAAATCTAGGAACTTGTTACTAAGCATTATAAAATAGACTAAAATTAGAAAGATATGCAAAAGCACAGTAAGGCACCTAAAAAAACCTTCTTAGAGTAATACTATGTGAGGACTCAACAGGTCTGATTAGCTTTTTGTTAGCACTCTCTAGATTTTTGAGACATCTGATTTTTTTAAAATCATGTCACACAAGAACTTCTGCAAGCTTGTCAGGATGGGCACATAACAGGAGAGAAATGAGGAGGAAAAATACTCCAAGTTTTTCAGGAAGGATTAGGGTTATCCTAGAGCAGCACACACATGGGATTGCTCCATATATTCAGTTTATAATCTTATTCTCAGGAAGCTGCTGAGAGATATTAATGGTTGGTAGGGGAAGTACTTCATACTCAAGTGGCTGAATAACATTTTTCAGCCTGTATTGAGGCAGTGCCCAGAGCTGCAATTTAGTTATACCAGGATGACAAGCCCTGGGGTTTCTTTTTCACTATTGCATCCATTGCGTTTGTGGCAGAGCTGTTATCAGTTCCCTGTATATTAAGAAATTTACAAATGCAAAACCAGACAAGGTCCACATGCCCAAATTATTGTAGCTTGAAGAAAGATTAGTTTAGAAAAGCAGATTTTTGAACCTAGTGAGCAAAGCATTATTTCAACTTCAAAACTCTTGCAGCTGTTGGAATCACCAGTGTTATGGGGACTTCTTTGTCATGTCCTGGAGTCAGCAATAGCCAGGCTGAAATGGGAACCCTGAAATGGGTCCCTTTCAGTGAAGATGTGCAGACACTCAATTGTCTGTCCAAGCACCCCCTAGCCAAAAGAACAGGGATGCCAGCAGGGATATTGCCTGACTGACCTCCTTCCCTGCTTCTCTTCCTCCTGTGCCATAGATATGAGGCAAGGTGAGCATGACAGTGTCTCTGCCACTGGTCATGTTCCCTGTGGGAGGAAGAGTCACAGGCACAGGGCTGCAGCAGAGCTTTGGAAAGCCTCACCAAGACCCTGGTCCAGTCACAGCATGGGAAGGCTCTTACTTAACCTGTGAGTTTGAATCATGCTGAATGGGAAGGGAGTCTCATACATCTGAGATCACTTCAAGATACCACAGAAATTGAAAACATTTCAGGGTAAGGTGGTGTAGTCCCACTGCAGGTCCTTCCTCCATTTTGGAGCTCTCCTATGAAGCCCCTGGAAGCAAAGAAGCTGCCAGATGATGAGAACTGATGAAAACAATTGTTTTCCAGAACTTTTTGAACCATGGTTTACATGGGTTTTACAAACCACATCCACACTTCATTTTTTGTTGTAAATACAGAAGGGACTGGGAACAGCAACATTTTAAAGAATAAAGGAGACATTAGTTGCAAAAGCATTTCCCACTGCTGCCTGGTTGTCAGAGCACAGCCCCAGGCTGCAGTTAGGAGAGCACTCTCCCTAAAAGCAAAGCTTGTTTTTGCTAAGGTTAAGGAGCTCTTGCCCCCAGACTGTTATTTCTGTCCATGTGCTATATTTCAGCATCTTTTTACTTACACCAGTGCAACTGTTTGTTAAACCATGCCATAATGCAAGTTTAAGAAACTTTTCAAGAAAAAGTTGTGGGCTTGTGGAGGTTACTTTTGCCTCTAATGCATGGTTTTCATGTCTGGTTGAAATGAAAAAGCCCTACAAGCAGAGTAATGGCACAATGGAGGAAGCAGCGCAGGCAGGAAGGGAGGCAGCTCAGAGCAGCAATTTTTAAACAGCTTTAACCTTAGAGAAATCATGTGTGTAACTGCAGTGTGAGATCCCCAAGCACTGCAGGCTGTGCCCTGTCCTGATACAGCCCTCCTGCTCACCTCTCCTCCTCTCTTGCCATTTCCCCCTCTGTGGACTGGGGAGGCCATGCTCAAACACCATGAGCTACCTGTTTGTTGTCCACCTGTTATTTCAGGAGGTTTTATGGTACTGGGGGATTATGGTTTTATATTCACCACTCCAGGTGTTCATGTAAAAGGGTAATGGAATTAATGCTTTGGCTTTTGTGATATTTTTGTTTTCAAATTCAAGTTCCCCAAAAGAACCTTAGCTCTTCCAGGCCCTCAAGCACAGCCTAATCCCACTGTAGATGATATCTATCAAATGGCCTGAAAAGGAACGTCAGAAGGGTGCCAGTAAAAGCTTCTCCTCTGTCACATCAACAAATTGTCCAATAAAACCATGCAGGGAGATTTGACAAGGTATTAAAAAAAAAAACCACCAAAACCACCAAACAGAAAATGCAGACCCTATTTCCACACAGGGTAAACAAGCAACAGAATGTAAAATCGGTGTATCTGTTTCCTCCATAGATCTTCTTTTAAAACTGGTACCTTGTCAATTAGATTACTGATGAAAAGGAAACAGAAAGATGATACTAGCTGGATTTCAGGGATGTGACAGTAAGATTCCACTGCTTATTCATGATGCATTAGTCTGAAAGAGAAAAGACATCTCTCTGAATGGCCCTCATGATAGTCTTGTGAGAATAAGCAACAGACAGAGTGGAGCCCATCTGGGATTTTACCAGTTAGACACTCTCAGGGCAAAGACCTTGTATTGCATTAAAATATAATCTTGAATGACACCATTTGACTCTTGCAGAAATAATTTCACATGTATTAAACCAGGATTGCATATAACATTATGTAATTTTTATCGGTGGCTTCACAATTGTGTATTTTGTTCCTGCATCCAAGACATTAAATTTCATTAATTGAATTTCATCTTATCAAGCAGCAGCCAAACAGATGCTCAGTGAAGATGAGGAGAAGAAAACAAAAAGCTTTTTCACTCTGAGGGCTCTGCTGTATGTCATGGGTGCTTCCCTGGGCTCACAAATCACTGGGGATAAAATGGATGCCTACAACAAACCAAAGCCTTGGCCCTAGAAGAGGGAGCCAGAAAGCTGGCTCTGTGTGACAGTAGCTGCAGTGGACTTTAAACCAATTGTATGCTGTCATATGAACCCTCCATACTGGAGTCACAGCTTTTATTATTTATTCATACACACAGAGTAGTGCTGCTGCAGCAGTTGTGAAGGAAGCCTGCCATTAGCAGGCTCCCTGGACTCTCAGGCCAGTCCAAGCACTCTGGCACATTTCCACCAAACACAGAACTGTGGTGTTTTCTTACACAAGCAGCAGAAATGCCCTTCAAAAACAAGCTTGCTTCTTTGGTGTTTTAGCAACAAATACTGAACATGCTTTTCGTGTTCATAAGAAATCAGATATTTCTCTGTCCAAAACCCTTTGTAAGAAGAATCCCTGCCCTCATTTTACTGTGGTCTGTGCAGAGGGAGTCTTGACAGGGCACCCACAATTGTTCAGATAATTCTTGATATTAAGATTTTCAAGAGTGACAGTGAATTATTTCAGTTAAACTGTATCACCCTAAAATGAGACAGCTTTTAACAATTCAAGAGATCAAAAGCACCACCAACAGAGAAAAACAGGAAATTTTAGTTCTAGGAATGAAATTCACATCAAAGGATGCTGTGCTTCCATTTCTTCATCATAGCCTAAGCAAATGAGACAAATCCAAGCTATTCACTGCGCTGTATTTCAGAGAGGATTTATTGATTTTAACAAGTTTGGGGCAATAATACATGACAAAATCTACCAAAAGTGTAGCATAGGACTTATTCTCTGTTCTTTCTATGTGCATAAGCATGGAAGTTAACAAAAAAGTTTAATTATATTTTATTGCCAGGATAGGCCAAATGTCTATCCTACACTAATTTCAAGCCTCTGACCATGGCAAGCTGCTGATGCTTCAAGAAAGGTTACAACAGGGCAAGTAGAGACCAGATCTTCTGCTGGAGAGGAACCACAAGAAACTTCATAGGCCAGAGATTAATCTTATTTAAAGGTTACTGATGAGCTATGAAATCGTTAGTCCAGGTTGAGGGGAAGGAAAATATAGATTTTCTTAGCTTTTGGAGAAGTATAAAACCAACCCATATCTCATCTTTTTGGGGATTCCCTTATAATTAGGAATAAAGGATTGAGTCTATGCACAGTCTGTATCTCTCAGAGCACACCACAACTCACCCATTGTGAATATTGTTTGCATTGACAAATGGATGTCAGTCTTGCTCATCTTCAGATATGGCATCAGTATAACTTAGAAATAGCTGAGCTGGTGCTATGCCCCAGGTCTTGGCAAGGCAGTGACACAGCTGGATGGCTGCTGAGATGAGGCTGTCCCAGCCAAACCCAGCTGGAGAAACTCTGCTGAACTGCAGCTGAACTGCCTTCAGTTCTCACATCAAAAGTTTTGTTGATAATATTCAGTAAATATTTTTGGGGAACACTTTACCAACACTTCTTTTTATTATTATTTCTGGAAGTCTGACAGCAAGTATTTTTCCTCACCCATAACACCCATGTCCAGCAGACCCAAAGGAACAAAGCAATGCTGCATGAGTCTCTGGCTTCACTTCCCCATGGATGTAGGAGCCATGCCATGGCAGATCAGGCTTGGGCTGGGCATTAGGAGACCAGACCATTTGGGTACCTCAGCAGTGACTCATTTTTGAACTCATTGTTCCTGAGTTGCCTCAAGAAGCCACTCATTCTCTTTATGCATCACTGTTTCCAGCTGGTAAGTAGAGATAATGTTGTTTACCCAGCTTCATAAAGTGGTCTGACTAATGAAGGTGGAAAAACACTCATAAACTGTCGTGCTGAAGACACCAAACCTAGGGAAAATACAGAGATAAACCAGATGTTCTTGATGGTCTGTCTGCTCTTTGAAAGATTTCTTAGACTGATATGACCAAATATGACAGTGGATTAAAAAGAAATAAAACAGAAGCCAGCAAAATATTATGGGTGACAACAACACAAAGCAAACAACTAGCCTGTAGGAAAAGAAAATTATTCATTTGCCGATGGCTGTAAAATCGGCCAGCAAAATGCCCAAGGAAATGTTGAGTAGATGAAGACTTGTTTGCCTTGAGTGCCTACAGTTCATTGATTTTAATTTAGCAGCATTCACAAGAACTTGTTCTTCATTTAGTCTCCCATCAATATATTTGAACCAGTATGTCTTTAAAGTCAACCAGCTGTAATAAGAAGATTTTTTCCAGCATAGATCGTTGCAACAAAGAGAACAGTGGAACACTTTTTCCCAAACCATTTACTGGTCTCCAGGGAGATATAATTTCCTTTCAAACTGAACTACATTTCAATTCATAGGACATTTTTATTAGCCATTTTGGACTAAGTAATAGACTCCTTTGGAAGCAGTTCCCTCATTGTCACAATACCAATTAGCAACGAAATATCACAAGGTAAAGTGAGAAGTTGACAAGATACACATCTGTCCCTGCCTGGCACTTTGAACAAAACTGTCCCTCTTGTACTCAGCTGCTTAGCTGACACTCACAACTGCACGTTGCCATACCTAAACAAGCAACAATTCATTTCTTTATGTGGAGTTGCAGAAAGCACTGACATGTGAAAAAGTCAAGAAGTCGTTTCCACACTCAGTAGGAACATGGTGGAAGGCAGGAGGAGGCTCTGTACTCTGAGTGGCGTGAACCTCTCCTGAAAGCAGAGGCAATAAGTCACTCTGAGCCATGGAAGGGACAAGTGCCCACTTCAGCATGAAGCTGCAGCTCAGGAATGGTGGTGCCTTGCAGCTTTTGGGGATGATACAGGAAGTACCTGGTTCCCACAAGCTGCTGATGCAGTGCCCTGGATCATCACGGCTGCTACCAATGCACAGAAAAATAATAGAAGATGAAGGAATGGTAGACTGAGCTCTTAAGAAGAAAGCCAGTGAGCAAACAGAAGGTGAAGCCTCTGGGCCCACCAGCTGGAGCACATTGGGTCTGCTCTGCGTGAACGCAACCGCACAAACCACCGCCACACACCGGGGATGTGGGCACGCTGATGTTTGTGCTCTCTGCATTTTGGGTTGGATGCAGTTTCCTTTCATACTCTTTTTTGAAAGAACTTACTATTCCAGACATTTAAGGAGTATAGGAAAGTTTGCAATTAATGACTAGTTGGCCATTGCTGCTTGCTTTTATACTTATTTCTTGAGGAAAGAATCAGTAGCCTATGCATGGCACAAAACTAATGTAATCAATGCTATGATTTGAAAAATTAAACTGCCACTTCATCAGGAAGTACCAGAAAAAAATCAAAATCTGAAAATACTCTTGGGGCAGCAGAGTGCCTAAACTGTGTATTAGATAGGCCAGGAACAAGATGATATGAAACCTTCATTATTGCAGACTGGACTGAATAACCAATATTTGTGTGACATGATATGACATGACATACGACTGTTGCCAACTGAAATCTGATTAGTGACTTCAAGTACAGAAGCTTTTTAGAGCTGTATTCAGACAATGAGGAAGAATTAAAGATCCAGGCAAAGTTTCACAAAGCAAATAATTTCCTTTTAATTGAAACCGTAAGGGCACAGTTTTGGAGGCAGTGAATGCTTTGGAGTCTTTTGCTTCATTTGAACATAAGTGATTTTAAGCATATTATTACATGAGTATATTGTACTACGTCCCTCACTTGGAAAAAAAAAGGCATGGAAAGGCAGCAGAAAAATACATTTCCCTCATCCATCCCATTCTGGATGTGGTATACCAGCAAGTTTTGGCATGGCAGCATGTATTAATACTATACATCTATATGGGAATCATAGACCACATTTTTATGTTACAGTCTTAGCCAATGTTTCCTTCTTGTAAAACATCCAAGGTTTCTGGTAGAAGCTTTATTACAAAAGATGCATTGTTTCCACTGAGTTATGTACTGAGAATAATCAGGCAAAATTGTGATATTAACCCTAATGGAAACAAGACATCTCTTATTATTTGCTGTTGATGAAACTCAGTGATTTAAAGACACAAACTGCCCCTCTATGATTAGCGTTAGAAAGGTAGAGAAAATTACGTTAATTTCTGTGTCTTCCTTCTGCAATCTGCCTGGTCTTAAAAAGACCCTTTGTAGAGGCAGAAACTCACTCTTGAAAGCTGCAAATCCTTGCCTGTTGTTCCACTGAACAGGGGAAGGGATAAGAGCTGGGGAGTGGGGCAAGGCAAGTAGTGAAATGGCATTTTGCCAGCTGGGGACATGTTCTGGAAAGTATACACAGATCACATGAGGTTTTTGTTGTTCCCAGTTGCTAAATGTCATGAAATTATGCTTAAATACTTTAAATAGTTTCCACACATCACTTTAACATTGCTGTGGTTGCATCAGGTTCTGTGATCACAGATTAAATGTTTGGGTCAGTTTTAAATGGAAGAGCAGACAGCAGCATTCACAAAAAAATACAAGCAGTAGCGTTTGGGTGCATGTGTTGCTGAATTGCAGGGTTTTCCCACTGAACCCCTAGTTTAAAGGTTTTAAAGGATTTCTCATTGGACTACAGACAGGGAAGCAACATGAACAGGGAAAATATGGCCACACAACTACTGCCCCTGCAAAGCTGATCTTTAGGGGATGCACTCAGGGCAACTGCTGCAGACTGGGCAGGTCAAAGTGCCACATGTGGAAAGGAGGATCACTTCTTGACTCCCACACAGTTCATTAAAAAATGAGACTTTTAATGAAATTTCAGGTAATACATATTATTACACTGTTTACTAGCTTGCAACAATAACAGTCCAACAATTGCCTGTCCACATTAAGCTGTTTGTGTAACTTCTGTGCTGTCAGAGTCCAAAACTGACTGGGGAAAGTATCTCTCCATGCTCAGAACAGGAGAAACTATTCTAGTTGTACTTTGGGATGTAGAAAAATAAAGAGAAGTCATGCTCTCCTTCATAAAAACTTAGCTAAACACATGTACATATAAATGAAGTAGTCACATAAACTAAGACTTTATTTTCTGTGTCCAGACAATCAGATCACAGTTTTAAGAAGACAGTTCCTTTGTATTTAAAAGGGAAAAGGATGTTAAATAACAATTCGGATCTATCCACTATCATATTTTAAGAATTATAGCTGAGACCTGATTCAATAAGTTTATCCAAGGTGCTGTGATGTTAAAATTCATAATGATCTTGGAGTACATAACAAATACTCGTAAGCATAAAGTTTAGGAAGTTAAGAAATACGTTTTGCCAGAATTTCACTTTTTTTCTCCATTTTGCAATATAACTTGCACAATTGCTACACACCATGTTACAATGAGACTCTCACCAGATAGTCAGATAGTACCTGTGGCACCCACAGCACTATATGAAAATCATATAAATTATCTAAATTGTGTTAGGCTATAATTAATTATACAAAGTAGTCATTACCATAGCACATATACTTAATATTTTTTTCACATATTGCCTGTCCTGCAGAAAGTTTTGTTGGTTTTTTTTTTTTTTAAATAGGGTGATTTTAGAATGAAAAGTGCATATGGACAATAAATTATGTACAGAGAACTGTCAAGTGTGACTTTTGGATAAAATACTTCAAGATTCTTAGATGCTGTAGTGGCAGAAAAAAATGAATGCAAAACTCTGACTTGAAAAATCTGCAGTTTCCCAAGGTTAGCACAATCCATTCTGATTTTGGAGACCTTCACATGGTCCCCTCACTAGAGGCAGGAAAGGCAGTAGTAAGGGAGATGCCTTCCTATCCCCCTGTGCAGGGTGGGAGATTCTGTTGAAACCTCTGTGCACGTGGTGTGACTGCTCACATAATTGCTGGCAAATCCCACGACCACGGCCCAAAGTTGGAGTTATTTGAAAGCCCAGCCTAACATCCCAGTAGTCTGGGCAAGTAACAAAGTGACAATAAACTCAGGGCAGCTGTGAGATGGATTTCCCAGTATGGCCATACTGAGGAGCTGGTGCCTTTGGGCTGCTAATGTAAGGCAGTAAATAGCATTACAGCAATTATTTCACTTTTCAGGCTGCAAAACCAGTGAAATGCACCTAAAGACGGACATTACCACCTGCCTATTCTAACTTGGTAGGAAGTTGGCTGAGACATGCTTCTGTCTGGGTGGGGTGCAGGCATGTTCCAGCAGGAAAGCCATATGGGCCTTTCCATGGCTGCTCCTGCACTCCTCTGCCACGCACAAACCAGGGCTGCTGTGGAGAGAAGTGGGGCAGGCAGGACTATGCAGGCAGGGATGAACAATGCCTTAACAAGAACAAAAGCAATTTCAAATCCCACCAGTTTGTTAGATTACTTAAGACATTTGACTGAATGTCAAAAATGTTTCAATGAGTAGCTTTACCACCCAGATCTTATTTCTTATTATCTTTTTTTCCTCTTTTGGAAGAAAAGAAAAAATCCTGAAACTTAGTAATTAACTGTTTGATTTCAATTTTCCTCAAATATGTGTTTTTAATTCCATTGTGCAAATGTGGCCCAAAGCAATAAGGCTTTGAACTGGTTAACTTGAAACTACAGAAATACCTTTCCAAGTCCAGTTAGGACAAAAGCTAAAACCTCAGATTCTGAAGTCTTTCTAATACCCCTGTTTTGCCCTGATATTTTCACAGACAACTGCAGGCATGTCTCACACACCTATGTTTTTCATTTCCAGCAGCTCCACAGAACCGATCACCTTTCTTCCAAATGGATTTGATCTGCAGGGCACTGGCTTAAATAAAGTGTGTGGTGCCATGTGTGCCATAAAGTAGCATGACAAAGTGATTCACATGCTGCCTACAGATTTTCCACAATCTCTTTGTATTGTAGGGCTTATACTCCTTCATATCATTTGGAGGAACTCTCAGGATAATGATTTGGAGTGTGGAACTGGTTTTTCCATTTCTGTCATTAAAGCTGCTTTCAGGGCCATGCTGAAATTGCAACAAAAGATCTTCCCACATCGCAAATCACTGTGGTGCTTGGTGTGCACTATATCAATAAAAAGATTAGCTTACTTATAGAAAAAGGATGACAACATCCACAATTTTCCAAGCCATGAGAAAAATTAGGTTCTGTTTCAACTAAACCAGCTAGTAACACAGTCACGCTACAACCCTGGGCTCCTGAGGTACAGTACAGGGTTCACAAGTGGATTTTATCCTATGTGCAGCATTAAATTAGTGCCATGAACCATCTAGGTCAGCCCTTTGAAGTCAAGCGGCTTTTTGCTATTGATTTCCATGCAGCCTAGATTTCATATTTATTTCCACTGACTATTTATTTCAAAGGATCAGGAA
Organism: Urocynchramus pylzowi; assembly: GCA_013397555.1. Lineage (NCBI taxonomy): Eukaryota > Metazoa > Chordata > Aves > Passeriformes > Fringillidae > Urocynchramus > Urocynchramus pylzowi. The sequence goes on from VZRH01006481.1 coordinate 129,427, forward strand.
ATTTTCCTGCTTAGAAGCCCAGAGAAGAAATGAGAAACAGAAGGATGTGGGAAGACGGATTTCTCCCTTAGTACAAATGCAGCATCTTCCAGTATCATCCCAACTGACAGCAGCCTATGCAGACTCTGAGGCAGCCCTACAGGGACTAGCAGAATTATTTAATATACTTACAGAAATCAATTCTAATGGCTTTCCAGGAGTGGAGGAAGTGACTGGCAAACAAATTACTCAAGTGAAGTTGAAGCAAACAGAAATGGTGCTTGGGGAGGGCACAAGCAGCTACACTTAAAACTGGAACAATTCCCATATAAATCCCTATTCACATCCAGAGGTTTAGAGTTCATCAGAACCAAAACTGACTGAGCCAGGCAGAGGAATTTGACAGAGAGGTGATTTATATTCTGTGCCCATTCACTAGAAAAGGAAAAGCACCAGGTCTCATGATTTTATTGCTTAAGCTTTTTAAGGAGAGCCAAGACTTGATAGCAAATTTCAAAAAGGTCTGGTTTCTGTCAGGAGAAAATGATTCTCTGTAGAAGGAGAAACAGCTAGCAATGAAAAAAAAAGCATCAAAAGCGGGGAGAGATACCTGGCCAGAGATCTGTGCCAGTGAAGTGCACTCTAAGGAGCTGCTGATGCAGTGTTTTCCTGAACTGCAGAATGGAGAACCACAGGGCTATGGACATGACTACAGACATGGAAGAGTGGGCCCTGTACTGAAAGGGGCACAGCAAGCACAGGACCAAGAGCTGGCTCTTTCTAGTGGGGAGTTTCCAGTCTAACCTTGTCCATGGGTATCACTTAATCCAAAAGACTCTACTCAAAATGCTCAGGGGCTGGACTAAACAACTTTTCAAGGTCCCACCCAACCCAAATCATTCTATCATTCTGTGTTCATATCGGAGGTCAAAAAGTCACACTCCCTCTGCATGAGTCCTATCTAAGCATGTTAAACAGCAGTTGCAACCAACTCAAAGAAGTTACACAAAATCTCATTTGAGAATATAATAAGGGAAAGAAAGGGAAATCACTGTTTCTAGTGAGCACATAAGAAAGCTGTACAGGATGCTCAATAGGGTTTGCTTGCAGTCTTCTATTCCTTTTAAAGGAAAACAATTTTACAGCCCCTTTTGTTTGTATGGTATTTCCATAGCCCCTGGGTTCATTTTTAATTTGTAACTGAGGACTTGAATTTTCTGGGAAGGGTCAAGATAAAAATCCTAGTTCTCTGCACATTTCCTTTCAGGCAGCCTACACAAACCTAAGTGCTATTCATTGTCTTAATGAGAAGGAAAAGGAATGGCATTTCAGCTGCCCATGGGGAATCCTCACTGCAGCAAAATGCACTACATGGGATTCAGCCCTCAGCATCCTTGGGTTTTGTTTAGAAATATAACTATGATTTTTTTAAGGACTGATGCCCCAGTGCAGGGACAGTGATCAGAGAAAGCCTGAGGCTCTCAGAGCTATCACACAACTTGAAGAGGAAATTGGGGTTGTCCCTCTTCCAGGCTGCCTGATGCAATTTAGGATCTGATTTGCTGAAGTTCCCAAGCTCTCAGTCATGAACAAAGTCAATGTACACTGTGTTTTGCACATATGGAATACACTCTGATGTCAAATGTTAAAAGATTAAGGTCCTGGCATCTCAGGCAGATGCTCCAAATTCAGCAGATAGTCTCTCTCTGGACTCTGAACCTTAGCCTATCAGTGGGAAAATAGGGCTATCCCTCACCAGATGATAATTTTGTTCAAACCAAATCAAATTTTCCTCTGCATACTTATTATTTTCATTTAAGTAGGAAAGCATAGGTGAATGCAGTGCTTCAAGTTCTTATTTAACTAGCAAAAGGAAATAGTGCCAGGTTTCCTTTTAGCTTTTTTCTTGGAGAAACTGTTCATTGACTTCAGCACAAACCAGTGAACTATTCAGTGTCCTGAAAGACCATTGCAAAAAAACTCAATTATGCATAATAGCATTTAATTTAGAACTGAAGGTAACATTTTTACACTGTGTTTCTTAAAACTGATTCTTCAGCAGGGACCTTCTGAAAGAAGCAGAAAATAGAGCATCTGGGCTGCATCTTCATGACACTGGTGCAGTCCTCAATGACAGCTGTGTGTGGTACCTGGATTCCAGCAGCCTTAGAAATCAAAGCATCAGTAGCAAGGCATTAGCCCTAACAGAGCAGAGGAAAGTCACTGAGCGTGCAGTGCTTTGCATGAGGATGTCAGACAAATGATGAAACTGAGCAATCTCTGGTTTCTTGAGGGAAATGTCCCATAACCCACTTGAGCCAGGGCTTGACCCTTTCTGCTCCAGGATGCCTTTTCTCCAGCTGTCTCCTTGAACATCTGCTGACCACAGCCCTGCTTCTCAGGGCCCCCATCACAGCATCAGTCTGCCTGATTTGCAGTCACAGCATCTCCCAGATGAGCCTCCTTTCTCCATCTCTGTTTTTCTGATGTTTTTCCTCTTATGTACTCAGCTTAACCTGTCCCTCTTCCATCCCTTTAAAGGCAGGGTTTAACCCATCCCTAAAAAACCCCACAGAGCTGCCTCTAAGATGAGCAGGGAAACTCAGGAAAAGAAGGAAGGGGAAGGAAAATGATTACAGAAACAGCAAAAGTACAGGCGTTGAGGGAAGCTCATGCTTCTCCTCCTAAGGCAGAGGATTAACACAACAACTCATATGAGAGCAATGTCCTGCAAAAGTCCAGTCCTTGCTGTCCAAGGACACATTTTAGCAGGTCTACCCACAGCAGAAGAACACCCAAATAAAATAATTTCTGTATCTCATTGCTGTTCTTTCCTGAATCCTTTCATTGTCTCCAGGGACACACACAAGGTCTTTTCTTCTCTCCACGCTCAGCTGCTGGCCTGGACCCCATGCCCTGTCCTGCTTTCAGAGTCATGCTCAACACCAGGACAAGTTTGTCCCTCCACTGAATCGCAGCTGTCTCAGTAGCAACCACATTGCAGTGAATCACATTCCTGCTTTCCGAGGCTTCCCGAGCAGGCAGCGCTGCCGGGATGCTGGAGGGTGGGACCGTGTGAGCAGGGGGAGAGAGGAGCATGCAGGGGTCTGGGAGGGCCGGGTTCCACTGCAGCACTGCTGCTCCTTCCACACTATCCAGGCACAGCACGGGGGCACTGGAGTCTCAGACAAAGAGTTCCTGGAGTTTGTTTGCTTGTTCTTTCAAGAAGCAAATGCATTTTTTTTCCACAACTCTCTTGCGAAGGGAGCTGGATTGGTTTTGAAGGGACAATTCTTTTAGAGACAACAAGCCAGCTTGGGGCAGGCACCAGCATGGAAAATTTCTGCAGGAACAGTTAAAATTATAAGCGTGAAAACCAGCCCTGTAATTAGGACTGGGAGGTGTCTTAACAGGCAAGTGCCTGCAACCCCCATCTGCCAGCCAGGACTCACAGGTTTGGTCTCAGCCCAGCTCTTAATGCTGTTTGATTTGGGCTATTTCTTCCCCCCTGCCTCATACTTACCTTCTTGGGGGCTTTTTAAGGGAGTTATCACTGGCTCTTTTGGAAAGTCTAGTAAATAATGTCAATCAGTTCCCCTGCCCAGATATTCATTGACATGTTTGAAGAATCCCATTAGTTTTACCAGACATGGTTAGTTTTCCATTTAGATAGTTTGTTCCTGTTCTGTACTAGAGTGATATTTACTGATGTTATTTTACTCCTGTGTCAGGAAGTGTTTCTGTGTTGGCAGCGTGTGAGCATGCACACTTTGGCAGGGGTCAAAGCATACAGTGATGAACACATTGTAAATACGCAGACAAATTAATAATGTAGCACTGAAGAGGCATACAAGTCGGTTAATATTAATGCTAATATCCGAAGTGTCTAGAGCAGCAGACAAGATAATTTTTCTCTTTGTCAGGAATAAAGGGAGATCAGCAAAAGCCATGTATAAATTGCATATCTTGGCTTTAGAAACACTAAATAATTTGAAAAAAACCACCATTCTAGCTCCTCTTCTTAAAAGAAATAATCAATGCTAGCTGTCTCTCACTCTCACTCTGTCTTAGTAAACAAACTAGAGCTATGCCCTTAAACCAGGGCTGTCAATTTATGTTGTCAGACCTTGATGAATATAATTACAGAGCACCCAACCTAAGTAGCCATGGAGGGGCAGAAGTTGAAATGAAAACCTAATATTGGAAAGAATTGATCCACCTACTTTCCTCTTCTCTCTGGAGCCCGCTCAAAGCTCATTTATTGGAAAGACTGATGGCAGCACGGCGACTGTGGGGCTAGTCCGGGCTCGCTGAGCAGTGCACTTAAATGATTAGGGACTATGGGCCCCGGGGCTGGAGTCGGCTGTTTGTCCTGCAGGCTGGGGCAGCCCCGCGGAGCCGCGGCTGCTGGGGCAGCAGCGCTCCCGGATCGATGGCCCCGCTCTCCGCTGCCGCGCCTGAGAGCTGCAGAGACTGGCTGGTGCATATGTGATGACTAGAATTTAATTATATATCAGATTGATTTTCAGTTACAACTTCAAGGAACTGCCTGCCAGGATTTCAAGTTCATAAGGAAGGCCCTGCGTCTCCTTTCTGAATTCTTCGCCTCCTATATTCCTGGGCTATGTGGAAAATTTTACAGACTCTCTACCTTCAGCTCTTTGTCAGGGGACAAAGCTTCAAAGTTTCCATCAATAATGAGAAGATCAGCTCTATCTGAGACTGAACCTATTCAAAGCTGGAAGAGAAACTCTAAGATGTGGAATAAAATGAAAAGGTTTAGTTATAGTGGCTTTTTTTTTTTTTTTCTTTCATGTATGTTTCCCAGTGCTGAGTTAAGAAGCAGAATCTACCTTCAAACTGAGGTGTTTGGTTTTTGGGGTTTTTTTTCATTTGTTTTGGGCATAGCACCAAAGGGGTCTGAATTCAGCCCAGTCTGTAGAAATGGGAATGCATAAGTCATAAAATACTCTCATTTTATGAACCTAGTACTGGGTGAAACTGGGAGTATTCAGCATACAAGAGCAATGAAATAGATCAGAAACCAAAGGTTTTCGCAAAATACTTGTGGATCGGTTTTGTTTCTTTTATGAGTGCTCTTATGTCTGTTACCATCTGAGATTTTAATAAGACTTTCATCAAAATGCCATCATTATGTCAACTCTGTACTGGGTGAACTGCATGAAAAAGTGATCAAGATTTCAGGGGTGAAAAAATATATTATTTAAATTTCAGTTTTGGGTCTGACCTGCTTACTCCAAAATGCAGAGACAAAATTTGCCAGTAAACTCACACGAAAGACTTTTTAAATTGCATACAGTGGATAATGTCAGGGAAAAAAAAATGCAGAATTTCCACAGGACTTGAAAATTAATTTGGAGGGGACAGAAAAATAAAACCCTGAGCAACTGAATCAAGTGCAGGAAAACAGTAGCAAACCAAGGACTTAAGCTTACATTTGCTGGGGCTGGGAATGTCTTTGCTCATGCTGTGGGCAGAGGTGTGTGATGCAGCCATCTCCACGTGCACCCCTGGCTTTTCCAGCCATGGCATGTGAGCTCCACTGATAAGAGAGCAGCACTGGAGTGTGCCCCAGGGCCTGCAGCCCCTGCCTGCAAGCATGGCCACAGGCCAACACCCCACCTGCCACCTGCCCTGTCTGCCCCAGACATGCACAGCCAGGTAAATGCCAGGTGAAGGAAAAACACCTTTTAGAAGGTACATCCCTATAAACATGTGAATAGGTGTATGCTATATGCACTAATACATTAGTCCTGAGCTCCATAACAAAGGCTCTGGTTTTCATACAGCAGATTTTTAACCTGTTGTTTCCAGGAAGCTGTACTGACCAACAGTGAGTGAAGGTGAAGCCATTCTTTAATGAACTTGTAAACTGGTAAATATCTGCATTGTTTCAATTCACTTGAACAGCAGTATTGCTGTAATGTATTAGTTAGATTTTCTTCATTTTCTTTGTCCATTTTTTCTTCATTTTCTGAAAAATATGACTGGAAATCTTGGCATCATGTCCATAGAATCCAGCCTTTTCTCCTGCCCAGTCACAAGCCAGCTGCTTTCTTGAGACATCCTGTCTACAACACAGATATGGTTCACTTTGACTGTTTTGAGCTTGTCACCTGGTCTATTTCATGTTCTCATTATAATCATGACTTTATTTATTGTATTATAAATCTCCTGTTATCTTCTTTCCAGAAAGAATAGTTCTAGATGAATTACTCTCATTTTCAAACTTTTAATTACCCTTCTTTCCTTTCCACCCACATTTTCTAGTTCTATCCTTTTTGTTCAGTGGGAGAACAGGTTTGCACATGATGTTCATGATCCAGGCACACCTTTTATTTATGTTGAAAATCACTGATTTTTCTCTGCTCCCTTCCTATTAACTTCTAATGTTCTGTTTACTTATTGTTATTGTTCCCGTGTATGAAGCTGATATTTAAATAAAACTAATAACTGCAGCTAACTTTCCTAAGGATTATAGAATAGCAGGATAGCTCAGGCTGGATTTTTGGAGGTCATCAAACCCAACAGCCTGCTCAAAGCCAGGATACACTGGAAGACTTCCAATTGCATATCTTCTCCAGGCTAGACAGACCCTGATTTCCAGCTCTCTTTGAAGGACAAGCACTTCAGCTGCCACCATCCGGGTGGCCCTCCACTGGACTCACAGTTGCCAAGTCTCTCCTATACTGGGAGCCCAAAACTGGATTCAGTGTTCCAGGTGTGGTCCAATAAGCCTCACTTTCTTCAGTCTGCTGTCTGCACTGCACTAGGGACTTACACAGTTATTTACAGTCATTTACACAGTCCAGCCTCCTGTGCTTGTCTTTTTAGCTGTCAGGGTTACAGAGTACAACTTATCACTTTGTCACGCAGTCACTCTGGACTATGAGACTCCTTTGTGCCTCACTGGTCAAATTTGCTTTCTTAAGATGATTCCATCAGTGAACGTTGTCATCTCAGTGTCGGCCCATTTTTCAGATTGTTTCCAAATATATTGATGCAATATGATTCAAGTAGTATGAAAGCCTGATAACTGAATTTATCCTCCTTCAGTGTTCTGCAGCAGGAGCAGCTGCACCTTCAGCTGGAAAGCACAATTAGCCTCAGCCTTTCAAAACCTCAACATCCTTCAAAACATTTACCATATTCTCCATCCCTAGTGTGATTTTGTTTTAAAGTGAGCCCAGCCAGCACACGAAGCTTGCCTCTGCAGGCAGCCCCACTGCCACCATGCAGAAGCTGACAATGACCAGCATTATAGCTGCTGGTAGATGCACACAGAGGTCCTCAGCACTGTATCTTTTGGGGTTGAGTTACAGTAGCAACACAGAGCACTTGAGTAGGGGGGGCTCAAATAATAAGAACATCTTGTCTGTGTCTGGGCTTCCGAACAGCGCCAGATCAGGTACACAAAGTTCATCTAATCAACAGGGTGCATCTGTAGAATCGACACATGTGGCTGTAATAGATACTGGTCCTTTTTGTGAAGGTGAGAAAAATTCTCAATAGGGAGGACTCAAATGCACTGAAGCCAGCTGGGCTGTCACCACCACCATTTCAGAAGCCTCTGTTATCTCTTTTGCTTCTGTTTCTCAGATTTCCCTTGAAAGCACAATTGTGTCTCTGACATGAGGATGTTACAATGAAAATGGTAATGCCCAATGTTTAGAGGCAGAGGTCACTTGAATACTCTCAAGAGCTAAGTGAGGCAAAAAGAAAATATAAATTAACTTTACTGTGTGACTAAGAGCACTTCATGAGTCAGGTTTTGTTCTCCTCCTGAGAACTAGACTTCCCCTTTCATCCAGGGTTTCCTGCCATCAAGCAGTCAGGCTGTGAGAAGGGCACAGAAGACAGACTGCAGCATCAGGGTGGCAGCATCTCCCCCCAAGGGAGAGTCCTGTTCAGTGTTTCAATGCTCATTAGAATATTTTCTCAGACAATCATAAATCAAAGATTAAGGGAAAGAATTTTCACAGAGAAACAAACCCTTGACACAGTAGGCAGCAGTAAAGCCAGGCTTGGGAAGATGTCTGCATTTTAGTTTAGTCTGCATTTAGGGTCCCAGATGCCACAGCTTTTTGTAACCATTTTTTCTTTTGTTTTAGAGCAAATTGCCAACAACCGTGTCAGCTGAGCCTTGTGTTCAGTGGATAAAACAAAGTTTGTTTGAGAAAACCTTGGGTTTCCTCTGAGAGCACTGCTCAGTGCTCTTCAAGGCCACTGTCAGAAGCTCCTGCAGTGAGAGAAGATCTAGGTTGAAGATGAGGACTGTCCAGTCACATGCATCCAGTGAATGCCAGCTGGTTCATCTCATCATCAGACCCGGACGGGCTGGATCAATGGGCCAAGGCCAGTGATGTGAGGTTGAGTAAGGCTAAGTCTCAGGTCCTGCACTTGGGTCACAACAAGCCCTACAGGCTGGGGGCAGAGAGGTTGGAAAGTGGCTCATCAGGAAAGGAGCTGGGGGGGCTGGTTTACAGCAGCTGGTTTACGTGACCCAGTGTATGTCCGGGTAGCCAAGAAGTCCTGTGGCATTTTGGCTTGTATCAAAAATAGTGTGGCCAGCAGGACCTGGGAAGTGATTGTTCACCTGTACTCAGCACTGGTGAGGCTGCACCTCAAGTCCTGTGCCCAGTTCTGGGCCCTTTAAGATC
>VZRH01006481.1:138105-233328 GCA_013397555.1 Urocynchramus pylzowi
TGTCCGGGTAGCCAAGAAGTCCTGTGGCATTTTGGCTTGTATCAAAAATAGTGTGGCCAGCAGGACCTGGGAAGTGATTGTTCACCTGTACTCAGCACTGGTGAGGCTGCACCTCAAGTCCTGTGCCCAGTTCTGGGCCCTTTACTGCAAGAATGGCTCTGGAGCATGTCCAGAGAAGGCAGCAGAGCTGGTGAAGGGTTTAGAAAATAAGTCCTGTGAGAAACAGCTGAGGGAGCTGGGAGTGTTTTAGCCTCAAGAAAAGGAAGCTCAGGGAAGACCTTTTTGTTCTCTACAACTGCCTGAAATGAGGCTGTAACCAGGTAGGGGTTGGCTTCTTCTGCCAGAATATCAGCAACAGGACAAGAGGACAGACTCAAGCTGTGCCAGAGGAGGTTCAAGTTGGACATCAGGAATAATTTCTTATAGAAAGCGTTATTAAGCATTGGAATGGACTTCCTAGGGAGGTGATGGAGTCACCATCCCTTGAGGTGTTCAAAACATGACTGGATGTGGCACTTAATGCTCCGGTTCCGTTGACATGGTGATGATCAAAGGTTGGATTCAATTACCCTGAATGTCTTCTCCAACATAAATGATTCTGCAGTCCTGTAATTTTATGATCTTGAGCTTCCTAAGCTTTCTCCATCTAAAATGAACCAGATCAGATCCATCACATTAATGTGTTCAGAGAGTTGCCTGATGCAGACAGGTTCAGACACTCTCTTATCATCCTATGTCTCAAAGAACAGAGAGGTTGGTGTGCTGTCTGAGTGCTGGAAACAGAACATTTGGCTGTTGTTCAGTGGTTTTCCCTCCAGTGCCAAAGACATCCTTAATTTTCAAAATCTTAGGATTGCTTCATTTTCTGAAGCTCCAGACACTGTCATTTTTTCAATCCTTCTGCCTCATGTCTTTTCCCTGTTCTGCTCTCTCACTACTTCTTTTGGTTCTTCAGTTTTCACCTTCTTGAACTTGGATCCCAAAATCTATTCTCCATTTCTCTGCTTATCAGAAAAAGAATTATTCTTCCTTGCACATTTCCCACTTCTACAACCATTGTCTTGACTCAACCTATATTTAGCCTTCCTATAATGTACAAATCTTCCTCCCACTGCCCATGTGAATGTTATGCTACCCCAAATTTTTCCTGTCTATTTTACTTCTCATTTCAAGTTTTCCTCAGGCTATGCTATAGGGAGGAGGTTACATAAAGCATTTATTGCACTCTGTCCTAGGAAATAGACTGGTTTTAGTTTTATCAGTGGCATTGTTAGAATGAAAAATAATGTATGGAGTTTTTATGGGAAACACAGAAGCCAGGTTATAGATCTACTCATACCAAAAATGAAGACAGAGAGCTTATAGAATGGGGAGGGACTAGATGATCACATCCTCAAAGTCTCATAAAGAATTTCTCTTTTGTCTTATGTAATCTGAAATAATGATAGGTCCTTATAAACCAAAATTTAGTGTCCCTCCGAAGGCTAATGAAAATTTTCATGTACCTTTTGCCATCTTATAGGTTTTGGCAACAGAATGACTTCTTCCAGAACCAATCTTTTTTCAACTTTGTTTGCCTGAAATCCCTGTATATTCCAAGAAATACAGTCCATAAGTGCAAATCACCAGACTGAATATCATCAAAGGAAGACAATATATAAAACATGACATAAAAGAGGCAACATTGTAAACTAGCATTATCAAAACTGTGACACCAAATTTCCAAGGACAGAATTAGAAAATCAACCTTTAATCCTCAAGCAGTGGCTGGCATAACTGAATAGAAGCCTGCCTTGGGGAAGGGCAAGGCAGTGGTGTGCTTACTGCAGCTGAAAATCTGTGATTACAATAAGCTAGGACCAAAGTCGACCCTGTTCTCTGTGTGCAGCAGGCACTTGGATCTCACCTTATCTGTGCATAGTGCCCTGCAGAATCCAGCCTGTGGGATCTTTCTGGAAATGGAAAAGAATAAAGTTCTCCTCCGATCCATGCAAAAAGTCCTGTTTCATGTCAAATTTGGGAATGTGTCCCCAGGGGGACCAAGCCCATGGTCCCTGCTTGTTGCACTGTGAGGGATGCCCAACCAGAGGTTCTCATCCATTGATGCCATGGCCTCAGGGCTTCCCAGCCAGCCCTGACTACAGGCTGCCAAGCTGCCAGATGAACAGTCTGCAGGAAAGCAAGGAGGCCTCTCTATCAGCTGTTTTCTGAACCTTTTTATTGTAATATATCAGGGTTTTTTACTGCAGGAGGCTCAAAGTCATGAACCAAGAGCCTACATACAGTTTGATTACATTGAAAATGTGTTGCCATCATGGCTGGAGAGGAGCAGCCTGAAGCCCTGACATGCATTTTCTAAGAAAAGCAAACAAAATTACCCTTTCTGTTTTTAAGAAGTCCTGCAATTTTTCAGCCTGAATCATGATTTTCTTGTGTGAGGCTGAATTGTTTGGTAAGGAGACAGTCATACTGTCTAGCACTGGGCAGCCAATAGCTGTGCTTTGAAACACCCTTGCAGAGACTGCTCCTCTTTGACTGTATAGGGAAATTTGGCTGCTTAGAGAGCCCTGAATCATCCTGCAATTAAGTGTCTGCAATGGGGATTGCAAAAATGCATTTGATGTCAGAATACTTGTCTCTGACAAAGCTGGAACAAATATGGATCTGAGGAGCCTCTGTGCTTTAAGAAATTCCCAATTCACTGCTATAAATAAAGTCCATTGGGAAAGAGGCAGTGGGCATCACCTAAAGCCTTTAGCCAACAGGTAACAGGTTTATGCCCAAATAAAGCACAACATCCCAGCAAGCACTTTTATGCATCCCTAACAAGGTCTGTTTTCTGGCTTTCTCCATATAAAAATAACTCTAAACCCAAAACCCCAGCTAACATCATTTTCAGGTACATGTCAGGCCTGAAGCCTGAAGATGTCCCATGAGCCAACTTAGGGAATTTCATCATGCAATCCCATTTTGCTAAAAGCCTGTTGCCCACGATTTTTTTAACTAAGTGGTTGCAGAAAAAAAAAGATTGAAAATAGCTAAAATTCTCACATCCCACAGGCTCAAAATCAGAGGGTAAACAAATCACAGTTTGGTGATATGGCAAGATATGCTTCAAAGCAAGACTTGACACCATTTTCGTGACTGGCCATTTTTATATCTTTTTTCATTTTTTGAGGGGGGTGTAAAGAAGTACAACTACTTGCAGAAGAGTTATGTGGCAGAGCTGGGAGTTGTACCCAGGCTTTTCCAGAACCAAACTGGACCCTCCTCCTCTTCTGCCTGGAACATGGGAGATTTTTGTTTACAGGAGTCAGTTGCTTTTAATAAATTCCTTGGTGGGGAAGAAGGAAGGATTGCAGATTTGTGGTCTTGGGGATCACTTCATCATAAAGATAGATATATACAGCTATAGAACAGCAATAGATACTCAGCCTCAAGTCCTACCTTGAAGAAGAAACAATACAGACTGTGTCCAAAATTACTGTGATCTGATGGTGCCTGAAACTTCCAAAGGAGGAAGATGGAAGAAGGAGAGATTGAACAGTGCAGCTGGATCCAGTCCCAGATAGCAGCTTACATGGGAGAAGATTTTTCCCTTCCAGGGAAGAGCTGATGAAATCATCATCAGACATTTGAAAACTTCAATATCAATCACAGTGGCAAAATAAAATTTTTTGTTGTTTGATATTTTTCTTTACATTGATTTACAATGAGTTACCAAAACAAATCCTAACTATTGTAGGACTATTTACTTTTCACGCAAGGCAAACTCATGGTGATAAATGCAGTGATTTCTTAAAGCTAAGTTCAGACATTAGCCTGAAGAAGACCATCAGTGTGAACCAAATGAATCATCTGCCTTCAAGTTTCAATGAGCTTTTTTTTTTAAAACTTCCATGTGGTAAAAAAAATCTTGAAAAATTTATTTTAGGAAATAAATGGAAAGTGTGTTTTCTGTACAAGTGAGAGGTGAACATTCATAGCTCATTTCTGGGTAAACTTTTTTCCTTCTTGCCTTAACATTTTTATTTTTAATGAAAACCAGCAAAGTAAATAGGAGCACTGTGACAATCAAAGTGATGAGCTGGAAATCTGAAACTGTCTGCAATGCCCAAACATCAGTCATAATTCATGTCACTGGTATGACACATGCTGGAATCTGGTCTGAGCACCAGCCTCTGGCACACAGTGGGCTGGGCTGGGGGAGAGCAGAGTTCTTGCAGAAGGGTAAACTCCACCAAAGTGCTCACACTGGAAATATAATGAAGAAATGAGCCATGTGCATTAGGGTGTAAAAGCCATCTTTTTAAAAGCCATGCTTAGGAGCATTTGTGTTGTAGAAAAAAAGAAAAAAGCAGAAGCACTGTGTATAGCAAAGCATCTTGGTTTTGTTGGGCTGTGTTAATAACGAGTGACTGGTTCTACTCTGGTGGGCTCTGGTCCATTTGAGCTATTGCATGTGCACAAAGAGGTTTTTGGGCACAAGTGAGCTGGGGAGGGGAGGACTCTCTAGTCTTTGTTACCCTGTGTTTCTTTCAGGATATTGAACACATGCTATGCCCCAGTTTATAGCTCTATCCAGCCATGTCTGTAATGATGGCACTCCTGATCCACATCCCCCCTCCAGAGGCTACCTGAGCATAGAGTCATCACCTCTAGGATGACAAGATGAAAATGTTTTCATTTAAAACTGGGAAGATTTTTATAGAGAGCAGATCTATTTTTTGTGAGTAAATTCTGTGAAAATCCTTGCTTACCACAAAAAAAAAAAAAAAAAAAAAAAAAAAAAAATCTCTGTGGGAATTTTTTAATAAAAAACAAATATGTGAAAACTCTCCCTTTCCCTGACAGAATATATCACCTCCCCACATTTCCCTGCACTGAGGATCTTCCAGACTTCATTCCTCATAATGTGTGCTGGACAGATTTCCCTGTGATTCAGGATCTTCTCATTTACAGGAATTTTCTGTGCCCCTTTTTTCAAAACAAGCCCTGGTCCAAACACACACCCACTGGAACCAAACTGGAACAGCATTAAAAAAAAAAAAATCACAAAAATCACCTCACTCATTTTCCCTGGCTCTCAGACTCCTTCCTGCACTTTCTTTTCCAAAACAGAAGGAGGAATCCTGCAGCATGTAGCTGTTATTTGACTTTTCCTTTCCCTTTCTCCACAGAGGTCAGGAAATATCACAGCCTGAAGGAGTGTTGTGGAGTACCCTGAGGCAGGGTGAGCTCTACAGCTCCTGCATCTTTGCCTTCCCCCAGTCCCAAGCAGAAGGAACAGGACCCATCACAGCAGTCCCTGCCGAGGCTCTGAAACACATCCCAGCTCCACAAAGGGGAAACTCAATCACATCACTGAGGCAGCTTTGCTTCCTGCTGCAGCATCAGGAAGCTGCTGGCTGGAGACCAGGCAGCTCTGTGTCACAGATACACCTTTCTTCTGCTGATTTTCCCTCTTCAGACAGAATGAGAGTGGCTGCTGTCAGTGTTGTCGCTGCTCTAAGGCATGCCAGAGTTTAGATTTTGTGGATCCTTAAAATGCAAGAAATGAATGTAGATTTTTAAACCTCAATGCATCTTCCATTCAAAGATAGAGAAAAGACTTCTCTATGGGAAGAAGGGAGAGTTAAAGACATAAAGGCTAATAGCAACAGCTGAATATTATTTCCAGGAATGATTATACCTAAACTGGTATAATATATATATCTGGCTGCTTTAAACAGTGGGAAGTGCAAGCATTGCTCCTGAAAGTGATTATGCTTTTATTTATTGCTGCTGCACTGCTAGGGTGGGAGGCAAAGGTAGGTTTAGTGGGGATCACCCTTCAGTTGCCTGCTCAGGGGCTGTCATTGCTGCTTGGTGTCAGAGATGGCTGCTCAGGCAGAAGGAGCACAGGTACCTGTCCTGGAGACCAGCCTGGAGGCTCCTCACCATCACCCACCGCAGCGCTCCCTCCTCTTCACTGGCAGAAATGACTGCCCCTTCTTGCTCTGCACTTACCATTAGTCTCTCAAGGAACTTTGACGGGGCCCAGGCTCAGTCCAAAAGAGATAAAAGTGAAAAGGTCACACCTCTGGGTCAAAGGCTAAAAGGCAGATAAAACACCCTGCCTGCAGAAGCAAAATCCGGGGGAAATCAAATCAGCTCCTAAGAAAGGGTAGCTTGTAGGCTGAACTCCAGTGGGAGGGCACAATTGCCCTTCTTTTAGCAACTTCTCCCTCCCTTTTTTTTCCCAACATGGGTTAACAAAATATATTTAAGCACAAAACAAAATAAACTCAAATGAAAACACAGCCTTCCTCCTCTCCAATGGCTGATTTAATGGACACTTTTGCTCTGCAGGGTCATCTTTTCATCTTGGCTGAGGGCAGAGGAAAAAACACTTTTAAACACAGGAAAGACAAAATTTGGTATTTAATATCTCCCTTTAAATGGACTACTCTTCTGACTGGTGACTTGAAGAGGACTTGGAACAATTAATCAGAAAATGTCAGCTCTCAGTCAGGCAGGTTAAAGAAGGGGATAGTGGCAAGATGTGAGAGGGAAGAATAAACCACGAAAAGCAAAACCACAGGAAATACAAAACATACATAAATGAGGATCTAAGGGATCTCTTTAGAATACTCAGCAAGAAACTTTTACATTTCTATAAGCAGAAGAGGCAGCTTTAAGGCATCCCAGCTAGAGTGAGCCAGATGCACATGCACATGAGCTTTTACATACCAGGCCACAGGCTGAGAGAGAAATTTTGTTCAGATCCCTCTGGATATGAACAAAAGAAAACAAACATTTTCCTTCCTCCTCTCAGGGGGACCAGGTAACAAGGGTGGCTGAGGTTTGCATGTGCCCCTGTGAAGCAAGGTCCTGTGGCAGCTCTGCAGAAGTGAGAGGGCCCATGCAGAACCTGCAAATCTACTTTTGCACAGATGGTTCTAACATCAACACTTTGAGATAGAATTTTGCAGTTTCCCTTCTTTTACTTCACATTTCTATGGAGTGCTGTGACAAACAGATAAAAGGCTTTGCATGAGTTTTGGATGTTTTCCTGTGTTTACTGCTAAAGCCCAGCCTCATGCAACCTGCTCCTCTTCTGTTTTGTGCCCATGATTACAGGCCTCCCTTCTGATAAAAACTGTGAAGGCTTTGCCATTGACTTTGTTTCATTTCCAGAACTTCCCTATTTTAGTTTTTCATTCAGTGGAGTTTTAAACCTTCAAGCTTCTCCCCATTAGACCAACACAAGGAAGGATTTGAGAGTCAGTTTTCAGCTTAAGCAGAACAACTGCTGAACCATTAGAAACTCATGAGGGTTTATGAGATCCCAGAGCATCAGAGAAATATTGACATGCTATATTATGCAGAAATGGGAAACTTTCAGAATGACCAACCAATTTAACCTTGGCAAGATAGTTGAACACACTGTAAAGCAACTGCCTCATAGAAAATAGGAATAACTGATAAAAACTTGGATTCATGAAGAACTAAGAATGTCAAACCACAGTCTCTTCCATCAAGAGAGAAAATGTTTTACTGTCTGGAAAAGGATCTGTGGGTTCAATTTTGAGTTTAATACTGTGTTTCCCTGTTAAGGACGTAAGTTTTAAACAGAAGTTCTCCAAAATGGGTGCCTAATTGGCTGAAAAAGACAGCCAAGTGAGAACACTGAGGACATTGGTGTTAAGTTGGTTCACTACCAGAGCACTGCAGCTCTTCTGGGCTTTCAGGGAACAGCTTTTCCTTCTAACCTGACTGAGCGTGTCGTTCACAGCTGCATCTGAGAACAATGGTTTAAGCAAAAATTAATAAAAACACATTAGCCATCTCTGCTCCCTCCAGGTATAAAGTTTGAGGTGATGAATCACACTCCTGGCTCTTAAGGTATTTTCTATGCATGTACACTGGGCTTCAGAGCAGAGCCCTCAGGTGCCCAGCCTCCAGCTGAGCATCTCAAAACCTACAGGCAGGCCTTGGGGTAGATGTTGCCAGGCTATGGAGAGTACACCCATGCTTCTTTGAATTCCTAGGACAGAGAAATTTGCTTCATGTAATAAGGATAAAAGAGTAGAATGCAGAAGGTCTCTCAAATCACAGCCTATTCCCCAGACATGGGACTTCCAATGAAAAAACATATCATTTCAGATATGAAAAAACAAAGAAACAAACAAATAAAAACTAAAATAAAAAAAAAAAAAGGAAAGCACAGCTGCTTGTTAAAGTATATTTTGCTGCTAACTTCACTGTTTGATCTTGCAAGAAAAGTTTTATTTTCCAAGAGGTGAAACGCTGTATCATATCTGTAACATATCATATCTTTAATACATCTAGGGTTAGCTAACAAATAGATCTGCACAGTCAAAACCTGGATATGAGTTTTGTCTCACAATGATCAAAATCACAATGCCAGGTAGAAGTCCTAGTTGGTGGCTGATTTGTGTAAATCATTACATTAAACAATAAGGCCTCTGGGATTCATTTTCAGGATACAGCTGATCATTAAACCTCTTTTAGATCTTTTAAGGTTATTCTGAAGTTAAATCAATACTTAGCTCAGCTCTGCTGCTGTTTTTCATTGAATGCATCCAGAAGACACAACCCTTTTCTCAAACAAGGGGAATCCTCATTCTGCTTTTAACTAAAAACCTCTACAATCCAATTTTTGGAATATTGGACTCTTCCAGGAAAGCTACTGAAATGAGTTCAGCAAACAGTTGCTCAACTCCCTCTTTCCCTCCCCTTTAATCTCGGGTGCTGACCTGGCCATTCATTCCATGTTTGCAGTGGTGAGCTCTGCAAACGGAGTTTCCATGGCAGCCCTAATCCGTGAATAGGCCTGGCTCCATCGGTGGTCGCTTAGGACAGGCTTTGTCCTCCCCATGTCCTGTCGCTGGCAAAATCAGAAGACAGAACACAAGTGCCTTCAGTAAACATGACCTAATGAGATCCCTGACTTGGTGACAGGGGCCTGGAAAGGGAACGAGTGGGGATGTCTGCCTCTTCTGGGATTTTCCACTGAGGTCTCCCAGTGGTTTCCTGCCTGGTTTTATAGACTGTCTTATTTAAACTGCAATTTCTAGAAAAAAACTTTTCATTCTCCTTGTCTTTTTTAGACACAGATATAACTGAATGGCAAAACCATGATCTGGCTTAGTGTGAGCTGTGTCCAATGTTCTCTTCTGCAGGTGCCAGGTTGTCCTCTCCCCAGAGATGCATCTGACCAACTCTTTGATTACAAGCATGGCATCAAGCAGGTTTCCTCTGAGCAGATGCCTAGAGCAGGGCCCTGAGCTTTCAGTTTCTTCCTCCCTTGGGTGCCAAATACCAGGCTGATCCCCATTACCAACCCTTCCCCAGGCAGTGCTAGAAGTTACTTACAGAGCTTGTAAAAATGATCAAAAATTAAACTCCACATGTTTCCACAACAGTACATAACTTCTTTCATTTTATGCTTAATAATCGCAGTCAATTCATATGGGCATTAACATGATTGCTTGTGAAACTGTCTAGGAGGATGACAGCCAAACTTTTCCAGAAGATTAGGCTTTCAAGCTGCTAAGATGTTGGGAAGAAAAATGATAGCATATAGAAATATGCCTGAAATACAACGAAGAAGACAAGTTGTGTATTTAAGGTATATATTCCACACATTCTTTAAATTGCAACTTTTGCTTAGTTCCTCCAAGCTTTTTTTCCTTTGCTCCAGGGCATGAAAGTCTCTCTATCCATCTTCCTGTAACTCATTATGTAAGGCACAGCACCAAAGGTAAACGTGCTGGGCACCGTGTACTTGCATCTGGCCTCTGTGCACTGTCAGCCGCTTCCGCAGGGCTGGATGGGACACAGCCTCTTATTTGGGGTCTGGTTTCAACTGTTTGCCCTCACCTAAGGCAGAACGGTTGTCACAAAAACACTGATCATTATCTCCACCTACTGCAAATGCATTTCAGAGAACACAGACAGCCGAGTCCCGCAGCCCTTACTTTGGGAAAACTCCCACCACCTCCACATATTTGATGTTTTACCCACAATTAGCAGCCACAGTCAATGTATTTACAGGAATTCCTCTGAAATCGAAAACACAGGCAGACTAATGGGATATAAAAGAAAAAGAAAGGAAGTGACTTTGGCCATGGCATGCTTCCACCCCATGCAGCTGAGGTTGGACAGCTAAAGGACCCCTGGCCCAGCGCCCTGTCAATTACCTTAATCCCAAACCGAATAGGAATGACACTAAACACTCCACAAAAATGCTTCCAAACATTGCCACGGGAAAAAGGAAAAGTATTAACCCTGCCTTCCCAGGCATGGCTTCAGTAATGGACATCTTGCATTTTACATGGAGAAACACATGAACATAAAAGACATACCCTCCAGTGAAAACTTGCACAACCTCTCAGAGGGAACAAAATTAATCGTAGGGAATAATTACAGTTCTAAACAAGAATATTTATGACATTACATAAACACCATTAAAACAAACTGAAAGGCAATAATTTTGAGAAAGAGGAAAGGAGGAAGTGAGGCAGGGGGGATGAAAACCAATCAAAGTTTATAGTTGAAAAGATAAAAGTTCCTGTGTGTCAACCATCTTGAAAATTGTTGCTTTGGCCATCGCTTGTCCCTTGTTTACTCCCCTTAATAAAACAGAGAAAGAATTTTGTTTATAAAGTTAGCCATTACTTTGAGCTAAAAGCACTTTTCTTAAAAAGGATCTTTCCAGAGCAGCAAGAAATGTGGAAAATTTCTTTCCAAAATGTTTTAACTTTTCAAGAAAAAGCATTTCAAGTCATTATCATCTCAGTAACCCTCTTTTCTTCCTCCCTCCCTTTTTTCCCTTTTTCCCGAGGCAGGGAAGGATGAAGGGAAGAGGGAGTTTTCCTCTTTTGTTGCTCAATGAAAAAGAATAGCACAACTGTATTTTTAAATCAAAGAAAAAATTGAAAGAATTGCTAAGAAAAGCATTTGGAGGTTTTTACTTGCAACATACTTGTAGCACTTTTCTAGCCAGTTCTAGTTATTTAAAACTGGGGTAAAATCTTCTTGTGTCTTTTACACTCCAGACTTGGAGCTTGAAAATTGCCCTGGGCAGCTTCAGTTCAGGCTGAGCCTGTCAGGCCTGTATTGTCCCCCAGGAGACCAAAAGCTCTAACACCTGGCAGTACTCTGGGAACCCAGAAATGGCCTGGCAGATCCTCTTCAGGAGAGATGCTCTTACAGTCCCTTCAGTTTGGGTTAGATATGTTGCTGTTGATAGCAGTGTCTGCATATACCACAGGAACACGGAAATAGTTTTGAATTACTCTCTGCAAACAAAGCCCTTTGGTCAAAATGCTGTTTCCTTCATTTTTTATACTGCCTCAGGCCTATTCTTGCCTCAAGAAAAGGATGGTAACCATCAGCACTCAGAGCCATAAGAACAATATTTCTTTCCTTTATATTTCCCTCTTCCAAGAGCTGGCTTCTGGGAATTGGAACCATACAGTCCATACATACCTTAATCCATACAGCCTTCTGCTGTATGGACTGCTGGCCCAAAAATGGGCATGGTGCTTTTGCAACCCAGGCAAGAAGCAAGGGACCTTGGTGGGCTGAGTGGGTGGCTGTGATGAGGAGATGTCTGTGGACATTTCATGGGCTGGAATTTAGGTGAGGGAGCTGCTAGACATATACCTGCATTTGAAATTTGGGTGGAATCTTTGCAGGGACAGCAGAAGATTTTGCAAATGGAGTACCATGGCCTCGTAGCAGAACGTCCCTCCAGACAAGCATAAAAATGTGCTCTGCTGGCTGCAAGCTGCAGGATCAATATCAAGTCTGTGATTTGTACACAACTACCGCAATCTAATTGATACACATGGACAACAGATATGCTTTTGCAAATCAGCTGTGATTACCAGGGTCCCTTGCAGGACTCAATAAACAATGTCTGGCTTTGGGGCTGCGGAACACACACACGGCTATGCAAACCTCCCAAACAATTTTCCACTCTGCCACCCAGGCTTCATCAGCCGAAAGATTGTAAAAGAGCATGTGACAGCACAAACAGCTTGGGTTTAGCCAAAAGCCCCAGTACAAAAACTCATCTAGCCCAGCACAGTCTGCATCCAATTCCCTGCCTGCATAGGGAAGCGTTTCACTTTCCAGGTTTATTCTTCCACACCCTTAGAAACAAAAAGAAATCCTCTTTCCCACTTTACCCATGCACATTCCATCCTCCCCTCCATCTCCTCAGAACTGAAAGCACTTGGGTTTTGTGGCCAAGTGTAGACAGTTGGATGGGAAATCACATGTTGCATCTTCCTTCTCTGTTTTCCCTGGTGCCAGGCACTTCTCCACTACCCTGATTTACTCATCGAGGTGTTGAGGAGAGTTTGATCTGCTAACTTCAGGAGTCAGGCAGCATTTCCTGAACCAGAATGATGGTTTAAGTAAGGTCCTTCCATTGACCTCCCTGTGACACCATGCTCATGAATAACCAGGTCTGTCGCTGCCCCTCATGCTTAATTTTCTCTGAGGAAATCTTCTGTTAAGGGGCAACAGTTTTCCATTTCAGCATACAGCACTACCCAGCTGCTTGTTATTTCACTTGGCTGAGCCTGACAAGCTAATGGTATGTTTGATTTGCACTACCAGTTCCTGCTAGAGACATCATAACTTTTATTACAGACGTGGTTCTTGTTAGAGACTCAGTTGTCCGCAGAAGTAAAAAAAAAAAGGCACACTTATTTCAGTCAATTTACTGGTTAACTCGTTACTTGCAAGCTCAGTGCTGGTATCTAGCACACCATCTGATGCTTTTTTGGAGGGGCTATTTCACTGTTGTTTGTGTAGCAAATGGAGAGATTATTCTAGCTTTTCTTCTGATATGCATTTTTACTGTCCTCAGTATCTTTGAGGTTGATCACGTTTCTTATTGCTAGAACATTTGCTGTTAACTTTATTACACACTGGGCAGCTAAATTCAGTTCAGCAATTGCCACAGGATAAAAAAAAAGAGGGGTACAGAGAGAGGATAAGCAAGGGTAAGATAACTTCCCCTGAACTGGACATAGTTCAGGATAAATTTTCTGCTTTGGTTTTCCTGCTCAGTATGGACAAAGATATCAAGACTGTCTACAGAACTTACAAATCTGCACTATTTTCACACTGCCAAAAGTACTGTATGTGCTACATAATACTAATGCAGTATACTCTGTGAATATACAAGAGAAAAAAGAAAACAAAAAGGACTAAACTACCACAGCCCTGCTTGTCTGCAAAATACTGAATCTATGTTTAATGAGGAGACCAGTTGGGTTATGAAATTTGTTTCCCCATAGCAGACATACAGCATCCAGTCAGGACAGGGCAGTACCCTCCAAATTTTCCATCACACTGACTTGGAGCATCCTGATAGATGTGTCTCTGTATCTTGCACTCAGCTACCAGATGGAAGGATCACCAAACCTAAGATTGCTTATGAAAATTTTGGCAGCACCTCCCCTCTGTCTCACTTTAGTTGCCAGAAAAAGAAGATGGTATTCACAAATAGCACCATGCTGCAGCCTTGTATAAAATATGCTTTGTTAAAATACAACATATACAGCAAAAAACAAGTAGGCTTATACTGTTGGCTTTTCCTTGGAGCCAGAGTAAGTTTCCTATTTGCAGGATTGCCAGTGCAAGACATCTATTTGCAGTACTATCAGGGACTGTTAGTTTCTCATGCTAAATTTTCTCTAATGAAGGTCCTTTAAAGCCCCTGAACTCTTGATCCTCACAACAGCCAGTCTGGAGAGCGTTTCTTCCAGTCTTTGAAGTTGCAGCACTCATAAAGCTGATCAGCACTGTTTGTGGGTTTGTTTTCTTTCCATATCTCTCCTTTCCCTTTAAGACCAGACAGAAGATGACATTATTAGCAGGCTGCTCACAAGCACCTAGTAGTTTAGGGGAAGGCTTTTTATTTCTGCTTTCAAGCAGAGATGAAAGATTGTAAAAACCTCTCTTCTTTTTTTCCTTAGGGAATTACAGCTCACAAAAGTTCTTGTAACTCCTTACAGCAACTATTTTACTACTCAGGGAGGCTATTTACTAGGTCACTTTCTTCCTGCAGCAGGCCTCAGTGTTAATAAATGGTGTCTGTGAGTTACTTTATGCTCTTCATACTTTATTTTGATCTAGCTGTGTGTTTAAGGAGCTAAAGAGAGTGTGCCTTGATGAACTACTTACAGCAGAATTTGCTCTAGGCCAAAATGCAGAGAGGGCTTTCTTCTGAGTTTTTTCTAGCTTTTTGTAGGTACACTGAAATCTGAAAAATGGGGCAAGCTGCCAAGTTGTTCTGCAAGTCTGTTAGCTTCTGCTCACTCAGCATTAACATCTGTCTTCACTAAAGTGTTACTGGACCCCCGGTGCACTGCACGGAGCAAGCTCCAGAGGCACTTATGGAGAGCAGAGCTCAGGGAGGGAGGGAGAGCCACATACCCCAAGCCCCCAGCTAATAGCACTTCTTGAGAAAAATTAAAGCACAGCTTTACCCCAGAAGGCTCTGTCCCAGATCTGTGTGCCAATGAGCCTTAATATCAAAAACAACCACGAGGGAGAGATGGAGAGATTGCAACAAGAAGACCCTGTGCTTGGATTCTGCCTCTCAGCCTTTTCACCATTCAGAAGGTGTCATAAAATACAACAAAGATTTTTTTTTTCTTTTTCCAAAGAAGTCAGATGATTTTACTATACAGTTCAAACTAAAAGTGCAACTAGAACTAAACATCCCAGGAGGTGGGTTACCCCTAAGACCCCAAAGGAGGCACACAGTTATTACAACACCAAGGCATCACTAACACACCCAAAGCAAGGCAGCACCACATGACTCCCCAGTGAGGTTGCACAATATCTTTGTACCTAATTAACATTTGTGTTATTAAATAAAGCAATTCTGCACACATGTAAAGTCTTACCCAGCCCCTTTCAGGTTCTATCAGGGAAAAGAGGGGGAGGAATCACACAAACCCCCCCAAGACACCTGGTTTGATATCTTGCATGAGGCTTGGATGCACTCACTGAGGCTGTGCTCTTGAGTTACACCCAGCAAACCAGTGAATTCAGCATCACATCCCTGAGGCAAGAGCATCATCCTGCTCTGCCATGTGTGCAAAATCACACAAGCTACCAGCACATGGCAAACAGCAGTGCACCTCTGACGGCACATCAGCACATGCACCATCCTATTCCACAACTGAAGGTCCACCTTCCCATGAGCTGACAAATTTCCAGGTTTTTTTCTGTGTACTGTGTGCTTACATGCCTGCCATACAATTGGCAGTGCCTGGAATTGTGGATTTATTGGCTGTGACCAGACACAGGCAAAGTAAGTAAACAGATTAATATGTATTAAAATACCTCATTCATTCAAAGTACAGAACTTGTGCACACATGTGAAGGTGGTATTTATCCATAGCTCTTACCAAGGGAGCTGATTAAAAACAGGATCATGCAAAGTAAGCAGTGCAGTAAAAAGACAGCACTAAAACATTTTTTTACAATTGAAATAGCCCAAATAATGGTTACCTGATTTAAGGGTTCATCAAACTATAGCTCTCACATAATCTTCAAGGGTTTGGTGGTTTTATGTTGTAACTTGCAGCTGATGCTGCAAGAAGTGAGAGTTCTTATGAAATTATTTCTGTATTGTTACCCAGAATAACAGTGCCTAAGTCATAACATCTCATGTACAAAAGACAAAGGAAGAGAAAGGATAGACATTGGTCATATCCTAATGGAAAAAGAGGTCTCCATAATCAAGGACTTTTAACTACAGCACCTTTTTTTAAAAGGTTTTGGATTTTAGTCTTGAAACTTTTGGCTATTTTCTGTCGAAATATGGTATGAGAGTGAGATAACTAAACTACTATTTTATAACAGCAATAAAAAGCTTCAGGTGTGTGTTAACACTGTCAGAGCTGTGGGTGTTCAGCAGAGCAGTGTGAGCTGCCACCTTGCCCCCTTCTAGTGGGGATGAGCAGCCCCCTCGGCTGGGCTCCCTGCAGGGGAGCTGCCTTCACAGGCATGCATTGCCTAGGCTGAAAAGGAGGTTTTCCTATTGTTTGCCCCAAAGACAGATTCACTTTCTATCATACAATTTTCAATTCAAAACTTTGGATGCATCAGGACTGAAACAGCTTTTACAGGAGAGGATATCCTGGAAGATTCCAATTGCAGTGAGTGCCTTATCCTCAGCTCTCAGCCTGGGGAAGAGCATCTGAGCCACCACTGAAACCCTGCTGATGAGGGAGAAGAACCAATCTTCAACAGGAAAATGATAAAAAGGACTTTCTTATCAAGAATTTTTGTAAACAGGTTTTTCCAGCAGCTGCTCAGCTGGTCTCCCATGGAGGAGGTCAGGAGAAAGTTACATGATCAGAGGTGCAACCAGCCCAAGTGCTTGGGGACGTGATGATCAAATTTTCCATTTCAGATCTTAAAAAAAACCTAAAACAGCCACTTGTTTTAGTGCCTAATGGCAGCTCAGGTCACTTAATAATTTACTATTTAAGCTTTTACTAGGTGTGCTATGTGACACAGTTCTCAGGAGCTGTGATTAGGCTGTCTCTGTCCCCATCAAGCAGCTGTTCAACTGCACAGATTTTTGCAGAATGGAAAACCTCACCATTAACACAGGCATTTTAAGCAAAGTATTGCAGATTTTTTTTTTTCTACTTCTCAGTCCAAACCAAACTTTGTATCTCTTTTTTGGGGTTTGGGCCTGAATATTTAAGCCAAATTAAAGATTTAGGATGTATTCTGTCAGGTCTCCTAAAGAGCTTAGCTACTAGAGCAGGAAGCTAGCATCCTTTATTTCTTTCAGCCTGAGACTGACTTGACAGCAGCTTTTCTATACTTTGTAAGAATCTTTACAATCCAGAGGTTAATCAGTGTGTCTTTCTCACAGTCCCCCAAAATATCAAACTATTATTATGTGTGCTGGTTTTGCCTGGAAAGGAGTTAATTTTCTTCACAATAGCTGGTATGGGGTTGTGGTTTGGATTTGGGTTGAAAACAGTGTTGATGATATAGCAATAACTTTGTTGTTACACAGTGTCAAGGTATTTTCTGCTCCTCACTCCACCCCCCCCAGTGAGAAGGCTGAGGAATTAGGAGGGGACACAGCCAGGACAGCTGACCACAACTGACCAAAGAAATATCCCACACCATATGACATCGTGCTCAGCAAATAAAGCAGAGGGAAGAAGGAGGAGAGGAGATATTCAGAAGGATGGTGTTTGTCTTCCCAAGTCATCATTGAATGATGGATCCCTGCACTCCCAGAGATGGCTGAACACCTGGATCACCAAATGACTTCCTTGTTTTGCTTTGCTTACAGGTGGCTTTTGCTTTACCTACTGTGTGAAGCAAAGGGAGCAAGTGGCCGTGAGGGGCTGAGTTGCCAGCTGGAGTTAAATCACTACAGTACAACAGAGCCAACTCCACTAAGAGGTGAAGGAAAACACATCTTGGATTGTCTCAAGCACTTCCCTGGGATTTGAGAGGGCCTGAAGCCAGGTGAGAATTGAAAAGCAGGTCTCTCACCTCCTGGAAAGCATGTCCTGTGCTGTTTTCCATGCAAAGTCTGAGGCAGCAAGTATGCTCTGAGCCTGCCAGCTGGCTTACACACCACAAGCAAGGTATGTCAGGGGCAGGCAGGAAAAGGCTTATCTGCAACTCCTGCATCCTGGTGATGTCTGGATCAGGGTGAGGTGACAGGGGAAATGGAGATACTGCTGAAGCTTTTGGTATCTACAGGACTGGACAAAGTTGAAAATGGTTTCTCTAGGATCTGACAGTTGAATTGAAACACTTGAGGTGGAACTGAGGTGCTCATAGTGAATCTAGCCTTTACCAAGCCCAAATCCTAGACCAGTGAAAATGCAGGCCAATGTAGCTTCTGACTGAAGTATCACCTGGAAATATGCAGAGTTTTGTTGTGATTCCACAAACAGTCTGCGACACCATGAGCACTTCTTGTCTGTCTTTTCCAATTAAGCACTTAAGAGTTTCCCAAGGTAAATATTAATACTTAGGAAAGGAAATACTAACATGCACAAAATCCTTTCCAACTTTTCTGCTTAAATAGCTATCATTTTTTAGTGAGGTCACAGCATCCAGTTTTCTATAATAAAAAATAAGCAGGATAAGTAGTTTTACTCCTGTCAAAACTTGAATGCAATTTTATGTTTTCCTTTGACTTACCCTATAAATATTTTTACTACAACATTCAAAGTTTATGAGATCTCTAAGACTTGTAAAGAGGTTGAGTAACTGGAAACCAAAGGCTAATACCTACCACAGGGACTTGGGGGTTTTTCTTAAGCAAGCTATTTATTAATGTTAACAAAGGGTATTTTACTGATGATCTGTTTAGAAAACTGAGTATTATTTTACCTTTCCATTCCAGTGTAAACAAATCCATGAGGAGGGACAAAGACAGACCAACACCACAATGCAAATCTTTTCCCAGGTTACATTTTTCTGACATTATCCTTTGAGCTGAGCTTCTGCAGTTGAATCTCTGCTGGGTCTAAGTGTAGCTTGGGAGCTGCAAAAGTCAGCCTCACTGAACCAGAGAAAAGAACAAGAGTTAGCCACTGATTGTGGAAGCCTTTGACAAGCTGTGTCCTTTTCCCTGTTCATGAGTCACTTACCAGGAGACTTTATCTTTCCTAATGCCTTTGCTATCCATAATTATGGTTGCAACAGTTATCCACCCTTATAGGAAAGTGTTCAGGCCTTGCCTGAACATGCCCAGGAGAAGCTGTGTCACAGGCCAGGAGGTGGGAGATGATCTGCCCATATCCACCGTGGCCACAGGAGAACATGCATGTTTCAGCTGATCTTCTGGCGCAGCTGAGGAGATCTCTGTGTCACTGCTTACTCACTGGTCACTATTTCTGCTCCCAAGCCATGATTTACTGACTGAAGATTAACTATTCCAAAAAGTTTGCACAAGCAGGCAACCCAGCATTTTGTTCAAACATTTGTGAATGGCCATTAAACTACTAAGGTGAGTAGTACTTTGTTGAGCCCAACAAAGCAAGAAGTCAAAATATTCACAAACTTTGGCCAAGTCCAGAGCCTGCCAGATTTGGCCATCCTGCCTCTGTCTGTTCTGTCTCCCAACTACCTTCAGCATCCTGGGAAGACACCATGCAAATGCACTCCTGAGGACAGCCCAGGACCACAGCTGCTCCAGACTGTTTTTAATCCTCCTTTCTTTACGGATTAAGGAATCAAGCCTTAATAGGGATTAAACCTTTCCCAGCTGTAAAGCCCAGCACTGGATTTATCACACAGTTACAGCTCCCTAGGTATCCACGCAGCTCCTGGGGAGGTGGAGAGCAAAACATGATCAAAAATTTAAAAAAGAAGATGAGGTTCTAACTGACCAAAGCCCAGAGCTGCCTGTTTATATGTATATAGATGCAGTCAGCTCTTTTTGTAGGCATGTACCTTTGGGGTTTGTTGTCGTCCTCTGTTATGCATCTTCTCAGCAGAAGGTTTGCTTCATCTATATACAATACATGCATCTGAGAGCTCCACTTTCATGCACTGTTGCACGCTCAATGTATGCTGTACAAGCCTAAATGATGTAGGTGGATGTTTCCTCATCTGCACAGCCTCCCAGAAGAACACCACAAATACCTTGTGTAGATGTGTTGGCCTCTAATGGACCACAGTCCTCCAACTTAATCTGAAATCAGCTGTTTATCCTTCCTAAGGATCTCACTACCTCAGCTGCACAGAAATCATAACCAGGCTTTCTATTTTTCCAACTGGAGAGCTCTGCAATACTTTGCAGATGGTCTTCGTAAAAAAAAGAATTGGAAGGGATTTCAAGAGGTAATTTGGCCACTTGTGCAGTGCCCAGATCAAGTGAAAGTGGAGCTTCCATGACTGACTTGAATTAAATCACTTAATAAAACTGCCCAGTACTGGGATTTTGTTGCTTTGAGACAGTGTTTTGCCACCCAGATTACAGGAGAGAGATTCTCATTGTTTAGTTCTTGGTTGCTAAAGATTGTTGTGTCTTTTAATTAAGGATCATGTGAATCCAATCAAGCAAATCAAAGGCCTTCCCTTTCTACCTTGGGAGCCTAGATATGAGATAGAAAGTGGGCCCTGATATTCTAAAATGAAAGAGAAGATTAAACCCATGTATTTTAATCGGTAAATATCATGATATTTCAATTCACACTGTCTCTGTTTCAGTGAATGGTCAGTGGGAAGGGACAGCCAGAGCTACTCTAAGATGGTCTTTGTCACCAAGGAAAGTGTTTGGGATTCAGCCTTCATGCCATGCTCTGGTTTGCTCAGTGCAAATGCCACGACTGTAATAAGGGTAATGATTAATAAGAGTACAGTGATGCCTGCATGTTTGTGGTCGTGCAGTGGGTAGATTTTGGCAGCAGCTTCCTGGAGGTTTTGATTCCGTGGCAAACTGAGGACCCTGAGGAGGAAAGGGAGCAGACCTTGATCCAGAATGATTTTTCTTAGTGTGGCTTCCTATCCTAAGAGGAGTCTTTAATAGTGACGAGATCCTGAGCCCTCTGGATGTGCCAGTTTTCCTCCAGTAGCTGTATAGTATAATAGCTATATATATATGTAGCTGTATAGTAGCTGTATAGTATAATAGCTATATATAGATAGTTTATAACAGCTGCTTGAAAATAGATTAAGGAGTAAGAGAAAATTAACCCAGCCGCTGATAAAATGCTAATTTCCTCCTTTCTTTTGGCATGGTAGCTCTCCTTCTCTTCTGAGGTTTGCTTCAGGACAGGAGAACACTTAGAAAACACTTCCCAGTTTGTACAATCCTTGACAAGGGAGCAGAGCACTTTGTTGTTAGGTGGCAGCATTCAGCCAGCAATTAATTGCCCTCACCACACTTCCACTTCCTCAGCAAGCTGTCCTCTTGCTGGTGTGAGCCCAGTGCAGATCTTTGGCACACAAAGATGAGTCGAACTCCAAAAGGCAATGATAAGGTGGGAGGAGGAGCTGTATTGCTACTGAGCTGGGTGGTGTGAGCTGAGGCTAAAAGGGCAGCCTCTGGTGAGCAGTCTTGCCCCTCATGATCTGTGTTGAACAGGAGCGCTATCATTGCCTTACGTTTTTATCTGGTACTTTGAATCAGCATAAAAGCACATTATAATGCTAATGTGATTCTGTGGTAGTTGTTCTGCTACAATAAACATGCCTGACGTGAAACACACTGAACTTTCTGGTTTCTCTGGTGCCCATTTCTTGAAGGGGATCATAACGAGGTGAGAGAGTAAAAATTGGGAAATAACTCCGGAAAGAAAATTATCGAGATTATCCAGGTGACTGATAATTATGGGATTTGATATCACAGGGAAATTAACATTTTAAAGACTGGCCAAGCAGAAGAAGAAAAGCTCTCTGCTCTTTCCAAAATGTGCAAGTATTTCAGTGCACACTACTCTCTGCATTTGGATGGCAGTGCATATTTATTGGTGCTCCTGTTTGTAGGCTGCCTGGGGTTTGCATGCCTGTCCCCAGATTCCAAATACTTCCCCACTATGCACTTCCTCAATTCACAGTCAGCAGTGCCCTTTCCACTGACTGCCATAAGATGTGCAATATGATTTTGGTGACTTCCCTGCAGCCAGGACTGAACATGCCAGTTTTGGGAGAGGGCAACCAACTCCAGGCTCTCAGAAATTGTCCGTGTAGGGACATTGCATCGGCTGCGAATTCACTATTTTTTTTCTGTGTTTGCAAAGGAGCACTGTCTGGGTACCTGCCACCATTTAAACAGACATGACATCTGGTCACGATGACCAAGATGACAAGGTACAAAGAGAAGCTGACAGGTATGAAGCAATGTGGTGAGGCAAGAGTGGGAGTCCTGCCAAAAGAAAAATGGCAAAGTGCCCATAAACTGAAAACAAACGTGTTCCCTGCAAAGGGAAGCTACTCTTGGTCAGGAATAATTATTGTCTGCAAAGCAGGCCTTAGAAGAGGAAGGTTTGTATTAAGGTACCTAATATACTCTATCTTCCTATTATCCAGTGTAGTGCTGCTGGTTAGACAGGCTGTCAGAATCTCCTTGTCTTTTGGACAGGGTCACTGAGTTTGTCCTGAACCTACTGACTTTCCTCTCCTATGGTGTATTTTTAGAAGTCCAATATGTGCCTGTTTTTCTCTGCATTTTAAATCCAAAAGACTCAGATGATTTACCTCAAACATTCCAAAAGAAAAAATAAATCTCCTGTGGCTTCACATTACATATGAAGTGTTTCAAGCCCAACATAGATTTGGGGGTTTATGTTTGGAGGCAAAGTTAGAAAGCATTTCAGTTCAAATATAGAATACAGTGCTCCTGTAACCTCAACTCCAAACTCTGCTAATCCAAGTTTAGTTCCTGATGGACTCTATCCACAAAGTGAGCTAAATACCTAGCTGTTGCCTAAGTACTACTTTAGGTGCCAAAGTCCAAAGTTTAGAGTTTCAAAGCTCTCACTCTGCACATCACAAATATTGAAGAGCAAAGTGCTCTGCATGCATAGATGTAAATTGTCTGGGCATGCATCCCAGAGCATCCCAGTTTCTGCTTCTCAGATTGTGTCCTTCATACACAGCAAAGGAGATAACCTTGCCCTGGAGGAGGCTTTGGATGCTGTGTTTCCCTCCCTTGACATCCTAGTATCTGGAATGTCATTCTCTAGAGTCAAATACTGTCTTGTCTATTTAGTCTAAACCAGGTGTCTATAAGAAAGGAAATGTTTCTGAGCATTTTCACAGGAAGTATCTGAAATGGGTACAAGTCCCTTCAGGTTGGTTTGGAGTTTGAGCCAAGGTGTCTGGCACAGCTGACAAGTGCTGACACAACAGGGGAACCAGCACAGAGGATGCAGGGAGGAAGTGGGAGATAATGGTGGGAGGGAAGAGGATAAAGGAATAATTTCTCTCCTTTTTATATCATACATATTTCATGGTAAAACACTGGCCTTTCAGCATCCCTGTATCACATTCTGAGATATCTTGCATTACAGATATTGTAATTTAATGAGGAAAAAATAAGCTGGATTCATCTGAAGGAGGATCTTCAATCTGGAGGAGAGGAAGTGAAAATATGGATTCCTTTATACTCAGTAAAGGTGTTGAAACTCAGTGAGAGATCCAAGAAAAAGAAATTAGGGTAGACTTGTTTGTTATTTTTCCTACATCTGCATA
The DNA here is from genome assembly GCA_013397555.1 of Urocynchramus pylzowi. NCBI lineage: Eukaryota > Metazoa > Chordata > Aves > Passeriformes > Fringillidae > Urocynchramus > Urocynchramus pylzowi. The sequence continues at coordinate 161,338 of VZRH01006481.1, forward strand.
TTTCCTGTGTTACCAAAATAACAAAATTAATTTAATTTCATAGATTTTAGAGTTGCCTTGGATCCCTTTAACCGTCCTTGCCTGTGTTTGTGCAACTGAGCAGCAGCCTCTGATTTCAGATTGTCTGTAAGACTGGTGCTCCAGCAAAGGGGATCTTTAAGCTTCTAGCTGTACTCGTCAGGAGAAGAGCAAAGCCAATATGTGGATGCATAGCCTTAGAAGAGTTCTTTCTACCAGGCTGAGCATTATCCATATGCACAGGTGATCATGCCCCTCCTGCTCACTGGGTAGAAGTTTTGCCTCCTCTCTGGCACATTTCCAAGTTGCAGGAAGTCTAGCGTTGGTTTGCAGAACTGATACTATTTTACCCCACTGTCTAAGGTCTCCAGGCCTCATACTGACACCCACAGAGAATTTGACACCAGTTTGAAGAGTTAAAAAAGTTAGTGCTTGAATTGTAATAATATTCACTGAACTCCTGTTGGAGTCAAAAAATAATCTATTAGGGTGTATTTCTGCCAGGGTTTTGGTATTCATATAGCTCAGGCATAGCCTCCAACAGCAAATAGAATAAAAATATCTAGAATACAAGTTTGGGTTCCATTTGCAATTGACATGCAATTAAAGTCAAGTCTTGCTTTCCCTGAACTCAGTGTGGAAATCCTAATTAACTTCAGGAAAGAGCAAAAATGGGACCCAAAGAGTTAACTGTTGTAGGATATAAACCAGAAATTAAATAAACTCTTGATCAAAAAATTATGTCTTACAGCCAGAGAAACCTCTCTGGAGTTGTACAGTTCAAAATAGGAGCAGAATTTCAGCCTCTAACATTCACTGATACGATTTCACATGCAAATTCTGTGATCTCTTCAGTGCCAGACACAACACATTCCAGTATGCATAACATTTTAGTTACTTATCTTCTATGAGTTGCAGGGCATAATATTTTTCACTGTTTAGAAATAACTCAGCTCTGAGTCACCACTGAAAAACCCTGTTCTAAATTGGATTTCCCCTACAAACCTGGACTGTCTCAATTTGAATAGTCCAAAGAAACCACAAAGCCTGCTTTACAGCCCATAGTTTGTGTCTACTGGGAGGAAAGAACAGATCAAGGCCATGCAAAGGTGGGGGTATCCTGGGGTCCCCTGGCCTGGCAGAGACAACTGCACTGCATGGGAAGTGGCTGGAAACAGATCCGTGCTCCCAAAGCCATCGCTGTCATCCCTGCCCCCTGCTAAGCAGCAGTGCATTTCCAGACCAAGACCCTTGTCACTGATTTCAAGGCAGTCAGACTCCCACTGACTTCCAAAAAGCCCTTGCTCTATCTCCCCCCGTGCCTGAGCTCAGCGCCGCAGCGAGACGCACCTAATCCAGCTGGCACCCACACGAGCGAGAAGGTTTGGGATAGCAGCCTGTGTTTCCTGGGTGCTGCACAGCCTAGTCCTTCAGCTAAGGGACCACCACACAGGATTTATGCTAGTGAAGGACTTCACAGCTCTCTTTACTTACTCTCTCATTCTAAGGGAAACATGCAGCAAAGTCTTGGCCACAAACTACCCTATTCGTGTTCTTTTGGAACATGAAGAATATTTCTATCAGCTCAAGCAGTTTTCTCCATCAGCTTGTTCATGCCATAACTTTTGTGGCCACTAATCAAAAAATCCATGGGTTCAGATTTCACACTTTCACCACCACTTTCAAAACACTACCTTTGCAGGCAGACTGAAAGGAATTCAGGGAAGGCTGGGACAGTGATTCTTCAGGACGCTGAGCAGGTTGAGGCTGCATTTGCTAAGGCAGAACTGAGACCAGGTTCCTCATGACATATGCACCATACAACTCCTGCAAAGCCTGGGAATAAATGAATACTCCATGACACAGCCCTTTCCCTGCCTTTCATTTTACTTTAACTCTCTTGAAGTAAAGAATTTCTTCCTAGTGCTCCTAATGAGGTTACCAGGCAGAGAATTGTAAATCCTTGATGTTCTACTGTGGGAAAATAGCAGCAAATGTATTTGAGGGGAAGCTAGGAGGGAAGAAAAGGAAAACATTCTTGCTAACATACACTAAGGCAAACCAAATTCAATTTGACTGGTTTCAGAACTCTGCAGATTGTCTAGCATAACCATAAATAATATGCCAATAGAATGATTTAAAGAGAAGTATCAGGTTGTATCAGGTCTGCCCAACCTGAAAATTTTATTTTAAATAAACATTATCTAAAATTTCAAAAGATATTTACAAATCTCATTTGGCAGCTGAATAGGCCATACTGTTACTGGCTAACTTAAGCAAGTAAAAGTGAAGGTCTGCTTTTAGGAGTTAGAGATACATGATTGGACTCTTTCCATTTCGGCAGTGATTTACCATTATGCCATTGCTTCCTTTAGCACTCCATGAGTACTGCTTCTTTTGAGAAGACAGTCTTGAACAATAATCATTTAATTCTTCACAGTTTTTTTTCAGACTGTCAAGCCCTTTGAAACAAAATTTTGAAGTTTTGAAACTTTTGAATTAATAATTCATACTTTCTCTTGATAAAACATATATTCAATCCTGAAGTCCAAATGAAAAAAAACCTTTTGTTGTGAGACTATTGCATAGTAATTTTCAGCAGATCAAATAAGTATTCCTGATTATTAAGAATGTAACTCTGCTAATGACAGCTTGCACTGTTGAAAGTCCTAGCTTAGACTGAATTAAAACTTCTGAAAATTACATTCTTTTGAGCATCAACACAAAGATTTTTAACAACTGTGCTGCAGAACATAGCTAAAAAGCGTCTAGTAAATCTGTGCTACATCAAATTCTGTTCTTCCTTTAACCACCCCTACAGTAAAGGAGTATCGGGGGAGGTTGCACCAGAGCAGAGAGGGAGACTCACCTCTGGTGACCTGCTGGTCACAATTTTTTGATGCAGCTGGATATGGTTGGCTTTCTGGGCTGCAAGGACACATTGATGGGACTTACTTAGTGTTTTATCCACCAACAACCCCAAATCCACAGAGCTGCTTTCAATCCACTCATTGCCCTGCCTGTATCAATGTTTAGGATTGCCCTGATCCAGGTTCCCATAAATGCATTTCTCCAAGCTGTTAGGGTACACAAGTTTGGCTGTTCTGGAGGTTGGAAGAGATGAGCCTTGCAAATTAACCCCCTGTCCCAGCCTCCTCTTCCTTACCTGTGTGCATATGTCAGTAGTGGACTCATCTCTGTCTTGTTTGTTTGTTTCAAGGCCTTTCCCCTCAGTCCACCCTGTGCCCTTTCCTTACCATCCTGGCCTGCCACTTCTTTGTGAGTTGCCACCTCCCTTTTCTGTCACTCATGGTTTGAATGTCTCCTCACGTTGGGCAGCCTGTTGGCAAAGGTGTTTTACCCTGCTTGGTCAGATGGATCTCAACTCTTCCTAGCAGTCCTCAGTTCTCAGTCCCATTGCTGGGAAAGCCAAATTGCTTTTCCCAACCATTTGTGCAACCAGGTGCTGACCTCCATGATCTGCTAAGTCCTCCTCAAGCCCTTCACCCTCTGTGGCAGGATTAAGGAGAAACTCACCTGGTCCTTGGGCCCTTGGCCCTTACCCTAGTCACTCTTGTTATGCTTCACATAACCATTCAGGCCAAAAGAAAAAGGTGAAACAAATGAGTCCACTTTCTGAAGTCGTTCATATTTCAAAGGAGGTGAAAGAGAAACAGAGACAGGAACATGGATTTCATTTTCTTTTCTGTACTCAAAGATTTGACATTTGAAGACTCTTCTATTAGGTTTGCAAATTTACTGTTCCTGTAGCCCTCAAGGAAAAAAGAAAAAGAAATGTGAATCCACAATTTAAACAAAAAACATTCCCTGCAATTAGCATTTCTTTGATGGTCCTTTGGTTTATTGTTGAGCCTTAACTTCTGTATAATCACATAATTGCTACAACATTCATATAAATAATGCATTTGGAAAAGAAGGTAAAGAGAGTGTCACATTCTATTCTCCAGTGATTTTAGTGGGACCCTCTGGCTTGACTTTAGTGCTAAAGCTGCTTTTTTTTTTGTCTCAGGATAGCTAAAGCTTGTTAACAAAGTCAGAGTAAACAGGGAAAATAAAAGCACTTTCATTTTATCATGAGGTAAATTGGATGGGTCAACAATAAGCCTTTTAGCTGAATTTACTCCACGGCAAAACTAATGTGTCTTGTCTTTTCTGTATTGGTACCTCAGGGGAGCTGATGTGTATTGGCTGTCACTATCAGGAAAAACAAACAGCATTTGTAGCTCCCACTTCTTCCCCAGGTCCTCTTGGGTTTTCCTATTACAAAAGTTTCTAGTAAAAGCTTTTGTGAAGTCACAGAACAAAGTTGTCCATGTCTGCCATGGACAAAAACCATGTAAGTTTTTGCACTACATGCAAATATTTCTTAAGTACAATATTCTCTTCTCTCTCCTTTACAAACAGGATACTTACATTTTTACTCATAGTTTCAAAAAGCCAAACCCTTCAGCATTTGGCACAGTTTCAACTACAAGATCTACGGCCAATTTTAAAAACTGCAACCTATGATGAGCTAATTTTACAGTTAGAAAAAGGTTGTGTCATTTTCAAAGAGGCAGATACAGCTGGAAAGGAGACAACTGAAATGTGCACTGTAAGCACTGGGATTTTGCCCATGTATTTGTGCCTGGATTTTACTGGGGTTTTGTAAACAGGAATTTCAAAGACTTTTCTTATCCTGTGTGTTTGGACATGTGTTCTGTTTTAGTCAGTTTTAGACCATAAGTTCACAGAGACACATAGGAAAGAAGGTGTGTAAGGAGAAGACAAGATTACATGTCTATAGGTATGTGAGGTCTTCATTTTTTTTATTATCTTTGCACACCTATCAGTCCATTAGACACACAGGTAGGATCTCTCTTCACAGCAGCTTTCCAGTGAATGCAAAGGGACAAAAAAGATTAACAAGATTAGTAAGACTAGCACTGGTAGAATTCATCCTCATTGAGAAATTCACTGTCTGGTGGCAAATTGAGTGACTTTTTAATGATATATTAGACAAGGTTTCCCAACAGAGAAGGATAAAGCTGTAATGAAATAGAGCAGCAAGCAACTCAGGAAGATCCTGAGAAAGGGAAGCATTTACCATGAGGAGTGTTGGGGGGGATCCAAAGGGCAGCAAGAGCTGAAGAGACCAGTGAAGCAGTTTGATGACTCATTTAATCATCCTGCCCAGCCAGGGCTACTCAAAAGAGTAGAATTAGATGGCAGCAAAGGAAAGACAGCTCTTGCATCTTTGTGCTTCACCCCACATTCCCAGCTTATTCCTTTTATACATCTCAAAATCTGTCTTTCCAGTTGAATCACTTCACTCTGTTTCCAGCACATCAGCTTTCACTGAGGTCCCTGGGCAATGCTCTACCTACCCCTGGTGAGCCTGGGGTGCTCAGAGGAGCTGCTTGGCTACAGGTTGATGCAAGTTTTTTGGTCCTGAGGCAATTCTATGCATCATGAGCACAATAAACCATCTTTCTGCCTGCAGTCCAACACAGACCATACTCCCACATGTCATACTGTACTGGGACACCAGTTAGTGAGAAACATCCTGAACATTCCAGAGCAAAAGAAAAATTCACACTTTGAATCCGAAAAAAGGCCCACTTTGTTCATTCCTGGTCTTAAATGCTCTCCTACTGCAACGAGACCAGAATCAACATGTTTTAATATCTAAGATTTCTTATTCTCTAAGCCTACTTTTCTGTAATTTCCAGCAACAGCTCCAGCTGTAACTGCCCACAGAGAATCAGAGTTTCTATATTCCTCATGAGACTTGTCCTAGATGAGATTAGGAATGATTAGTGGTATGATGTAGGCAGACACCTGGACTCCCCTCCACATTACTGCTTCCTCCACTATTTTCAGTGGTGGTGGGAAAGACCTAACACAACTGCCTTGTGCACAGATAGATTGAGAAGGCATATGTATAAATGGAGTACCTAAAATTTTCAAGGCTTGTTCGGTTTTCTACCTATCTTTGTTGTCCAACTCATGGTATCACTAGTCTTTCTGGTTTTGTGAAAGCACTGTTGTGTCTGTCATCAGCTTTGGGTGATAAGATCAGATTTTGAACTTGGATGCGAACCACATGGTAATTCCTTGCTCTACAAAGGAAAGAAAGACAATAAAAAGCCTTCAGTACTGGATTTGTTTCCTCTGAGCCTCATTAGGCACTTAGCCAGTGACTAGTCAGGTACAAAGGGGCAAGGACTCAGAAACTGGCCTCAGAGGTCCTGCCTTCCATCTGTGAGGGGTAAGTGTGAACCATAAGCCAAATTCATTTAGTTCCTTTTACATAATTGTCAGCTTTACTCAAAGCAGTTTCTTCTCCTTGGTTGCAAGGGAAGACAGTCAACTGTTGTTCTATTCACATCGTCACATAAACCCATCTGACAGGCATGACAGCAACTGCTTGCTAATTACAGAGCAAAATTTGCAGCGCAAGGTTTGTTGTGCCAACGGTCCCCAGAACAATCCTGGGATTGTTTTATGAGAAGATTGGGCAGTCAGGGTTGAGCACTTTTGCTTCAATTATCCCCATGTGCTGTCAGGGCTTGGAGCTGCTCTAGTGGAATGAAGAGAAGAAAATAAATGAGCTCTGCTCCAAGCCTGGGAGCAGTTGCTGAACCCTGAAGAGCTCAGTCAGTTGTATCTTTGTTAGCTGCTAGTAAGGATATTATTGCCTGGTAGTGGCACTGAATCTGAGGGCCCTTTAGCACTTCCATGCTAGGTCCAGGGATTTATAGTTCCATTACAGAGACTTGCAGAGACTTATTCTGGAGCGAAACTCAGCATGTGGTCCCAGCTGAACCCATCCCTCTAACTTTATTATTCACTGCTTTGGGTGATCTAATAAAGTTCAGATATTGTTGGCATTGGATGTAGCTGGTTTGCTGATTTTATCAAGAGAAGGAATTGATTTGTGAGTGAGAGGTGACTAACAGAAAAGTCCAGCTCATTGGGGTGGAATTAAAAAATACCAAAGAATTAATTGCTTAACGTAGGAATCTTAATGTTGTGCAGACACCTAAAGTGATTATTCCAAGAAAAGTATAACCAGTTGGTCATAAACCAGAGTTATCCTGTTCCAGAAGATTCCAAAAGAAAACTAATTCCTACTGAAGTTATTGAGCTGCACCTTCTCAACTTCTTACATGACATAAGTTTACAAAGCACCTTCATGAGCCCCAGTTGGTTATGTTACTCAAGAATTTCCTCTTTGTGACCCAAGTACACTTCTGTGTCTGTCATTTCCAACAGAGCTGCTGTGATAAACTGAAAACATAAGGCTTGGAAAGGGGCTGTGTTTGTCTCTTGCAGCCAGTATAATATTCTAGAATATGCCATCCCTTTGTAAAAACCAACAATCAAGGCCACTCCATGACTTTGTCAGATAGACAATCTTCATGTCTGGCTAACCCCAGAGTCAGTTCATCTGAGCCCTCTCTCACAACCACTCCTCCTCCCTCGTCTTCTCCTGTTCCCCCTTTACCCTCTGCAGCACTGATTAGGTCACAGCAGGACCATTTCAGTTTACTATACCAGCAGAAAACTATTCCACCCCTCTGCTGAGTTGGTTTCCTAGCAGATGGCACATTGCATCAGCTCACCAGGCTGTCAGACAAGCCATAACTGGAGGGCTCTCAACCAGGGGCAACAATGTGAGCATGCCTTTTGTTTGGAGCAAGATATGAGATCTATCCCCTGAAACTTTTAACCACTTCCTCTTGTCTCCACAGATTTGAAGCATGGATTTGGACTGCCTGGAAGGAGGACTTACGCCACAGGCTCACTAAAAGTTTACCTAGAGCCCTTCAGAGTAGCAGAGCAGCATAACTCTACAAAAGCAACAAATACTCCTCTTTGCCTTAGCCTGGACAAACTCTTGAAGAAGATATTCCTCTCCTTCATGGATGTGAATCATGTGACATGGATCATCTTAACTATATGCAGGCAGGGTATTCTTCCCTATCCCACAGAGATTATTGATGTTCCCACTGGAAAGGTTTGAGGAAAATGGAAACAACTCTACAAAATCTAAGGTTTCAACAAATTTGAACTTCATAGAGAACTGTCTTTCTACCCATCCCCAAACCACCATACCCACAGACACAGCCTTTTCAGAAACATCTTCCAGAGGTCTGTGGTGTTGATATAACACAGATGGGAGAGCAGAAAAGAAAGAAAAAGTCCTGTGAGGAACACAAGTCTGCCATCCTAGAGGGATCTTGATTGCCACTGGAAGGGACAGACTGGGTCTTTACTCCCCTCTCCTCCCTGCTCCTCCAGGTCTTCCCCTCACCTCTGCCCTTTGTGCACTCTGAGGGAGCAGAGAACCAGTCTGGCTGAGGCACAATCCTGTTGCTGTGTTCACATCAGTTCACTGCAAGTCCCACTACACCAGAGCCAAGGCACCACAGAACAGCCATCAGGCCTGAAGAACAGGGAGCTCAGACTGGTGCTTGTCAGATTAAAGCAACCAGAGAAGTGCAGACCAGGTACTTACATGAGGTTAGAAGAAAACTGTAATTGTTCTTTAATCTGGACATCAGAAACATGATGAAAGGCAGTAGCCAGAATTTGGTTCAAGTTCAGACTGAAAGTAGGATTAGGTTCACTGCGGTGATGGAGTGCTCTGCAACATGCAACTCCTTCTCTCCCAGTTAACCACCTGTACTTTGTATGAAGTAGCTGAATATTAGGGGAATTCCTAATACTTTCTGGCCTATGAATGCTTAACCAGAAAGAGTTACTGAAGCATCTGAAAATCCTGTGGTTAGAGCATATCTAAGAGATCATACCTCAAACCTCTACTCCAGGTGAGGTAGGAGAGGAGCTCCAGGCTGGTGTCCCACATTCACAAATGGGGACATTAAAAAGTTACTGGCCATCAGGAAGGAAGAAGAAAGGTCTCTATGTTGTATGATCATACATGTGACTGTCAACTCCAGAGACAAGACAGGCAGGAAAACACATGGGACACACACCTACCAGAGTCTGGACATAAGTCTGAACAGCCTGTTGCCCATGATATGAGGGCACATCTGTTTGGACCTTGTCTACAAGTGAAAACTGTAAACACTGAGAAGTTTGGGAAGCAATGGATTGCTGCTCTGGAAGCACCAGCACATGCGGGTTTTAAGAATGTAACTGGCACTTTGTAAACTGAAGTCCCCCACAGGAATCCGGCCAAAAATATATTTAGTGACTTTTGTTTTTAAACACACAAGCACAGAAAGTGTACAGCTGAGTACTTCAACGACGTACCTACAACGGATGTGGACTGTGTGGGCTGGGGGGTCTTAAAGCAAAAGCCTGGATTCCTTTCTGAAAGGCACATTCCAGTTCAGCCAGAGGTTATAGGCTTCATACAGAAATTCCTCAGCTAAGATCTGTGTTTTAATGCTGCAGGTCAAACCACCCTCATAACAGTACCTCTTGTCTTGTATAGATTATATGACATTTAAGAGGGGAAAGGGGGCTCTCGAAGCTAAATCTCAGGATACTGCAGTGTCTGATGCTGTACAGGCCTGGCAAATGGATTTAGATGCTCTTAACAAGAATACTTCAGTTTTCACTCAGCCTCTAACTGTTTTATTGCTGGTGTGAGGTAACTTCAGGGTTAGCTTTCCCCAAAAGCTGGCCCAAATAGGGTTTTCCCCCATGTGAGCTAAAACAATTTTTAACCTAGTCTAAACACATCCTGAGGTGCACACCAAGATAAACACACCATCACAGAAGACCACTGGGGTATTTCCCTAGAGAGTTTCCCAAGAAACTATTGGGGTAACACAGCCCTCTCCCAACACAGGGGCAGCTCTGCAGTGGGATGTTCAGGGGAATCTGGTGAAATGCAACAGCTGGATCAGGCAGACTTGCTGAGCTCTGAGAGGAAGATGTCCTTGTCAACCTACCAGTATGGGGCTTCCCCTTCAATGTCAGTGAGGAGGAAGGATTTGAAGTAGGTGACAGGGAGATACTTTGTGGTTTTGCCAGGAAATCTCTGAGAGACCACGAGAGCAAGCAGGAGCATAGAGGAGGACCATGCATAAAAAGCATGGTAATGGTGGTGTGGGATTTCAGGATATGAAATGAGGACTGAAAGCATAGAGCAAAACAATGGACAGCCTTGCAGGTGCAGTAAAGTTTGCTTTGCTCTGTCTCAGCTGTCATCAGCACCGCCATCCAGAGAAGTGGCTACTAGTTCTGAAGGCAGCTAAGGTGTCATGGTCATACAGTCATACTGTGCTTCTGCAAAATACTGCAGCAATGCAGCACAGCACAAAGTACTGCAGCAATGCAGCACAGCACAAAATACTGCAGCAATGCAGAGCACAGCACAAGACTGTGAGCTCAGCTGCCATCCTCAGGAAATGCTCCTGCATTTAGTTTGGCCCCACTATGCATGTTGGTGACTTCAAACTCAGGTGCATTAGTGGTGCACACACTAACACATGGTTTGCTCAAGAGCACAGGAGCAGTTAGATGGGAGAGAAAGAGCACTTCAGAAAACAGCAGCATGAGGCTGTCCCATTTTTTGTGTGTGTTTGGAGCTGTCAAGGTCATAAAGCTGGAGGCTGCAGTAACTAAGGCATGAAATGAAGCCTTGAGAAGAAGCTGAGTTGATAGCATGTCATAAGGCCCTTTTTCTGAGTTGTTTGAACAGCTTACAGTTTTCCTATAGTTATTGCTTATTCAAAGATGATTGTGGAATTATTTCCATGAGTAATTCTTGGCTGCTGTATCCTTTGCAAGCAGTTCAGTGCAGTCAGTTGATAGCTGGAATCCAAGACTGGTCAGTCCCTGTTCACATAGGTCACTTGTTCTCCTGCAGAGAAGAAATTGCTTCACAGCAGATCGTGTCCCAGGGCCCCCAGGGTTTTATCCCCTCACTCCCCAGGGACTAGTGCTCACAGGCTGCAGCAGGACAGGCCTGTTGCTGTTTACTGGCCACACAAGTGCCAGCATAGCATTTTACAAATGTGGGACAGTGTTTTCCTGCGTGCTTTAAGTAGCTTTTTCAAGCCCACTCTTTCAGTTGTCCAAACAGTCAATGTGCTTTTAGCAGTAGCAAGGAAGACAAGCACCACAGGATTCCAACAGCATCCAGAGTCATGGCAGAACCCAGTGTCCCTGAGCAGGCTTAGGCACCATGGGACAGGATAAGATGAGGTTCCAAACTGAAGGGAAAAGTTAACTACTCTGTTGAAGCAAAGATCTGTCAGCTTCCCAGGCTCAGCAGAGTGAACAGACACATGCATGTGAGAGCTGCAAAATTTATCAAAGACAACAGACCCTTAATGTGAAACAAAATAAAGTAAGATCAGTATGTCCAGACAGCAGATGCTGCTTTCAGGCTCCTTTCACAAAAAGCTGAATGTTTTAAATAATGCTTCAAATACACCTGTGTTGTTAATTGCAGCCCACATGCTGTACAAGGAGACAAATATAATACCTGTGAGTTTCAGAACAAGGACATCAGGAGGAAGAATTAAATTGATTCAGTGTGGAAAAGTGGAACTATTAGATGATAGAAATAGTGTGTTTGTGTCCCCAGCAGCTTTTCCAGCTTCTGTGCTGTTAAGTGTTTCATTTTGTAGTCTCAATTGCACCCTGAAACTCCAAAATTAAACAAAAACTCTTCCATCTTAATGAACTACAGGACTTAAAATTATAATTTTATTGCATTTCCTATCCTGGTGAGGTTAACTAGAGTCTGGAAAGTACACACTGCCCATTAGGGATCATTAGGAAAGCATATGGAAGTTACACAGCTTCCTTGGACTTTTACCATTAATAGTTCCTTTTGTGGCCATTCAGAGGAAAAACAGGTTTTCTTAAGCAAATATAAAAGTGTTTGAATAAATATATCATCCATGACAACTCTACTAGAACTCTAAGGATTTCTGAACCCTTCTCTTCCCCCTTCCTTCCTATAAGTCCTTCAAAATTTTATATACTCTATTATGCAGGCTGTTCATGGCTTCTTGGAAAGTGAGACCGAGACCAGTTTCATAAAAACACGGAAGAGACTAGCAGGCTCCTGGGAAGACTGAAAATCTGGTTAACTTTGTTCTGTCATTCTGTCCCACCTGCCCTTCCTTGCACTGCATCTACAGCCCATTCCAGTCCCCACAGCTGGCATGGGGCTGGCTCCAGGAACCACACTGGCACTCTGCTCCGAGGGTGCTGAGTGACCCACTGTCACTGCCTGCAGCCTCCGCCCGCTGAATTCAGCTCCTGTTGAGAGCTGCCTTGCCAAAACCCTTTCCACACTATGATGGAAACCAAGTTAGAAATAACTCAGGAGTTGGCAAAATTTCTCAGAGCTTTCATTTTGTGAAGAGCTTTGCTGCCAAGCTATGTTATTCACATCTTCTCAGAGATCTGTAGGATGGTTTTTTAATGCTTTTTCCTCTGAGGCGGGGGATGAGAGATATAAAGTCTAACACTCATAAAATCTCTGTATTCCAATGTAAGAGTCAGCAAGCTAAGAAGTGCAGTGATTAGGAAGTGGAGCTGTCATCAATCATGTCCTGTTCAGGTATGTAGGATGAGCCTAACACTTTGGCAATGTCATGTTCAGTGCTATGACTGTTGTGTCTGGTATTTTGGATCACCAAGCAGGAACAAGGCTGCAGTTTGCATGTTAATCACACAAGGTGCAGCTTTGCTTAGGTAAATACAAGACAAGGAGCCCAGGTTCCCAGTCTAGTGCCCATGCTGGCCAGGAAGCATGGGTAGCATCCACATCTCCTTTGCTCTCTGTACCCTAGAAAGCAAATTCTGCAGCACAGGTTTCTGAAAGAGCATAACCAGTGACAGGGAGAGCTAGAACCCACTGTGGGCCTTGCACAGCAGAACAAAGCACAGCCTAATTGTCCTCCATGAAGCTTTCAACAGCAAAGAATTGGCTCATGAGAAGGTCTGTATCACCCAAAATCAAGATCAGAAGTCAATCCATGATTATATGGTCAAAGAGAAAGTTTGTACAATATAAAAGGGGATCCTCTTCCTTAAAGAAAAGTGGAGAAGAGTCAAAGGAGAGCCTTCAGAAATGCTTCTGGATTTTGGGGGAGATATCACCACAGATAGCAATCAGGAGGCCATCTATCCTTTTGTTGTGTCAGTGCTGGCCTGAGAAATATGGACTGCTTCAGATCAGAAAGTAAAGCAGACAGTTGGAAACCTATTTTAAAAATGCATATATAAAAATCTCTTCCACTGATTGTTTATCCATTAATCCCTGGCCAAAAAGCATTTTCAGCAAGAGGCTGTCAGATGTGGTGCTTAGGGCCATGGTTTATGGGTGGATTTGACAGTGCTGGGTTAATGGTTGGACTCAATGATCTTAAAGGTCTTTTCCAACCTAAATGATTCTGTGATTCTGTTTTATGAAAAGGTCATATAAAACTTGTTCTCACAGAAAGTTAAAAAGTATGTGGGGAGGGGAGGGGGAGGAGGCAGGCAGGCTTGGAGATCTGGTCTGGTCTTCACAGTCTACAGCTATGTGTGGGCAGTGGAAAAATACTACTGAACAACTAATTACCAAAAGCAGTCAGTAACAAAATCCCGATTTAAATATTTGCAGGAGGTAGACAGAAAGGTGCCAGCCTGAAGCTTGCAATTACTTTTATTTCTGGCAAGAATCAGATCTACTTCTAATAATAACTATGGGCACAAAGAATTAGTCAGAAAAGCAGGGCATATTTATTCCCAGCTGGAGGGGAGAACAAAGTAGGTAGGAAATGTCCTGATGCGGGTGCACAAAGGTAAAGGGTAGTAACTGCAGGGATGGGACTTGTGCAATGCACTGGCACTGCCAAAGCAGCCCTGCCCTCAATCCAGGGAATGTTCCAGGGCACCTTTTTCTTCCTGGGCTTAGCATGGCTGGCTGAAAACTTTCTTCAAACAAGTTGACCATTTTCTTCCCTCTGACCTGAGCCTGCAGAGATTGTGATTGCCTGCAGAGATGCATCATCCCTGAGGGACCATGGGGCCAGTCTGCAGCTGCAGCAGTGCTGCCTGACTGTGGCTAGTGCCTCAGGGTAGACAGTCCCTTTGCTGTGGCAGAAGGTTTCCCTCTCCCCAGGGAGCTCTGATCTGAAAAGTGTGCTTCATGCAATAGTGTGTTTCATTGCCCAACTCATCCCTCACACAGCCCTGATTTCTGGATGAAGGATTTTCTAAGTATGCTCATGAAGAGACCAGGTGGACTCTGCTTTGTGGCAGACTCTTACACCCCAGCCCAGCCTTCAATGAGCAGGGCTGAGTCCCCACTGCTGGCACTTCTGCTCAGAGACAACCCCATGTCTCTGGGCTGTTCCTCTTGGGTATGGTCTTTTCCAGGCTCTCTGCTGGGGCCACATGCAGCACCTTCAGCCCCCCTGGCTGCCCTGTGCCTTCTTCAGTTGTTCTCCCAGTGATACCAATGATTTTTTTTGAGTAATTTCATTTCTCCACCACAACATTGTCCTGTCAGTTAATTAACATGGTAATTATACAAGGAGTACATATCAAAGCAAGGCTGTCTTGCTACAGCAGTTTCCATATGCTGCTTACCCTGAGTGTCCCACAGTCCTCCTGTCTCCACATCCCCAGTCCCTTTTATTCCTGGGGTGTCAAACACAGCCACCTTGTTTGTGCTCAGCACACTTCCACGTGCCATCCATGACACCACCACCCCAGCCACCATCAGCAGACCCTTACTTGATTGTTGGGGCATTAAATGTGTCCACTTGTACAACAAATAAAATCTGGCCACACTGTCAAGCTTAGGAAAATCCAAACTGAGTTATGGAGGGGAAACATGTTCTGAAAAAAGAGTCTGAATTAACCAGCATACTCATAGGCTTAGATTTGGTTTCCAAGGCCTTCCCAGCCCACATCTCCATCCAAACTTCACATTTTTTTTAATTGGTCTGTCTGTCCCTGCTCCTGCCAGCAGGCAGCCTCTGCAAGACATGAGCTTGGGTTGTCAGTGGATTTTAGGGGTATGACTGCTACAATATCTTCCCCAATCTATATCTGGAACACAAATTCAACCCAACCAAATTGACACTTCCTTGGCTTCATCAGTATAAAGCAAATATTCTGCAGTTCTGCAGAAGACCCATCTACAGAGGTAGCCAAACCAAGATATTTTACTCTTCTCCCATATTCCTTGTTTGTAAGTCTTGTACCAAGGCTGAGCTTTTTCATTCCATATTCAGTGAATGTGTTATGTTCCTACCAAAGACTCACCTTTACAACTCCAGCTAGCCACAGCTGGAGTCACAAGTGGGTGAGTTACTGCACTGATATTTTTCCACATCCAGCTTCTCAGAATTAGACTCATACCACATTGCTGCTGCCAAAGGGGTTCATATCTCACAGAAGAGAGGAAAAGAGGGAGCTGCTCTGGGCCCTCCATAGGTTCCCTATCTCCTCACCCCACTCCTGGGAAAGCACATTCCAGTTTTCCACATCTGTCTGCCATCAGGTCTCCTGGGCATGCAGTAGGTCCAGCCACCAGACTGGAATGAGCCTGGAAACTGTTTCAGGAACAGGGTGCTCTGAGCACCAGGTCCCAGAAGGTGAACACTTTCCTGACCACAGCACCTGCTGGCTGGGCCTCACTGGTTATCAGAAAATGGCCCAGACATGGGGAGCCAAAGTGTGAATCCATCAGCCTTGCACAAGTGCTGTAAGGAGCACAGGTATGGGTCAGTAGTAGAGCAGGTAAATATGTCAAAAGGCAGTGAGCTGAAGGTCCCCCTTCCCCAAGTGCCATGGACACTTCTGGAAGTCTGAACAACTTTCAGAGAGTCCCAGACTTCACTGTGGAAAACCCAACAGGTATCTTTGTTTCCCTCAGATATAAATATAGCCCCATGCATCAGAATCCAACACAGCTGGATTCCATCCTTCCATCCCCTTGCCGTTCTTCAAACACAAACCATCTTTCACTATCATGCCAGACTGCACAGTTTGCAACCATCTCTGGTATTCTTGTTGTCCTCCATCTACTGTTAAAGGAAACACACAGCAAAACCCCCAGTCTAGTGCTTAGAGAGGTTCAGTATGAATCAAGTGAACGCAGTGTTTGAGCTTTATGGTCCTTGCAATCAATAGCTTAACCTTAAAGTTATTCATTTACATGACTGCTGGCAAAAGTCTCATCAGCTCTCCAAAACCAGTCACAAATTAGATTCAGTCCTACACAAAGAGCACACAAAGGACAGAGGAGGAAGAGTAATTAAGAGGAGCACAAAATTTACAGTGCAATTAGATTATATAGTACAAAAGCCCTCTGCTTTCAAAGCTCAGCTAAAAAGCACAGGGACACCACTTTCTCCTCCACCTACATTTCAGCAGTCCTGGGTTAGACTTTGCAAACCTTTGACAATGACTACATTAGCAGTGAGTTTTGTTTAATTTAGAACCCCTTAAGGGAAAAGTTGCCAGTGGGGTGCAAGTAGCCCTGCACACCCAAGTGTGCTTGGGGAAGATCTTATTTCATCAGGTTACCTTGAAAAGGCCCCATTTAAAACAACTAACTTTTCCTAAAGGTAATCATCAGTATTTTTCCTCTAATATCTTAGCATTTGACATGTGTTTTATTTAATGTCAGATTCATATCCACTCTGAATTCCTTAAAAATCTTTGAACATATCTGCATTCACTTCATTTATTCCTTTGAAAGAACATTTCACCTATCAAAAGGCTAAAACTAGCTGGCACAGCTTAGAGGGAAACTCTGCACAAGGGCAATAGCAGATATTATTTCAGGCTGCTTTCTGAGCTATGTTTCTGCAATTCAAAATGTCTAATGAGCTTATTTGATTGTATCCATGCCAACAAAGAGATATAAACAACTTTAATCACTGTTTCGCGTTGCTCTTGACCCCCTGCTTGGCTTCATTATTTTCCTTTTAGCCACATCAAGGCACAACACTCCAACTAAATCACTAGACCACTTGCTGAAGACCTGTCCACATAATAAGATTTCTTTTTTATCATCTCATGTGGTTTTTGCACTGCTGTTTAACAAGCATCAGCCAAGCTGGGTGTTAGCTCAAAAGCAGCAGCTAGGTAAGGAATTAAGTCAATAGCTCTTGCTTGAGTCTTTATTTTCAGATAAATTTCTAAATTTGTTACCCTAAAGTGATTAATGCCCAAAGACAGGGAGCAGGTTACAGCTTCTGGTCTCCTGTTTTGCCATTAATGATGCTGAAGGAAGAACAGGACAGGGAAACAAAGAGAAAAGGAAGCGTTAACAGTTCAAGTCACAGTAAGTGTTGGCCTGCTTAAACTAATAATATCAGACAATTCTCTATAGTCTAAAACACCCACAGTCCTCCTACAGAGCTCCAAGCACTCCATGATCAGTGAACCATGTTTTAATGATACATTCTCTTGCAAAGCTTAAAGGTTTGAAATATTAAATCTTTTCTCTCATGCATGCTGACAGCAAATGAATCTGGTGCCCATCTATTAATGAAGTTTGTCTGTGTCTTGATCATTATAACGAGGGCATTAGCTAGCATTACTTCCCCCCCCCCACCAGCACTTTTTTAAATATGAAGGAAAAAGAATGTCAAGGAGCACACCAAATGTGACACATAACTACAGGTTCAAAAGGTCATTGAGGATTGAGGTCAGATAGCATGGAGAAAATCTTGTGCCCTCCTAAAAAGTAGGTCATTTTTTTCAGCCCTGCATGGATACAGGAAAAATCCTGAGGCATATGTGCAACTTCTGTTCTGTAAAAGAAATAACTTGAGAGTTGTTTCCTTTTTAAAAATACCTTTTTTTTTTTTCCTTTCCTTATTCTGAAGTGGTTCTTAATGGGTTATTGACACATTCTGGGAAAAGGATCACAGAATCATAGTATGCCTAATTTTTCTGACATATAGGTCCGTTGCCTGTTAAATACCATAAGTGTCAGTGACATCTAGAATTTTCGAAGGCATATGTTTTTCTTTCTACTTCTTTCTTGCTTGATTTAATCAGAGTGATTTGGGAGTCCTGGCTGGCTTTTTAGACTATGCAATGAGAGGAGCATGAGACAGAGGCACCTGCTCAGTGCCACAAGCCTTGCTCATGAGCACTCAGTCCACCCTTGTGCTTCAAGGCAGGAAGAACTGACACCTGACAGCCAGCTAACCT
Source organism: Urocynchramus pylzowi (assembly GCA_013397555.1). Classification (NCBI taxonomy): domain Eukaryota; kingdom Metazoa; phylum Chordata; class Aves; order Passeriformes; family Fringillidae; genus Urocynchramus; species Urocynchramus pylzowi. The sequence goes on from VZRH01006481.1 coordinate 179,524, forward strand.
CACCCTAGACATGGCTTGTGTGGCTTTGAAGAACTTCTGCAGCATCTGTGCTGTCTCTTCCTTGCTGTAATTCAGGTCTACAATATGTCTGATCCAGCACAGGCACAGAGAGCAGATTCTTTCCTCTTCCCATTACCCAGTTCTTCTCTTCTTGAGGCTCAATAACACTAATTGATTCAATCTTTCATCTAGTTAATTTTTTTAGACTTCATATCATTCTCCTTGCTCTTTTCCAGATGTCCCACATTGGCACACAGAGCTGTAACTGAAGGTTTACTGGTGCTGAGTGGAAATTTGTGAGTGTTTCAGGACATACACATCAATGCACATCCTATAGCAGCTTCTTTCCCCCCCACAGCAGTACAGCAGTACATCTCCAAGTTGAGGACCCTCAGTGACAATTGAGACTTTCCTGACTTAAAGACCCTAAGTGAGTGGAAAAGCAGTCCTGATTCCTGCCTGGCAAGTAAGACATAAATTTTTTCAACTTTTTAAGGACATACAGAGCTGCAAGATGCTACATAAACTAATGATTACTGTGTCTGTACTCATCACCTTCTGCTTCCTCAGACAAAACTCAGTCAATATATAAAAGGTACTGTTCCTAATGAATAGACATGGGACCCCAGTTGCAGAGCAGATTCCTCAGCTTTCTGGGCACTGCACATTCAAAATACCATAGTCATTTAAGATATTTTTAAAAAATACTTTGTGACAATGTTTTAATAGTACAGGTGAAGTCCTCAATAGTTTTGCTGAGGGGGTTAATAAGAAATGTTTTTCCCCCAGTCACAAGTCTTGTAGCTGTAGTTAGGATTGTGCCTCAAAAGCCCCATTGCTCGACCTAATTTGCTGTTAAACTGCTTAATCGAGAGATTATTAACATTTCTGATGAAATACTTAGCTAAAGTGCAAAATGTAATCTTGGGGCTTTGCTGTCTGGGCTTCTAGTTAACATCCTAAGTACCACAAGCACACTAAATACCTCAGCAGTGTACAGGGTTATTATCCTAATCCAATGTGAGAGCACAGGCACTCCCTCCCTGTGCTCCCTATACATTTCATCTGGGTGAAACCATTGTAAGTACTTTTGCAGTCTGGCAACTAAATTGGCACAATAAACACTGCAGCTGGGAGGGCCTAATCCTGAGCAGTGCTGAGCATCCATCCCCCCCTGCAGGCTGTGGTGCTGTGCACTTGCCACACTGAAGATCTGAGTTCTTGGCCTTGGTTATGCTTCCAGAGAAAACTGGTGAGAAAAAGAAAAGAAGAGGAGACAACAGATAAATACTAAAGCAGACCAAAGAGTGAGGACAGAGCTGCCACAATTTCTAAACATGTTCAGCCTTGAAGACCCAAAGAAGTTGATGGATTTCTGCTATCTTCCATTTCCACAGAGAAAAGGAACCCTTTCCTCAACTAGGATGCTGCCACTTTTCAACAAGACTGAGTTGGTTCTGGCAGCAGGAAGAGAACAAGTTCTGCCTGGATTGGCCATCACACCATGTCCACATAGTGTCAACAGGGCCATCAAGAGTTTACTACAACAGGCACCTCATGTCAAAGTTTTATCTTATGTCTAGATTTTCAAAAATCTTAGACACTGACTTGCACAACCCCCTCCTGAAAAAAACCAAATTATTCAGTTGTGTGTAAGTGAGATACTTGCAGATTAAGGAAATACACATTGGTCCTTACCTGACTAATTCAGTTATCACAGAATCACAGAATCACCCAATGGCTTGAGCTGGAAGAGACCTTAAAGATCACCTAGTTCCAAACTCTCTGTCATGGGTAGAGATGCTTCTCACTAGACCAGCTTGCTCACAGTCCCATGCAACCTGTTCCCAAACACTTCCAGGGATGAGGCATCCACAACTTCTCTGGACAACCTGTTCCAGGTTATCCAGGTTTTGCCTCCAACAAAGGAAACAGAAATCATATGGAAAGCAGTTAATCTTTGACCTAGTCTGGTCCCTATTCCAGGAGGGTGGGATTGCCTTCAAAGGTGCCAGACTCCCTAACCTGAGCACAAAGGCAGTCCAGAAAGGCAGTTTGGACTGTGATTTTATGACACTAAATTGAGTCCAAATGAATCTCAACTAACATCTCCCAAAAATCCTGCTGAGATAAGGCACAAGCCATCTCACCCATAATTATACTGTGCACAAGTGACAGTCAGCTTTGCATCCTGAGCCACTCTTTCCTGGATTTCACAGGGGTCAGAGGTAACCTTGGTGTGACAGACTCATCCCCTGTAGCATTCCATGGGGAGAGCTTTCTGCTTCTTCAGTTCAAAACTTCCCAACCGCAAGAGATTTTCCTAGCCCAGAACAACCATAACCCACCACTAGAAACAATGCAGCAGTGTTTCAAAATAAGCTCTAAGCATTCAAATTCAGACTAGAAGATACCTCCCAGAACAATGGTTTTGCTGAACCCAGCCTGTGTTTTTTTTGAAAGCAGAGCTGCTTTTGAAATAATGTTAAAATCAAAGAGCTACAGCTGACTTTGGCTTTCCTCAAGTCATCATTTGATTTCTAACATGTCCAGATTAATGAAGTTCTCTACCTCATCCTGTTTTGGTGTCACTTTATTATTATTCATCACAACCAATAAATAACTCTTCTTTCTGTGACTACAAATACATGGCAAAAGCCAGCTTACCCTAGGCAAAGCAAGCAAAGCAAGCAGAGCCAAGTCAAAGTAGAATGCCATGAGAGTATTAGCTAGATTAAACATTAACAATTACTTTTCTCCTTTTGATCACTGAAGTAGCAATGAAGGCAGTAGAAGGAAAGCCTAAGATGTTGACATATGTTTTTATTATCTTTAGTCTTCTTTTTTGAAGTCTTGGGAACTGGCTCCACAAATACTTCCCAGGTCAAAGGCAGAGAATTATGCTATTTGTTTCAGCAGTGAGGAGGCTGGGCAATTTTACTAATAAATACATCTTGATTTATTCTTTCAAAATTAGCAGGGAAACAATCATAAAAACTGCAAGGAAAAAATTAACTCCAATTTTAAAATTGCTAACTTAAGAGCTAGGCAGATTAAAGAGTTTCAAACATAAGCAACACAAAAATAGAAATCCAGCTAAGCTTTTTTTCCCTTGCTTTTGTCATTTTCAGTCATTCCTGCCTATTTTGGTTTTTCCAGGACTGGGAACATCTGCACTAAAGCTTGTAGTGAGAAGTGTTTGCTCCTGTCCCTTACCTGACCAAGGGAAACACCAAACAAATACCACAAGAACTCCATATCTTTGTGAGATTTCCAGCTGCAATTTCCAGGCTATAAAGGATGGAGCTTTCTATGAAGTCCTGCATTTGTGAAATGGATATGGAGCATATCTGAACCCTTTCAGATTGGCCTGTAGTTAAGAAGGGGCTGGCATGGAAGAAAAAGACCTACACTAAGAAAAAGTAAAAGTAGAAGTTTAAAAAGGGAATTTATATTAAGGAAATGTAAAAATAACTACAATATATCACTCACAGTTATTTTTCCTCACCTTTCCCCTCTGCTAGGATTTTTTGTACTTTGGGTGGTGAATTCTCTTTTTTGTTTAATTGAAAACATTTCTACTCTTAATTTGCTTCTCTCTTGTTTCCTTGACACATTGTTTTGTTCAATACCCAAAGATTCTGTGATGACAAAGAAAGTAGCTTGAAATGTTTTTTCAGTGAATATTTCTGGTTCACTTAAATATGCCATTCTAGTAGGAAAGCTCACCTATGGGTCTTAAGAGAGACTCAGGGCATACAGTCCTTTCTTGCTTTGAGCTGAAAAAAGGAAACAATTAATCTGAAGTAATTCCTAGTCCAAAACAATTTGCTCTCATGGAATCTATAGGCTGTAGAAAACACTGCAGTTTATGGAAGATGCTAATAAGGCTACTTCTGACCCATCTTAAGAGTGTTTCGATTATCCCTAACTTTACTTTAAAAAGCCCAGTTAGCAGCAGGCTTGTATCAAGAAACACACCAATTTCTGCTTTTCTTTCCTTTCCCCTCACATCCAAACCTGAATCTCACTGTGTGCCAATACAAACTGGTGTAAATGCCAGGCACATAAAGATCCAAGACATATCTGAAGACACCAGCTGGCACTTGTGGGCAGTGTATGATCCATGCAAGCAATCTATCTGGTTAAGCTGGATCCAATCATTAGTTTTTCAATCAAATCATTTCCTCTTTTTCATACTTTCCAATAATTTAGTACATTACTATAGCTTACACATTCTCTGCTTTCACCCTCAGTGTGGGACATTTTCTTGCTAAAAGTACTGATAAGTAGAGCATGGACAGTTCTCAAGATGCTCAGTTCCATATATATATTTATATATGTTTTTCAGGATGAAAATAAGGTGTTTTAAATTTATTTCAACCCATGGATCGAAACTTTTACAGAGCAACCACATACTGTAACACAACAAGTCTCTTAAAATCTCATGTTCCTGAGACCAGAGTGTTAGGGGACTTGTCAAAAAGCAGCTGCAGCATCCCATTGCCAATGAATCTGGATGTCATTGACTCAAGGGTCATCTTGTCAGCATTCCCAGATGGACTTTGCCTTGTTAAGGCTTGCTGACAGCCAGACCAGCAGCAGCTCCCACAGGAGGACCAGTGGCCACAGTCAGTCCCAGCAGGCCTCATTCCAGGCAGCATTCCCAGAGGCTCTGAGCAGAAGGCACACTCTTCAATGCTGTCTGGAGACATGAATTTAACACAAGCACCTGCCTCCTCAGCAGAGACCTGCAGCTTGTATCAATACTGGGAGAGACTGAATCTGATTTATTAAGCTTTCTGAGTTCAGTCCCTCCATTTAAATTTGTAAATTCACTGCTACTTCTTGAGTTACCAAGCTTGTTTCCTTTACAGACTTACCAGAAATGTAGAAATGCTACACCAATCTACTTATGATCTCCCTTGACAAAACCATAAGTGCCTCTGAACCAGCACACACAGCCTTGACACCTGGCTAAAGTGGAACTAGGTCTGCTGTGCAAGCATGTGTCCTAGTGCTGAACCTCCTTAGGAGAAGAAGGAAACACTGGGGTCTAATCAAGGGGGAAGAGTATAGCTACAAGCAGTTTAGGTAACTTTTGGGTGCTTTTGGATGTTATGGGCTTGGCCAATGAACTTAGCTCAGATTTGGAACAGACCTCAGATAAGAGATCAGTCAAGAGACCAGAGCTGCAATAGTATTTTGCCTTGTCAGACAGTAAAACTGTTTTGCTTTTTCTCCCACCCTTCCTTACAGGATTAACTCATGACTGATACAAAAGCAAAAGGAAGCAAAATGTCCCTTTGAAAACTTTACTGTGAAAAAGCCTGCTTATGTTTCCAAATGTGTTTTTTATGGAAATTATGGGCTGATTTGCCACTGTAGCATTTCACATTTGTTTATGCTGTGCTCCCATCAGAAGGTTGCGCACAGCAGAGTGCTGCAAGAGGTCAGAGGATGTGATCTCTGGTCAGTGTGTGATCTCTGGTCAGTGTGTGATCTCTGCAATAGAGACACAAGAGTGACCTGCAGCTGCAAGGCAAGGGCTCCATCCCTGCCTGGGCTGTTAGACACCACCTCAAAAACTATGTCTCCTGGTGGTGACTGGATTCCTGCAGATCTCCTCTGCCAAGAAACGTCCCTGAATGTCTCACAAAGCAGGTCTACAGAGAAGGCACAACTCAAATCACAGTAATGACTGCTGAGAGTCCTCATTCTTCCTCCTGGAAAGCAAAAACTTTAAAGCTTAAGGTTTGGGGCTTGGGGTTCACCAGCAGTGTTCTCAATATGAAATTAAAATGAAACTGCTTAATGAAAGACACTGAAAATTAGATATAACAATTGGTTTGGCAAATCTTAGTGATGGAAAAATTAATATACAAAAACAGTCTGTGCAATTACTGGACTGAAACATGGGTACAATTGTAAGTTCAGACCATCTCCAAAGCATTCATGTTTGTGGAAATAGATGTTCACAAAGGAATGGTGGGAAGAAAAAGGAATGCACTTGGTAGCATTTATCTAACCCCACATTTAAATTGTCAGGGTGAACTAAATGCCAAGTGGTCATCTTCTTAGTTTGATAAATGCTCTGCTATCATGAATAAGATGGTTTTTAATATAAATAAGGCCTGCCCAATCCACATTTGAGATGCTATAATGAGATAACACAGACTGTTTTATTACATGGTTGCATATGTGAGATGCAGATGCAAGGTCTGCAAGCCCCTGAAATAAGCTTTTTTGACCAAATGAATAATGGCTTCTCAAATAAGAGGGTATATTACTTTAAATTCATGGCAAAATAAGTGTTTTGTAGCTCATTTTAGAATAGGGGATAATTTTCATTTTTAGATTATCTTTATTTGGTTTTCATAATTTCAGGAGAGCATGTTCGGAAACATTTTCAAAGGACATAAGTAAGAAAAGGAACTGACAATTGACTGTTTCTCTATAGATCTGTTTAATAATTTAGAGAAGAGGAAAATACCTATTCCGGTGACAATGAACTTGCAGAAAATAATTAAGGATCACAACATAGCCAGAAGGAGAAATATATATATAAATGGTCATCACTTTGACTAGGTTAGAAAGAAATGGAATAACCTGTTTATGTTTTCAAAAGAAGCATTTTTGCCTCCATAATTAGGTTAAAGTTATCTTCAATTTGATTTTCCTGTCTGACTTCCAGCAGCATTTTAACTGTACATGTACTGAATAAAAACACTGTCATAGGAAATATCTGGGTTTTTTTGTGAACAGAGAGTTGAATTTTTGGTTTGGGTTTTTTTTAAAGAATGGATATAAATGCTTCCATGTGTTGACATGTCCCTGCTAGCAGTTAACTGTATCCCAGAGCTTCCCTGAGCACTGGAGGCTGGCTGGGAAGCTTTGCCATCACCAAAATGAGCAGCTCAGTGAGGGGCACTACTTGCCTGCTCACCTTGCCTCAGCAGATGTTCCTGCTCATCAGCTCCACGTGTCTATGGATGCAGAGTGCAGGAGTGCCAGAGCCAAACCCAAGCCAGCATCTTTCCAGTGAGTTCCGAAAGTTCAGACCACAAAGTGCTGGCAGTGGTGCAGCTCTGCTTGCTGGGTGTCCCTCTGAGGGTTGATGAAACCAAGGAACAGCAGGGGAGAGAAAGAGAGAAAGAAGTGAGGAAAGAGAAAGTCTAGACAGAAAAAAAGGGGATGTGATGCAATGGTCCCACGCTGGTGCCTGGGCCATGCAGCAAGGCCTGGCCACCAGCATGGCTGGGTGACAGTGGAGGTGACAGTGACCTCTCCTGCTGCTGAGCTCCTCTGAGGTGCTTGACCAGGGCTTTGATGGATGAACATCCACTGGTCAGGGCTGACCCTCCTGATGAGTACGTGGTGAGCCCTTCCAGCCTGGCATTCCCATCATGACGAATTCTGGGCTCAGAATATGCATGCCACAGACTGAAATGAGAGCTCCCTGCATGATGCCAGACACTGGCTCTTACATGTATCACCAAAGTTTCAGATTCAGCACAAAAGACACAGGAGGCACGATGACAACAATTCAAAACTCTTCTGAGCTTCTGCCTACACTCATCCTTATGAGCTTCAAATTATCTGTATTTTCAAAGCTCAGTGTCTGAAGTGCTGTATCCCAGAGAAGACTTGACCCTTAATGATTATTGTGCCTTCTGTGTCCATATTGAATTAGAATCCTATTAACACCAAAACACAAAGTTTCTGGGTGTTTTGAAGCTCTCACTGTTTTCCAAAAATGCTTCTCTTTTCAACACTGCCTATTATGGTTCCTAATTCCCTGCTCTTCCCCTCTGCATGTGGGCTGCAGCTTTTCCCTCTCTCTGAACAGCATACTGGGGCTCCAACTCCATCACAGGCTTACAGGACTAGAGGCTTGAAGGACAAGGCTGGGCAATTAAAACAGTGAAAGTTGATTTTGCTCCTCCCTGAGGACAAGGTATATTGGCTTTGAGCTGCTGAGTTTCAGGCAGCACCAGCAGCAAACTCAGCTAATGATGGCATGTCCAAAGGAGTGCAGTGGTGCTGCCAAGTGCCCTCCTCAAGCAGCTCCAGCCATGGACCAGCACTGAAGGGACTGTTTGCACAGTCAAGGCCCAGCTATGAAGGCCCAGTGAAGGGATGTCCTGGGGTGTAGAGAGAGGAAGCCCTTAGGCCAGTCCTCTCCATGGCACAGGCCCAGTGTCTGGCCTCAGCAGGGCAGGAGCACTGCCTCTCTAATGCAGATTTGCCAGGGAGGGGCTCAGGGACTGTCTCAGTGGGAAACAACAAAATTCAACAGCAACTGTACAGGGAGAATGTTTAGAAAGGGCAGAATCAACCCTGAGAAGGTTCCAAACAAGTTCTTGTGATAGTAGGAGGAAAACAAAATCCTACATCTACAAAGAGATATTTATACACCAGGGAGCACAGTAACTCCCTCCTTGCCTGCTAACCCTCCTCAGCAGTGGGCTGCTGCTTCCCTCCCATGGGCAGGGAAGTGTGGCCATCAGGCTTCCTATGCCCATGCTGAGGACTCAGTCACCTCCTCTGCTTTCTTTCCCTCTTTGTTTCTCCCCTCACCTTGCTTTTTGTGACACATGCTGTCTCCTATTTGGGGCGGGGGTGGGGGGTAGGTTTGCTGTTGTTGTTGTTATCAACATTTCCATATTCTGTTCTTTTTGTTTTCTTAATTTGTTTCTTAATTCTTCTATAGTCTGGAAAAGCTAAAGGCACAGAGTCAGTTCTGACTCCAGTATGTACTTGAGGAGCCAAAAGTATGCAATGTAAATTAGCTTTAACATAAAATGTTATTTCATTAAGTAACATGGCTGTCTGCCACTCAGAAATGTCCTCTTGCAACATATCCTGGTGATCTCGCAGACATCTCTGTGAGATGTTCTCACTCTAAAGAACCACATGACATTTTTGAATAATGCCTTTTAAATATTTTTTAAAGAATAAAGCACCTTAAACCATATTCTGTAACTTGAAACTGGACAAAAAAAATAACCTCTGATTTGAAATTACTTACAATACAATTCCTTGCCAAAATGTGTGGATTTTCTTCGTTTCTTTCTATCCACATCTTCTGTTTCAATATAAATTATTCAGTTGGGCATATTCAGTCTTAAAACAGTTTTTCTTCAAAAGCATGAAAAGTACAGAAGATAAGGCACATGTTTTTTCTGAGCCTGCAGCACACTTGAATGTTCAATGGTAAGGGTACAGAAAGGACCAAGCTGCCAGCGTAGGCTGAGACATGGCAACTGCTGCACATGAGTTCCATGCTGGTTATAATGAACAGCTTCCTAGGAGCTGGGACAGGCTCCCCATGGAGGTGATCTTGGCATCAAGCTCCCCAGTGTTCAGGAACTGTTTGGACAGTGGTCTCAGGCACATGGTGTTATTTTTGGGGTTGCCTTCTGCAGATCCAGGAGTTGGACTTGAGGATCCTGGTGGGTCACTTCCAACTCTGGATATTTTATGATTCTAATTAAGCAGAGATGAGATCAAGTAATTAAAAAGAGACCTTCTGGACATTTTCTGTCCCTCTCTCAAGGTCTCACTGCCGAGGGCTGTCAAAGGAGTTGACAGCTGGAACATGAGCAGGGTTTCACACAGCAGCAGCAGAGAGTAAAACCAGTGTGTCATCCCAGGGCCTCCCTGGTGAGTCGTCCCTTGGAGAAAACATGTCCAGCTCTGCCCTTAGCACCAGCTCTCCCTTGCTGTCCCACCTTCCCCACTGGCTCATGGCATCCTCCAGCTCCTGGTGCAGCCACAGAGTTCCACACCTGCCCAAACCTCCAGCTGTGAGATGCATCCACAGAGGTTTTGTGTCTCCTGGAGCACAAACTGAGTCCTTCTTGATAGTTCTCCTTGTATGTGTCCTAAGTTGGCTCCAGCTGTGCCCCACAAGTTGACAGTCATCCCTGCACATCAAGAAGCAGGGAATATGCCTGTATCTGGGGATCTATGCCTCTTGTCACAGAGGTTTCTCCTGCAAGCCTTCCCATATGATTCAGAGAAACAAGCATCTTTATTTGTGATGATGTGATGTCTTTCTTATGTGTATTTAAAGGTCTGAGATATAAACTTCTTCATAGAAGTCAAAACAGAAAATATGGTGTTGACTCTGCTGCCCCACTTGAAAGACTTGTGTATAGTGGGAAATGTGCCCTTGTCATCACCATTTTTGGAATTACCTTTAATTTTCAATGAACTAACTGCAAGCAAGTGATGAGTTTGCATCAACCCCGCTAAAGTTAGTAGAAACATTTAGCTGGGTCGTGGATTTGTTTTGGGTGAGCCATAGCAATCCTCTGGGTTATTTGTTAACTGTATCAACTGCTTACTTTTGGTGGTATGTGACTGCTGGTTGCAGACACACGATGCTGCCATTGAACCCCAGCCAGTGCCCAAGCAGTGGTCTTTCCAAGGACATGTGTGTACTTGCAGAAAGAGAGGGATGACAGATGAGAAGGCTCTTGTGGTTTGTTTTTCCATGTAAACAAAAATGCTTCTTCATAAACACAACCAAGGATGCAGGGAGCTGCACCAGGAAAGCAATCTTAGGAAAACCGCTCTTGGCTGCAAAGTTCAATCTCCTTCCCCAAAAACATTAATGAGCTGATACTTAGCACTCAGCTGCATGCATGCCATTAGAACTGGACCAGAGTGGGATGTGAGATGCCTGGGTCACTTGTCACAGATATTCCAACCACCAGCTGTAGACTTCTGATTAGAGCACAGGTTAAAAAACCCTACATTTGAGATCCTGATTTCCCCTTGGAGTCTAACAGAGAGGGCTATTCCTGCAGAGACTACTTGTGCTAGATGTCTGAAGTTCAATCACGCAAACAGTCTCTCACCCACCCTCAAATTCACTTTGGACAGTTCTGGAGAAGGGTTGTGCTTCACCCACAGCCGGGTTTTACCCACACAGGCAGGTGCAGGCTGTGTGTGGAAGTTTTGAAAGCCAAAGGGCTGTAAAACATCCCAGCAACAGGACAGGGGACTCTGGAGCCTGGGAGAGAGAGAGAGAGAGAAATGTTAAATTAAATTTTAAATGGATGGTTCCTGGAGCCAGTTCCTGCAGTGCTGCAAAGCCCGAGTTCATGCTCTCCATTGCTATCTCCAGACACAGCTACTGGGAAAGATCATGTTAGAAAACTGGAGAAAATCCTCTTCAGACTGTTTGTCTTGAACAGGCAGAAAGATGCTGGGGACTGGGACTGTCCTAAGTAGTGGCAAAGATGGGGCTGGAGGCCATGGGTAGGCACTGCTGTGCAGATGACCCCATCTGTTTTCAGTGAGCAGCTCTCAGCCCTTCTGCCCAACACAGGCTGCCCTCAGTGGTCAGGTTAGTGACTCAATAGCCCATTTATTGGGAACATATGACAGACACTTACCACATACCCTGAATATTCTCAATAGCTGGCATTTCTGAGACTCAGGCTCCTTTTTAACACCCCAAAGCTCTTAGTAAAGGTTAGACCCCTGTATCGGAAGTGAGGTTTTACACTTTCCACTAACATTTTATATAGTATTTTTATTACTGATTGCAGCACAGCACTTGTGGTCTCATAGGCCCCCTTGCAGTTTGCAGCCTTAAAAATAGATATTTTTTGTTGAGGGAAGAAAATGCTTATTAGGACATTTAGGCACTTTAAGGAAAAAAAAGCCCAGTGTTTGCAGCTGGCTCCATTTACCGATTAGAGTTTCATTAACCACGGTAATAGTATTCCTGCTAGTAAATACTTGCTGGAGTATTTACTTTACAATGCTAAAACATTGCTAGAAAACAATACTCTCCTCTGTTTTCTCATTCCAATAAAGTTACCATAAGATTACAGGGGAGTAACAGATTCCAATGGAGGGCTACACACACATCCCTAGATTATCTCTATGCATTATCTCATTCACATGATTAGCAACCATTATTTAACCAACTTTCTTCTTGTTTTTATACAAACAGGAGGTCTGCCTATATAATCAAAACATTTTCTCCACATGGCAAGTATTCCCATTTTCTGACTGGGAGAGTCAACATCTGACCCAGAACTGGAATTAACCATTTAAGTTTTAAAGAGTAGTAAGGAGTAAAGATAGAAAGTTTTGCATGAGCGAAAAGAAGTTCTGGGGAATAGGGATGAGGATCCTGGCAGGACAGGACAGGGACAGACAGCAGGCAGGGGTTTCCAAGTCTCATTGGTTCCAGAAATTTTGTTTTGTCCCATCCATCTCCTCATCTCCCCACACATCCATAGAGTCCTCAAGCAAAGCCTGCTCTGCCATCATAACTCTGTTTTATGTCAGTACCTTGTTATCTCAAAGCTGTTTTTTTTTTCTCGTTAGTCCTTTTATTTTGTATCCCTGAGAAATTCACCTACGGTTAAGAGCCATCTGTCATCTCCTACAGATTTTTCCCTTTTGTAATTCACCTACAACTCTCACATCCACTAGAGATTGAGCAGAAATGAAAAAAGGTCTGAATGTATCAGAAGTTTGCCCTATAAGACAAGAAAATAATATAAAATCATGGTGTGGTTTCACTGGAGCAAAAATTTAATCTGATTATACATCTCTCTGGCTTTCTTACATCTCTTTCCAGGCTAAGCTTGTGTTTATCTGCACTTTGAAAGTAGTCCCTACCTTGGAGACAGTATCCCCCACTCACTGAAAAGCACAAAAAATTATTTAGAAAGGTTACTTTTTACCAGAAAGTTACCTCTGCTTGACCCTACTTTTCCACAGACAGAGCCCTACTCAAACACTTTTTGCATTGATAACTGTATTTGATATCCACCAAGGAGGCATTAAAAATTTGCAATGCTATCAAGGGTATCTGCAGGGTTTGTTAAGTGTTTGGGGACTTAACAGTCCCCAACTAAGGCTTTCACTGACTGGGAAAAAAGTGTATCAATTTTAAAATATACCAACTTACAAAGAAAGTGCTTTGTTAGGGATTTTTCTTTAAAAGTCTTGCTGAGATTTGTACTGGCAATAAACATGCACTGATGGGCTGAATTAATTTCCCTGTGTGATCAAAACACATGATGTGTTTGATAATGGAATTACAGAACTCGCTGCTCTCATAAGGACGTTGCTGCAATCACATATTCTCTTCTGAGTCTGGCACAGCTGACATGTGAGCATGCACAGGAGGGAAGGACAGGAGGAGGGTAAGATGCATTTGCCTTGGGATGGGAAGGGAAGCCAGTGAAGGAGGCAGCTGCAGCCATGGTAGTGAAAGCTTGTAGGGGAAGGGTGGCTCAGTCAGATGAACAAATTGAGGGAACAGGGAAGAAGGGAGGGTTGGTGGGATTTGGCTGGCTACATCAGCCTTGCTGCTGTCTTCACACCAGCAGCAATCCTTGTTCTGAGCACACAACAGGCACACAGGGGAGAAGTCCAGGTCTCATCCTCACTGAGATAAGATGCAGCATCTGGTACAAACAATAAAACTAAATGTAGCAACAGCAGCCTGTGTCTGTAGGTACTTAGCCAAGGTGTGCATGGTGACAGCGAGCTGCAGCAGCTGGGCAGGAGCCAGGCTCCCAGCAGGTCCTTGTGGGACATCCCCAGGAGAGGAGCTGCTGGCAGATGAGCCCTCCTGCACATCAGTGTCCTTCTGGCCACACCCAAGCCAGTGAGCAAATCCATTCTGGCAAGCCAGGGCATGATCCAGTGCTGCCTGACACAGAATAAAAAGAAATATGTTACACTGGCTGAGGTTCTGGTTTTGTCTTTCTCCTTCCCTTCTCCCAGAGCTGAGCCACAAGTGCAACAGACAGAGGGGTAATTTGGCATCTTTGCCAGATGGACTCACTGGCAATTGGTGACCCCAGAGTGAGTCCCAGAGGGGTCAGAGCTGACTGTGACATCTGGTAATTGCAGCTGCAGGGCCAAGGAACAGGCAAAGCTGTTTGGCCAGCAGCAGGAGAAGCACCCAGCCTTTGGCACCACTGCAGCCCTCTGCCCCAGGGCAATCTCTGTGCCCAGCCCCTTCCCCAGGAGCACCCCTTGGCCTCACAGCTTCCTGAGGCACTGTGGGACATTCATATTTTCCTGTTGGGTTTTATTGGTAAGAATGGACAAGCCTAAAAGCTTTCCACAACTTCTCAATTTACTGTTTTCAGGAAGCCCTGACACATGGAAATTAACCAGCCAAAGAACCATCCTTCGGTATTACCCACTGTAGCTGCATTCAAACATTTTCCACCCTAAGACCAGTCAGTGATTTTCCTCTCAGTGAAAAGACACTTTCAAAAAAGCCCAAGGAATGGTGAGGACAAAGTTTTTCAAAAAGAGCAGGAACATGTGGGATTTCCAGCCCTTTTCCATTTTATCAAGGTACATTGTCCTGGGGACTGTGACAGGGACAGATGGTAAGGGTTTTTTTCTTTGAATTTTATAGCCTGTATTCATTTACCAAGCTGAGCCAACATTAAAATGTGTATTCATCTTCCATTTATTGCACTGTGCATCACCACCTTGGGTCATTATGCTATTTTTGTCAGTTTACTATTTTTGAAAGGAGGCAGACACACACATTTTAAAAGCCTCTTTCTCATTTAATCTCAGCCACTGACATGCCTTTGAAGATTTGGTTTTGAAGGGATGTGGTATCAGTGATCTTGACAAACATTTCAGTTTGCCCACTGCCAGCCAGGAACTGTGCACACAAGTTTGCTTTTACTAACTGCAGAAATACAAGCAGAACAGACTTACAGTAGGTATATAAACAAGAAGGTCACAAGGTTAATGTTTGACTCTAATCCTAATGACTTTTTTTGAGCCACGCACAAAGCATGACACCAGAAAGAATCCACTAACAAAGTAAAGATAAACAAGTACAAGAGCACAACCCTCCTTTGTACACCAGCTTCAGAAGTTGCACAAAGGTATTTAAGGAACAAATAAAAATACCCTGGTTTTATAATAGACGTAACTTTATCCATTCCTTTCCATTATATGTGCAATAAATTGCTCCAAGGTGCCAATAAATATCAGAGGAACTTGGTGGTTTATAAATATTTTGAAAAAATAGAAACTATAGCTTAAATAATCACTGTATGGAGAAAATACTCTCCCACAAAATCTATTAAACAGGGGTAACAAACTAGCAAGAAAAAGTTTCAAACCTATTCCTCCAACTTCTAATTCAGAACAATTCTTTCAAGCTGAGTTTCAGACCAAAATAATGAGGAAAGTTGCTGAATATGGTCTGAGTCAACATAAATTGAGTCAACTGTTTACAGAAATGTTTGCAAGCTGAGACAAATACATTCTGGATTGTTTAGTTGTGTGCAAGGTGATTTGAAATACAGCAACTATATTATGGCTGTTAGAAAAGCTTTGTCAAAATAAAGCAATATTGCTGAGGGCTCTTGAGACACAGATACAGACCCAGGCCAGTAAACAAACCCAAAAAGAAGTGCACATAGTTTACAAAAAATACAAATGCCTTCAGCAAATCTATTCACATTTATTTTCACAGAAAAATGTAAAACCTTATCAGAAGACTGCTTCTGTGCCCAGAATATTTGTTCTGTTTTGGGACAGTTTACTTTGGCAACTTACTCAGCTTTGCATCTGTAATTAAATGATGAAGATGAGACAACGTGACTCTGGAGAGATCATAGGAAACTGCATCTTATCTCTTTGCCTTTTATTTACAGAGCTCTTCATGTTTTGGCCTCCCTAATGCATTTTTCATTAAAGGAGAGCAAACTTGACACACAACCTTCTCACTCAGTGCACGCAGGAACTGTGATCCAGAGGCAAAGCCAGGCAGTTTCTGCCACTCCAGCCTCTCCCCATTAGCAGTTTTTTAGTGATTTCTGCTGCTTTGGATGATAGACATGTCTCCCAGTGCTGCCTTGCTCCATGGTGGGAAAGAAATTCAAGTCCACTTCTGGTTCTGCAGCAGTAAGACCCCAGTGAATCTCTCAGCTAGAATTCAAGTCACATCTAGTTCAATATGAGCATGTATTATTTCCATCAGGGCAGTACCCTGGTGCTCAATGTTGCCCCATTGAGGAAGACCCTGCAGACCTCTGACAGTGTTTTACTGCCATGAGAAATGTCTCTGCTAATCCCCAGCTGAAATATCTGCCCAGAGCAACATATGAAATCCCACGGCAGCTGGAGGTTTGGAGAGCTGGATGGCTCTCAAATGCTGATCAGAGGAGAGACCATGAACCTCAAGCTGCTGGTGGCACTGCCTTCTCCAGGGCACCCTTAGGCCCAGAGGGACAGTGGGCAATTCTCAGGGTGACAGCTCCCAGGAGGCAGAGGTGGAGCACGGCTGCCATGGGCCATGCCACAGCAGGGCAGCAGCAGAACCCTTCAGCTCCATCTGCAGATGGAGCAGGACTGAGCTCATCCCCCTCTGTGGACAGTGCAAGGGAGGCCCCCAAGACAGTGGAGTAAGCATCCCCCGAGCCACCAGCCTCCCTCCCCTGGAATGCATGGATAACTAGCTCCAGATTAGCTGGGACTCAGTCACAGGGTGGATGTCTGTTTCTGGATGTGCAGCACTGAGCTTCTTCCACATGCTTTCTTCCATCCAAAATACCTCTCTAGAAGGACCTGTTTCTCTAGCAAATGATAAAGACCATCTGGGGTACCTAAATCAGCTGTAAACTCCAACATGGCACTTACTAAAACTAAGTAAGGTGTATCCCACAATAACTGATCTGCTACTCAGATGTTCTGGGGAAACCACCACGTAGTGCCTCTGCACAGGTACCATGAGGAGGGGGTCGTGATCCTGCACCAGAGGGAAAGAACTGCTTTGCCATCTTGTCCAAAGGCTGGTGTGGAGGTGACTGTGAGAAGACAGGAGACTGTGACGGCTCTCAAGCCACAGCCATTTCTGAATGAACCCCTCAGGCCCATATAAGTGAGGAGTTTGGACTTCACCCAGTTTGTTGGCATCAATGGAGGTTGATGTGAAGGCTTGGGCTGTGAAGAGAGGAGTGGTCTGATTTCTTATCCACCAAAATCCGCTCATGGTTGTGCTCAACACTTTATAACAGCAGTACCTTCCAGCCAGGAGTCTTTGGCCAGAAGGCTCTTCTTTTTTTCCTCTGTCACTATTTCAGCATTCCCACTGCTGTTATTCTGATAAGGAGATTTAGAAATGTTCATATTTTCAGCAGCCTGGAAATTTCTCAACATAAAATGCAACTTTCCCAAGAGGAAACATCATCCCAAGTTGCAGAGACACATGAGGTACCCCTGCTGGGATGCAGTGGTGGGAAATCTGTTAGCAGACAACAACTGCAGCAGCAGGCCCATAAAACATGCTTACCAGAGCCAGGATTCCCTGAAACACCAATCAGCTGCCCACTGGGGGATGTGCATTTCAGAGAATCAATGATCTTTATAAAGATCTCCCCTGTTTGTGGAGCCCCCTTGGTGAGGGGATGAGCATGGGGCAGAGGCCTAGGTTTACAGGGGAAATTTAAAGAGCTGCTGCCCTTTTCTCCCCAGCTACCCCTGCCCACCCCAGCCAGCAGCACAGTGCAGGCAGCAGGCTCCCAGCAGCCTCCCCTGCTCAAGGGGTGGTGGCTGTCACCAGTCCTGGTGAGCTACAGCGAGGGGCATCAATCTGGGCAATACCAATGGGTCCTCTACACAAACTGCACTTCCAGTGCCTCCAAATGCCCAGTGAGCAACACCCCTTCCCACCCTGGCAGCTTTGCTCTTACAGGCTCAGCAGGGCATTCTGGTAGGAAAACATTAACACAAATCCCAGAGTAAAAATGCCATAGAAAAGTAACAAAAAGAACACAATTTCTGTTCTTCTGTACACAAATTTTTTTAAATTCCTGAGCATCAATGGTCTGAGACAGGCAGAGATATGTTTGGAAACTAACTCCTCGTTAGGGATGGGAATTGAACAGCTCAAACATTCTTGTGACAAGGCAAAACAAAACAAAACAACAACAAAAAAAAAGGCAAGGAAAAAAGCAAGAGTTTGTTTCCTTGCCATCATCAGCTAGGATGTGTCAAGAATTTGCTTCCATAATGAAAAAAACTTGGCTGAAGCATTTTCGACCTGTAGAACAAATTAACTGGCTTTAAAGCAATGTATAAACTTGTAGCACAACTGACAGACAAGCCATGTTAGAGTGGCTTCAATTTAAAACCGAGCAAGTATCACCAGTGTTCCCTCTGGGCTCAAAGTGATTCTGCTTCAGTCATGTTCTTGGCTGTTTCTGTCCTCCTGTGAGTTCCCTCCACCACACAATTATGGAAATCTGATTTGAAACTCGTGCACTCAGATATTTCCAAGTATGATAAATTTTGTATGAAATGAGAAACTCCTAGAGGTGCCAGGAGATGGTGTTTCAATGCTCTTTAGCAAGAGGCAACCAAGTAAGACAGGATAGGTCTCTGCACATTGGGGAAAAAAAGAAGACCAAGAGACAAGATTTTCTAATGTGTCTCTCAAATGATGAAGTGCAATGTATACTTTATAGCCAGCCAATATATCTCATAATTGCCTAAAAATTTCTGAGAATACAAAAAATATCTGTAGATAGGCTAGAAATGCGAATTTTAAACATTTGCTACAACATCAATCCTCTTGAGTTGTTACTCTGTTTCTCTCTAAATAGTTATCTTTCCTTGGCTGCTTGCAGACCTCAGGAACATCTTTCCACTAGCCTGGGAGCTGGATAAAGGACTCTACTGTATCAGTAAATACAACACAGACTAAGAGACAGGACAGCACGTAGGCCAACTCAATGAATGTGCTGTTATTCAGACAAATAAACCAGAAAGGTTCTTGCCACTACTTATGTTGTGACACAGAGGCTCTAGCTTGAATTTTAGTGGAATAAGTGGCTGGAAAAGCCCAGGCAGTGGTGTGGCCAAAGTCTTGGCACCTTGTGTAGGCTAGAAAAGGACTAGTGATGTCCTGGAAAGAGCACATCCTGGTTATAGCAGGCTCAAAAGCCTCTAAGAAGAATTTCTCTAAACAAACCATCTGGTTAGCCCCACACGCCCACTTATTTTGCCCAATTTTAGACAGATTCAAATTGACAAACATTTTCCAGAGCTCTGACCTTTCCCAGTCTGCCCATCTCTGGCTTTTCCTCTAATTAACAAGTATTTTCTCCAGAAAGATCTATTACACATCTATTCTAAGCAAAAATTAAACCTACAGAGGCTGTTCCCATCCAGAGCCCACCGCAGGGAGGGACCCGTGGGATCTCTGATGATAAACAGCAACCTGCAATCTGCTCCCATTTCCCCAAGGCCACCAGCAAAACAGAGGGTTTGCTCTCCTTATAAATTCCTCACATGCTGCCAAGGCAGAACATACACCTCAGTATCCAGACCAACAGCCCCAGAGAGCACAGAAACAAAAATGATGCAAAGGAAGGATTCATTTTCTCCCAATGATGTCAAAAAGCCTTTGTATCCTTCTTCATGATGTGGCCAGGAATGCTGGAAGCTTCTAAGAGGATGAAGACTTTCCTTCATCTTAGAAGAGACACTGCAGGTCAGCTTGTCACAGGCTCTGGGTTCCTGATTTAAAACATGCAGAAAAGTCAGCTTTTGGTGTTTTCCTGAATGAATGTCCATTCCCATTTCTCATTGCCACTCTGTACAGTATTGCACAGGCCCTGACTCTGTGCCAACACCACTCTTCCTGGGGTAAGATACAGATTAAGAAGATAACCCATATTTAAAACTTAGATTTTTTNGAGGCTGTTCCCATCCAGAGCCCACCGCAGGGAGGGACCCGTGGGATCTCTGATGATAAACAGCAACCTGCAATCTGCTCCCCACATCAGCATCCCCACAACACAGCCTGGGCATGGTGAGTGCCAGGATGTCAGCACTGACAGGAGCCCCTCTTGTGTGGCTGGGCTTGATCAGCACGAGCTGTGCAGTGGAGTGACAAATACAGCATGGAAATGCAGCATGGAAGTACAGCATGGAAATGCATGGAAATGGAAAAAGGCTCCCAGCCTGTGGGCAGCTCCATCACCCACTCCTTAGCCAGGCTTTCAAAGGTGACACTGGACTGTCCCCAACACCTGTGCTCCCGTGGGACCATCTAGATGCACCATGGCAGAGTGGAGCCAGGAGGAGTGGAGTGGAATCAATTTAGGACAAGATGCTGGGAGCAGGAGGCTACATGGAGGCTGGACATTACTTCAGTCTTTTTCTGCAGTTCAAATTCACTAGTCAACAGTCAGGAAAGGGACCCAAAGCACAAAACTGTGTGAAGCTCAAGATCAGGGTTCACAAAGAAGGGCACACAGCAGCAAATGGGTCCCACGTTTGCCAGTGGTCTGAGCCCAGTGCTAGAAGAACAACAGGAGTTAGTTATCAGAGCAATGGATACTCCAGATACTGTCAACAAAAGGATTCAGCCTGAAAGCCAGTGAGACCATTATTCATGTTAATCTATTTCACAAACCATGGTGTCCCCAGAAAACCTGATACAGAGCAGAGCAGATAAGAAGATAAAGAAGGTTTCCAGAGGTGATCCAAGAAAGCATGTGAAAAATGTCTGCATGAAAAAAGCACATGGGAAAGGGCACAGATTGTAACAGTACTGGGGGAAGAAAATACAATGGTAAAGTGGTTTTATGAGCTGCAAGCTTCAACTTTGCAAGCTACATACAAGCTAAGAGGATATGTGCTGGCTGCAGATACAATCCCTCAAGCATTAACAGCTGCCTGCCAAAGCACCTCCTAAATGTCATGATCTGACAGACAAAGTCCTGTCAGCTCACAGACAAAATGCATCAGGATTCCCATGCCACTGCTGTGCATGAGGTGCTGCAGAAAATGTCTGCAGCCATTTTCATGGCCAAGGCAGCATATTCCTAAGCTCTGCCAGGAAAACCAGGTGAAGTCTCAGTGCTAGGTGGGTTTTGTTTGATGGCATGGTGACCACATCACCAATATAGAGCAGCACTTTGCAGAAGGTACAAGGAAGCCAGACAGTGATTTAAATACCTCAGAAAACAGTATCACTGAAAAACTCTTATCCTGATGCAGTGGAATCAGGGAAGACACTAAATGTTACTGCAGATGCCAAAAAAGTGTGGGCCAAGTCAGGCCCATGTGAGTGACTCAAGGACATTTTTCACCAAGGGCTAAGGAGACACAGAAAGAAAAATAAATGTTCCTTGCTGTCCTGAGCTAGCAGGAAACTTCCTTCTGCTGTCTGTGCTAGCAGAAACTACATTTAAACAGAGTATTATGAATATCCTGCCTTTCTTCACTTAGTACATGCCAGAGAAGGAAACAGCAGTCAATGAAGTGGATCCAGACCATTTCTGATTAGTTTGTTTCATTCCAGAGGAAGAAATAGCTATGTCACTTTTAATTCCCAACTAAAATGAACCAAGTACATAAACAAAGCCTTTTCTGGTACCTTCCAAGAGAAGGTCTCAACATTTCTTACAAGCACTGCTCCATCTCATAGTCCCTTTGTGATGTATTGCATATGTGGAGACAAAGCTCCAGAAGGGCAAATGAATTGCATAAAGCCTGTGGCAGTATTGGGAAACCAGACAAGATACGATTTCTGTGTCCTACTTAATAAAAAGGAAGTCATCTGTCTTCTTTAATTGGGGTGTCCAGTTTCCTTTTCCAATCTATATATCAATAGATGCTTATTCTCTCTAGAGATTCCAGATTTTACCTATTGTGGCATGTTAAAGGAATAGTTTGGGGTTTTATAGCTGTTTTTATGGAATGCTTAAGCATACCACATAAATTACTTCATAAACATCACAATATCACAATGTAAACTTCATTAAGCTTTAGTAGAAGTTGTCAGCTAAATACATGATTAAGAAAATTGGCAACCAACTTACTTCTTGGCTCTCATGCCTTAGAATTAGATTACAATAAATACATACAATTGCAGGCATGGCAGAATATTTTACTTCAATATTTGTCCATAAAATGGATTTTAAATGCATGCAGGATGGTACAGCTTTTGTCAGAGGAAGTTATTATCTGTGATAAAAGCAATCATTGACATTAGAAATGCAAACTAGACTATTCAGAAGGAAAATTTAATAAAAACAAAACAAATGTAGATAGGAAAAGGGAGGTTTGCTGTATGGCAAAGCAAAGCCAGATGTAGCAGTAAATATCTGCCCAGAGGCAAACCTGGACTGCTACCTATCAGAGTGGCAGCACAGCTGGTTTGTTTTTTACACTGGACATGGTGGGTAGGCAGACAACAGGCAAGTATGCTCTTAAGCTGAGAAAAAGCCCAGCTAACCTTACATTTCATCCTGATGTGTATTATCTTAAAAATGAGAAGGGCCATTTTATCAGGGAGCATTTGGGGGTTTGGTTTGTTTCTAAAACAAATGTTACTACCTACATTTCATCTTAGCAATTGTCTCAGCTGCACAGGTGAGTAAGAAATCAAGTGAGCAGGAGCACTGAGACAATGTGGGATTCTCTCCAAGGCCCAGAGGGCCACAGGAGATGCACCAAAGCTGTGCAACTCCTGCCCCAGGACCACCTCTGCCTGTGCAGGGCTGGAGAACTACCCCAAGTGAAGTGTCCTTCTCTGCCTCCTCTCACAGAAAGCAGCATATGCACAACATTAAAAAAAAATCTTTGTAAACTGCAGAACATCAGTGCAAGTGTGCATCTAGCTCAAGCACACTTCCTCAGGATGAGCAGGTTTAAAGCCAAGGTGCATTTCCCCGGTGAAACTCACACTGAGAGCCAGTCACTCCACTTGGAAAAAACAAACTTTGAATAAATTAACTGTACTGTATAATTTTTTTTTTTCAATTGAGAATGTCATGAAGAGGATGTTACAACAGAATACAGACTCAGAACAAGCTGGCTTACATTACCATCTTCTGGCTTTTTTATTTTCTTATTTGGTCTTGTATCTTAAAGTTATATCACTCCATAGTAACAACCTGCTGAGTGAGAAGGGGATTTACAGCACTTTTCTCTAGTTCTTAAAGTATTTTGGTCACTTAGCTGCTATTTCAGACTTAAAGGAAAACTACACAGTATGGACTGACCTAGTTGTTTTCCCCCTTTCTTAAAGAAATTTTTTTCAGTGACAAATGTGACAGAAAGTATGTTGTGTTGTGGGAGGGGGGCATGTTTATTATCCAAGAGGTACATCTGAACTAAATTATCATGCTGTAAAGTTTGGACTGATTTTTGAGTTAACAAACTATTTTATTATGTTCCTTTAACTATTGGAGAAGCAAGTCACCTGTCAGTGTTTCTATACCAGGAGTTTATACTGATCATCAGCCTAAGGGCAAACAGGGCTGGGTCGAGAGGCACCAGAGCCTACAGCTGGGAGCTGTGTCCACACCTCTGAAGTCAAAGTGAGGAAGAATTCTTGTTCAAAACTGCTACCCACAAAGAATAAACATGTTAACCTCCACAGAGGACTCTATTCCTGTGCATACCAGTGTGTGCTGACCCTGGAGCTCTCTCTGCAACAGAAGTTGGCAGGTTCAAGATTTAAACCACATTTTCAGCAGATCCACGAGGAAATCCCTAGCCTGGTCACAAAGGCATGAATTGGGGCTGCACTGGGACCTCAGAGCCAGGCATGGCCCTGGCATGGGTCAGAGGGCTGTGCTGCAGCATGGGCGTGCCCCTGCCACAGAGAGACCAGGCTGGTCATGGCTAACAGGGGCTGAACACCCAGGGAAGGCCTGGCAGGGACAGGGCTGAAGGGTGGGAGTGGAGGGCACCAAGGTGGCTGCAGGCAAAGGACTCCACACACAGTCACAATAATAACTTGGGGGACACTGCTCTTCTCATCCTGGGTGATTGGTGTCAGGAGCAAGGCACCATCCAGCAGAGGTGGGTGGGGAGATGGGATGTAAAGGCACTGACACAGGGCAGATGTGGCACCTTCCCTTATGCTAGCCAAATGCTCAGTGACAAGGAAAGGAGAGAAAGAGCAGCAGTGAAATGGAGATGTGTGTGACCATGGCATGGCACCCATGTACTGGCACCCAGGGGATGGACAAGGAGGCGTTTGGTGGCTCCATGCACAGCTTGACTGCAGGAAACTGCTTCCAGTGTAAGCCCTGAAACCCCATTCCAGGAATGTTTTGAGTCAGAGCCAAAAGACTTTTTCAGCTCTCTATGAGTTCAGTTTCTCATGGTGATGATGTCCTTCCTGGCTCCCTGAACTTTTATGTGGTAGCAGGACTGGGCTTCTGAGCCACAGCCAAGACTTCTGAGTGCACAGAAAAGAAGAGGTAGCTGGAAAGTAAAGATGGAAATCAATTTATGGTGATACTTTCCTTCATAAGGAATCAGGACAATCTATTTTCCCCACAAATCTTTGTTGCTTAAAATATTGAGCAACTCAACTTGCAACAAAGAGAAAAACTAACAGAAAAAACAATGAAACAAGGCCCTCCAGACTGGTGCAACTAGCTCTTCTGGAGAGGACTGCCCCAGCAGAGGCACGTAGCCCTCTCACCTGTTCCACTCTGATTTCCATGTGTAGGCAGTTTTGTGCATTATATTCCCTGATCAGATCCCAGGCTTGAGATCTGGAGAGTCTGGAGATGCTAGAAGCTCATCTACAGGAAACATCTGCAGGAGCTGTTTGCCATCATATCACTGGGAGCTGAAATAAAGCTCCTTGCCAACAGAGCAACCCCCCCAGCTGGACCAGTGCTCACCCTCGTCCTCGAGGAGCAGAGGGTGGACAGAGTGAAGTGACAGGGGTTGGCTGACAGGGTCACCCACTGAAGAAGCTGAGAAGTTATCTCATGACTTGTGAATGCTGATCCTATGCCCTTTACACAACTCAGTGAGACCTTAAATTATATGCTGTGGAGAGTCAAGACCATAAATAAAAAGGAGGGCTCCTCAGAAAGTGGCATTCCAGTAAGCTTACAAATATGTCTCACTTGGGGACATATTACATTACAATTTTGGACTTGTCAAATTATCTTCTGTTCTATATATTACCAGTAGAGTTACATCACACATATTTTAAGTTCTTAATTTGGGCAACTTCTGTTCTATCTCAAAAAATATGATTTTTCTTTAACCCTTTCATTTCAATTCTCTTACCACACAAGAATCAGAATTGACCAAGGACACTGGGAAGATCCCTGACATACCCTGCCATTTCCCCAGCTGCCCAGCTGAGGAATCACTAATCCTGCAGCCTCACAATCAGCCCCATAGCAAGGGATTCACCTTTGCTGGCTCTGTCCAGCCTCAGGCTCGTGCTTCAGAGGTCAACTTTCGGTCTGAGGAAAGCACTGGCACAACAAGTAAGAAGTTTCACATCAAGGATTTACAAGAATTACAGGAAGGACACCAAAGCACTGGCACAACAAGTAAGAAGTTTCACATCAAGGATTTACAAGAATTACAGGAAGGACACCAAAGCACTGGCACAACAAGTAAGAAGTTTCACATCAAGGATTTACAAGAATTACAGGAAGGACACCGAGTATAGTGAAACAGATGCATTCTGATGGCACATGTAGAATGGTTTGAACTCTGCAGCACAAGTAGGCCAACCCAGTTCTGTAAAAGTGCTCTGAGGTCCTGCTCAGGATTTCAGACATGCATCATGAGGAGCAGCTGCTTCTCCAGGACACATTTCAGTCAGGATAAAGTCCTGAGAGCTTCTGGTGCATGTTCCAAAGAAATCAGCCTCAACCTTAGGTATCCAAGTTGGCAGTTGTAAATATTTATTCATTAAAGAAAGTTCTTGTTTGCTCCTGTTGCAGCTTCATAGCCTTCTAAAGACTCACAAACAAGGGAAATGTATGGGCAGAGAACAGGGAGAGGAATTTCTTCCCTTTCCTTATAAGTTGAAAAAAATTAGAAAACCAGCTTGCCTTGTGGAAAATAAACTTGTCCAGTTTTGAATACATGTGTTTACTATACAAACTTTCAGTGACTCAGATGTGAAATGTGCCTCAGGTTTGTTATGTGTTTTGTTTAGTTTTCTAACTATTCCTGAGAAAATAGGGGCCACAGTTCAGGCTGGTGTCTGTACCATCCTGTAGATTGCAGGGGATGCACAATAAAACCCCAATCCTGTGAGTGTTTGTGCATGCATGAATAGACCTGCATTCACTGGGCTTCTTCATGCATGTAATCATCCACAGGATCAGGGCCTCAGGCACAGTGCAGAACTTGTGTTCCTACATTTACTTGGGGCTGGAATTTGTTGCATTATTTTGACATAAACTGTACATCTCCTTTCAGATCACAGTACTGCATTCATGCCAGTATTCAAGTGGGCAGGACTAATTTTAAGCAAGCCTGAAAAGATGACTGATCTCCTTTTCCTTTCCTGCCTGCACTGCTCTCCGTCACTTCCAATGTGCCTCCTTTTTCATCATCGTGCTTCCCCCGCAGCTCTCTGATTAGGTCACATTTCAGTTTGTGCCCGCAGAGCTGCTCCCATGTTAGTGGCTGGCAACTTTACAAACACAGTTTCTCGGCATTCCTGATTGAGTCAAAGACCCTCAGGTAACTACAGACACTTGGAAATTATTCCATGGGTTTGAGCTATTTCTGCTTCCTTGTGATGCATAAAGAGCTACGATGTGGCTGATAAAGAGCACTTGATTTGTTTGGATCTACTGGGAACTACTTTCTCATTTTGCTCGCCTGGAAAAATTTATTGTGACTTCAGATGCCTTAATTGAGGGCCTGAGGGTGCTGATCTTCAGCAGCAGTCCCATCTATTCCCCACATCCATCAATCACTGAGGTTAAACAGCGTGTGTTTAAAAAAACCCTCAGCATTTGGTAGTCCACAGTCCCTTGGATCATGTAGTTGATTTCATTCATTCAGTATCTAGCAGGGAGGAGGGAGAAAGGAGCCCTCTGAACCTACCTCCTGTTGGTCTGGGAAGTTGGGATGGCCCCAGAGACTACAGGTGAGCAGCACCAGGCAGTTTGGCAGTTAAGCCTTGACTTGGACTGTAATTGCATTTTTGGGCTTCTAACCCTTTTTTCTTCTGTTTGTGATGAGATTCCCCCTCAGTGAAATAACTTCTTGCTTAAAGTTAGCTCATGGTCATTTGAGTGGGACTGGCAAAGACGGGGTAGTCATCTGGAGATGGCAAAGCCAAATGGAGCAGGGAAGACCTGCCTCAGGAGCAATGATTTGGACCTCCAGATGTCAGAGGGAATCATAGACCCATTCAGGTTGGAAAAGATCTTGATGGTGACTCAACCATTTCCTTTGGCAGCCTGTTCCAGTGCTTGACAACCCTTTTAGTGAAGAATTTTTTCCTAACATCCAATGTAAACCTCCCCTAGAGCAGCTTTAGGCCATTTAGTCTGGTCCTGTCACTTGCTACCTGAGAGAAGAGACTGACCCCACCTCACTACAACCTCCTTTCAGTAGTTGTAGAGAGCAATAAGCTCTTCCCTGATCCTCCTTTTATCCAGACAAAACACCTCCAGTTTCCTCAGCCACTACTCACCAGACTTATGATCCAGACCCTTCACCAGATTCATTGCCCTTCTTTGGACACAGGAAAAAACACACAGGAATTTCTTTCCAACCTAATAGGGCCAGCAGGGATAAATGCCAAAGCCTGGGATGTGGAGAGGGGATCTCTCTGAAAGGTGTAAGGTTATGTTAGGACCCCCATTCCCTGCCAGGCACAGGAAATGCAGAGATACCCAACATCTCCAGGCAAACACCGAGCAGCACTTCTGCACACAAAGATTTCAGTTACTTGTCTGTTTGTAAAGCAATCCAGTTTCACAGGCTCTTGGTAGCACGCTGTTTATTGTTCCCGAAGGAACAATAAGGATTCTTAAAAGCAGATGGGCTCAGACACTCTGGTGATTTGTGTAAAAGCAAAACAATGGGCCAGATTTTTTAAAAATAGAAAATACATCCATTGCATAAGTAAATCCTACTCTCCTCTATGCACAAAGTGGGACAGGATGGACAATATTTTGCAGCACTTTTGCAAAAAGTGAGTAAAGAGTTTTCCTGACACAGTGATCACAGAAAAATTGAACAAGAACAAGGGCTTAAAATTTAATATAAGCACTGTATCACAGGATGTTTGAGGTTGGATGGGAGGGTTTTGGGCCTCTTTTTTTTGACTCTGGAGGTCATCTGGTCCAAAACCCTTGCTCAAACAGGGCCACCTACAGCCAGTTGCCCAGGACTCTGTCTCCAAGGATGAAGACTCCACCACCTCCCTGGGAAACCTGTGCTGGTATTCGGTCATCCTCACTGTGGAAGAATGTTTCCTGATGTTCAGAGGGAGCCTCTGGTGTTTCAATCAGTGCCCATTCCCTCTGAACTTGTCACTGAGCACCACTGAAAAGAGTCTGGCTCCATCTTCTTTGCACCCTCCCTTCAGGTATTTAAACATGTTAGTAAGATTACACACACACCTGCCCCCCTCAGTTATCTCCAGATTAAACAGTTCCAGCTCCCACATCCTCTCCTCAGAGATGAAATGCTCTAGTCCCTTAATCATTTTTGTGGCCTTTCGTTGGACTCTCTCCAATCTGTCCATGTACTTGTTGCACTGAGGAGCACAGAACTGGACACAGCACTCCAGACGTGGGCTCACCAGTGCAGAGCAGAGTGGAAGGATCAGCCTCTCAGCCTGCTGGCAGTGCTGTGTCTCCATCGGCCTGTTCTGCTGCAAAGGCACATTGCTCACTCAAATTCAGTTTGGTATCTGCCACATCTTTTCCTGCCATGCTGCTTTCCAGCAAGGTGACCTCAGCATACACTGGCACCTGGGACTGCTCCATCCCAAGTGAGGGATTTGGTGCTTATCCACGAGGAATTTTATGAGGTTTCTTTCAGCATATTTCTCCAGTCTGTTGAGGACCCTCTGGATGGCAGCACCACCCTCTGCAATATCAACTACTCCTCCCAGGTCTGTGTCATCAGCAAATTTTCTGAGGGTGCACTGTGGCCCATCACCCAGATCATTAGATAAAATGTGAAACAGGACCAGACTCAGTGTTGTCTCCTGGGATATAGTGCCAGTTATTGGCCTCCAACTAGACTTCATGCCACTAATCACCCTTTGGACCCATCCAGCTTCTCCACTTATTCAGCCCATACATCAACAGGGCCTGAAGCCCAGGTAGATAGCATCCATTGTCTCCTCTCATTTACCAGGCCAGTCATTCCACTGTAGAAGTCATTAAAATTGTCAAACATTACTTCCCCTTGAGGCAATGCTGACTGCTTCTGATGATTTTCTTCTCCCAAATGTGCCTGGAAATAGTTTCCAGGATGAGCTGGCCTGCTGTTCTCTGTGTCCTTCCTGCTATATTCTTGAAGATAGGCATGATATTTGCTTTCCTCCAGTCTTTGAACATTTCTCCAGTTGCCATGATCAAAGATTATCAGAAGTAGCCTTGCAATGACCTTTGCCATCTTCCTCAGCTTTCATGGGGGCCATCTGAGGCAAGAAGGCACTCAGTACTTGAGCCTTTTCCATATCCTGTGGAACCAGGTCCCCCACCTCATTCAGCAGTGGGCCCACCTTTTCTGTAGGCTACCTTCTGTCATCCACATACCTAAAGGAGCTCTTCTTGTTTTTTTCATCCCTGGCCAGATTCAATTCCATTTGGGCTTTGGCTTTCCTAACTTCTCTCCTCAATGTTCAATGCCTCTGCATCCCCCCCAGGTTACCCACTCCTTTGTAATGCAGCAAAAGGATGGTGCAATAAAGGATAATCCCTTTACTCCATGGAATAGTCACTGTCACATTCAGGTCAAATACTGACCTGAATAAACTGAAGTCTTTACCAAGACTGAGAAATTATAAAATCTGTGAAGAATTTTTGTAAGCAAAGCACCCATCTTACTTCTTCATACATCTAGAGAAGGCTGAAAGAGAATTTTAGGTGGCCCAACCCAACCTCCTGTAGGTCAGCATTACACCTGGATTGAAACCAGTGTATATGCATATACACACATCAAACACATGTATATACACATCAAACTCCATAACTGAAACCAAACTATATAATATAAATATCAGGTATTATACATCATGTATAATAAGGCCTCTCTTTTAAAGCTAGTGAGCCCTTTGCTTTGATGAGTTAACATATTTCAGAGGGTGTGTATCTGATTCATGATTAAAGCTTATGTATTTCTAGCACCCGAAGAAATTAAACTAATTTGCTGATCCTGGTAGGTAAGCTGGTGTTAAAAAGAAATGTTGTTTCTTTTTACATGGTAAACTCAGTAACCATAGGTGGAGGGGAATTAACCCACATCAAAAAAAAAGAACCAGTTTTCCTAAATGAAATTTTGTAATGTGAAAGAAATACTTTAAAGAAACTAATGAAGTCTAAATATTGCATCATAATTTGTCCTATTAATGTTGGTATCATTACTTTAAAATACATGTTACTATAGATATTATAATTTTCAGACATCTAAAGCAGGGTAAAAGGAGAGTGCCATGAAAAATGGTCAAGGTGTATTTTCAGCTGCAAAATTTCCTTGTGTAAACCTCAGGTTTACAATTATATGTTATACATATAGTACAAGTTCTGTGTTTGAAGCTGTCTAACATTTTCAATAAAACTAATATCACTTTGATTTTTGTGAAATTCAGAACATAGAAGATCAAATGTGCTCAATGACTGATGCAAAATGTCAATGACATACCAGCAGAAAGGAATTTTTTTCCCACATGAATGTGGTATGAGCAGAATGTGTTGGGAATAATGTCATTGCACACAACAAGCCCAAGACAAGAGCATGTCTCTCCTAACAAATGATGAAAGCAGGCAGGACAAGGGGCCCCTCTTGCCATTTCCATGCTTTGCTGTGCAATCTGTATGGTTTCCATCTTTGAGGCATTTGCAACTCTAAATTTAAGACTGTAAACCCCAGATCTTCCCTAAAAGCAAATGCTAAAGGGTTCAGTTTAGATGGTTCACAGCTCTCAGCAAGACTGGGAGAGAATCCTAAGTGTCCCCAAAATATGCAATGGTACCATTCCATTCTACCCATGAACCTGTAACCCAGGTCCTGCCCTCCTTCCCCCTCCAGCCCATGCAGTCTGTATCTAAGAGACCTTATCCCACATCACCCTGCCCCAAATCCCACCCCTGTGGCACTGTGACCTTCACCACCCCTGTATTCCACACCCCCAGGTCTCCCCCTGTCCCCTTAGAGCACTTCACCCTCCTCCTGCATGATGTCTCCTTTCACATCATGTGTGTGCAGGAACTGCAGCACAAGTCAGTCACTGTCACCTGTACCTCCCATGCTGGATGGATGTAGCATTTTTGACTTTTTAGAAGTCTAGACTACATTTGACTCCAGTTTGTCCTTCAGACTGATCCTGGTATCCAGGCTCAGCTACCTACAACTTCTCAAATGTGTGAGAAAGGCCATTTTCCAAAGGCTGCACCAACAATCTACCTGCCCTTGCTCTGTGCCAATGTAGAACACCTCCACTGCCTGCATGGATGAAGTGAAGAGTCAAGAGGAGGTTGAAGAAAGGTTCTGGTTGAACTCCACAGGTTAGTATCCTCTCTGTAGCATGCCTAAGCTAGAAAAAAGTCTGTCAGAGATGATGAATGTGCTAGTGTAATGGGAACAAGCTTGCATTAGTGGTAACTAACTTATGCCATGTTTTTCAAACACTGGTGATTTGCACATTGTGTTGGTGATTTTGCACTTTGCAGTTCCTATTTGCCACTGCTGTGGAAGTCTGCTTTGAAAAAGAGAGGTGAAGCCTCTCTGAAGAATTAGACTGACACCAAAATGAGTGGTCCCAAGAAGGTTTTTTTCAGAATTTTGCCTGACTTTTAAAATATTCAAAGGCAAACTGGGCAGCTGTGAAAAAAAGTTGGAACTGCTTCTTCATAGCAAAGATGTATCACTCAGGCCTGCCAGTGCTCACGTTTGGAGCAGCAGAAGCAGGTCAGAGAAGTGTGTGCCTTGAGTACTGGTACACCAGAGAGGTTTCTAAACCCATGAGCAGGAGAAACCTGCAGCCTCCTGCATATGCATGAATAAAACCAAAAGCATGGCACCACTCACCTCCCATGGGAATTTCACCTATTTGCACAGACTTATAGGTCATCTCACTTACAAAGGTACACATCTGACCACGGGGAACAAAATAAGCAGCCAATTTTCAAAGAGAACTTTTGCAAGTAAAACTTGTTAGCCAGGGTGATGATTTCTCATCCACTTAGAGTATTTTTGACGAGAGGAAAAGGCCCATCTTCCCTGGGTGCTGCCTCCTTAGAAATCTGCCCTGGCAGTTACAATCTGCCTCTCAAACACTCGGTGTTTTGAAGCCCAGCAAAATCTTTGGCAGCTGTAAAGTTAGCACAGTCTCATTTTAAACGATGAGAGGAAACAGGCTGACAGTGAGCTGATTAGAAAGCTCTTAGAGCTCTCGGCTGAGTGGGGAAAACAGGACAACTTTCTTCATGTGTTGCCAGAGGGGGACAGAGGGGCTGCCAGAGCCTGGCTTGCTGTCCTCACAAGATCGTGAGGATGTGGGAAAAGTCCGTTTTGGGGAGGCTGAGCTGCCCTCGCCAGCCTGCCCCTTCCTGACAGCCTCTGCTCGGAAGATAACGAGGGAGGAAATAGCAAAACACTATGGTAGAGACTAGATGAATTTGCAGAGACAACTGCAAGCTGTTTCCTGGCCCCAGCCTTATCTGAAGTCCCAGAAAATAACCCTTTCTCTGTGGCCAATAAATAATCCATTATGATGGGGGTGAAGTATCTGGTTAAATTTCTGCTGCTGAGGATAGCAGGATGTGCTTTTCACAAAAAGCAAGACCAACTGTATTTGTAGCCATGCTTTGGAGCAGAGAAGGAAGGCTCTGCAGAATCCTCTCCCCAGGGGCATGTGGGTCAAGTCAATGTTGTTTAAGCACATTGTAAAAAATGAAGACACAGAGACAGGATGGGAAGAATGGGTTAAAAGAATGCACTCGAAAAGCAATTCAGAGGTTACTGAATGGACAAAGCAACAAGCATTAAAAATAATTCAGCCAAAAAATAAAAATAAATACAGAAGGAAATTACTTCATCACAGCCCACACTGTGTTATCAGTACGAAAGCTCTGAGAGCTGCTTTTCTTTTCAAAATGGCAGCTGACAGCTGATCTAAACAGAAGGTCATGAGGACAGGGAGAGGACAGGAGGGAGGCTCAGGAAGGGGATGGACAGAAGATGCACTGGACCAGCAAGGGTTTAAAGCCACAGGCAAGCCCATGCAGCACCAAACACATGGACAGGTAGCCCTTTTCAGCACTCTGCCATGAGCTCCTAACATCTATCTGAGCTGAAGAAGATGTGCTCTAGCTCAGATGTCATCTCTGTCCTGTTGTCCAGCAGTGCCTCTGCTTATCACATGTCAAACTTCAGGGTCTAGCCCCTGCATTTCACCAGAAAACTGCCACTTGGTGTTCTGCCCCAACAGCCCCACCACAGGGCAATGGCAGCAGCTGCCCATGACAGTTCCCCAAGGCTGTATTTACACAAACAGGTCAGCAGAGGCTTGGTTGTCACTGAAAATATCACACAATTGGGGTTGTTTTTTCATTTTCATTACAGTTTTTATCTAGCTGTAAGAATACAGTGTAATTTGTGTGGGTGTCCACCACGTTAGATCCATACCTGGCTTAAAGGACCACCCCTAGGGTATCCTCAAATTTACTAGCTACAGATCCACTCTGCCTCAGCAAGAAAATGACCTCTGTGAAGCAATCAAATTTTTGCTGGTCCCCTGAGTAGACAAGAAGGCAATTTACACTGCAGTTCATTTCTGCTGTTTTCAGAAAGAAAAGAAAAAAAAAAAGAAAAAAAATAGAAGGGATAAACCACTGCTCAGTGAGGCAAAATGCAGTTCAGCCATATGGTGGTGCCTATAAAACCAGCCATCTCAGATGTAAATTTGGTTTGGGGTTGAGATTTTTTTTCCTTTTTAGTAAAATAACTGGGCATAATAGTCATAAATTCTTTCATTGAATTTCCTGGGGTCTGAAAGACGTCTGGGAGGATTACAGGAGGAATACATTGTGCTGTAGCTGTGCTTGAAGGAGCCTTGCTTTATGGCTCCATCTGTAACTGCTGCAGTTCCCCTGAAGCGGACACTGAAACTGTCCCTGAGCTGGGCTGATGTCACAGCACAGCAGCCAAACTCCATGCTGGGACAGGCCATGGTCTGCTTTATCCTTCCTTCCTTTTGAACAAGACCACTTTAGCCTTCCCTAATCCAGTGGAATGACAGCCCCAATCCCCTCTGTCACCTCCATGGGACATGCCCAGTGGCTGGGTCACACTCAGAAGCAAAGGTGCTGCCACCAGAGCAGTGAGCTGCCCTTTCCAAACAGGAAGAAGCTCCACCAGTCCCTCCTGGAAACTGTGACAGAGAGGGAGAGTAAAGAGGACACAGCAACACAGCTGTGCCTTTTAGCAGTGATGTGCTTTTTCATCCCTTCTCCTAATTTGGCTCTTTCCATGTTGCAGCCTTTTGACGCTATCAGAGAAACCTTATCATAATTTTGTTGAAAAAACAGTCCTAAATCAAGCAGGGATCTTTGAAAAATTGAAGAAGAGGAGAAAGATTCATCAGCACAGACACATTTTTTCAGAGGCAGATGGCCTGTTCTCCACAAAGTGTCCAGAGCTTTCACAATATTCCAAACCAGCCTACATGCCTCCAGCTGACTTCCCATAAAAACACTGAAGGGTCTTTGATCTCAGGATACATGTCCTTATGAGGAGGGGAGGGGTAAAATCACAGGGGTCAGGCAAACACTTGACAGTAGTTACTGCAACTCCCCAGACCCCAGCCAGCCTTTGTGGTCTGTGCCAGAGATTGCAGATTTGGTTTGATCAGTCATGAGTTGAAAAGGCAGAGCAGAGCTGCTCAGGTCAAATCAGATGCTTAACTCTGCTTCCCTTAGTGATGGGTGGGGAAGTTCAGGAAAAATTAGGATGATAAGAAAGAACAACAGCAAAAAAAATGACTAATGGGAAATGACATACTGAAAGCATCAACCTCACTGCAACACATCATCTGAGCTTGGATATCAATCAATGGTTCAGCCAGTTTCCCAACTCAGCCTCCTCAAATTCTCCAGAAGTAGCAAAACATTTAGAAGCTAAGTGTTTCCTTGGAACACACCATATCCCCAACTTTGTAGCCAACACGTATAGCACAGATTTTGCATTTTACAATCTATTATTTTTTCAGATGCTAGAACAGAGCTCTCACCCTGGAGGAGATAAAACTAGTTCAAAGTATAACAGTTTAAATGTCACTAAAAATAAAAAAATGTTCAGATAGATATTCTTTACTTACATCTCTGACATAAATTCCTCTCTGAGAAAAGAATTTCAGGCTGTAACAGAGCAGTCAAATCTTTAGTGGTTCCTGTCTTCTCACTGACTCAATGCTTATAGAGTAGACATGTAATGGTTTTTCCCCTGAGAAATCACATTTATCCTAAAATGCCATGGAATTAAAGGGATGGACTCCCCTCCTGCTTACCTCTGCCAGAACACCCTTCACGTTAACAGCTTTGTACAGCAAAAGTTAAACAAACTGCCCACTATCATCCTGACTAGGAAAGAGAAAGAGCTCTTATGTGCATTGGGTCTTGTTGCTATCTAAAGCACTGCAGTTACTCTGGAAAAAGAAATCAGCCATTGAGAATCTAAGCTAAGGCCTGAATAAATAATTTGAGGCTGATATAAAGGCAGGGCATGTAAACTGAGAAATGTATAGCTGAAAAAGAAGTGGTTTGGTTCCCCTCCACCAACCCACCCCTTGGGAAGGGATACATGCCAAAATACTGACACCAGGTACTTAGGAGCAAAAGGAGCACGCTGCAAATGGAAACCTGTAGGCAGCAGACAGTGCACAGTAGACTTTATTGTCTATTAGCTAGGAGCCAGAAGAATAAAATGTATAAACAGAAGCAATAACCTGGTGATGGGCAACACCCCAGAAGTTCAGTCTAGAGACAATATCCCAGTTTATTTGAAAAATCTTCCCTGGACCTGGGGTGATAATGTCTTCTGAGAGAACATTTCTAGTAAACACAGACCATCCTGGGCCAGACCCACAGCAGCCCTGGCAAGGAGAACACTCCTGTGTGCCTCAATGCAGCTCCTTCCACCAGGAGTGAGGTCCAGGGACTGATGTACAGCTCTCTGCAGAGCCCACCTCATGTGAAGAAGATTCAATGTGTGACTAACTGGTAGCTCAGATGAATATGGAAGACAGAAAAGTGATATTGAATCCAAATAAACAGATTAATTTGCAGAAAGGACAAGTAACTATCGATCCCTTTGCTTGAAAGAAGAAAAGAAGTGGAAAGCTGGAGCAGCTGGGGGCTGTGATGAAGAGGGTGCAAGAGACTCTTGCTCAAGATTCTGTTCCCAGGTGTCTCTGGTTTCGGTGTCCCTGTGTTGTGAGTGTGGAAATCCTGGGACCATTTGCATGGCAGGAGGAAAAAGAGGCAAATAGAAAGCAACCATGTTTACTAGGAGGTGTATTTCAAAACCAGTTTGTCAAATATGCTCTGCATATACATTTAGCCACTAAAAAAAGGAAGCACTTCATTCACCAACTCCTGTAGTGATTTATTTCAAGATTTATTCCATGCCCATGTGCCAAGCACACTCCTGATACAAACCCTACAGTTGCACACCCATACACATTCATGGGCACACATGCCCCCACACGTGGAGGTATCCCATTAATGGCACTAAATAACTTATGAAAATGGTTAGTTGTGTTTTATCTGGAACAAAATTAAATCTGGATGGGAAAAGACAATCAAAAAAGCCAGGATGTTGAGACTCCAGAAATAGGAAACATCTTTCTGAGGAGGAGGCACGGCCTGCCCTGACACTGAGCCATGGTGCAAGGAGGTGTGAGCCCAAACCACAACTCTGCAGAGGGATGGAGACACCTGATCCCACTTGACTTTTTATTTTCTCATAGTTATCACCCCAGAATACTATACCTGCATGACTATTTGTACAGTGCTATGCATACTCCACCAGGACTATCATGCCCAACAGAAACAGAAAGACAGCTGATAATAAAAAGGCTCAAGGCAGTTATTTTGGAGCTCCAAGAATAAAATCATTATTCAGCATGGAAGTGGCTGTGGAGGTGACACATTTGAGCTGGTGGGAGCTGGGGCTTCTAGATAGGCGTCAAAGAAATCTGGTCAACAATGAATGCATCTTCAATTTGTATAGATGATGGGAGAAATTATTCATCTGAAATACATAAAGTTTGGAAGGCTCTCAGCTGAAACCAAGGCTTGTCAGAGTCTATTTTCCAGAGTTTCAAAGAACATAAAACAAACAAGCAAACAAACAAAAACACATACAGAATAAGCAAAGGAACAAGAACATGATAGAAAGCAGAGCGGAAAGCTTGTGCTGAATTAAAGGGGGAAGTTGTGTTTTTGGCTGTATGTTTCATTGTAGAAAGCAAACACAGCATAATGGACACACTAGTGCTCCAAAAACCACATCTCAGAGATACCATTAGCTCAGGACGTTCACAGCATATATAAACTGAAAAAGACAAATATATACTTTGTGTAATCACAGTCCAAGTAAAGACTGCACAGACCATTACCACACCAGAAGGATAACCCAGCCAACCACAGTCTTATAGGTTATAAAAAACTGCATTCAAGAAAGTCAAACAGGCTCCACAGAGCTCTTGAAATGACAGAAATGGCAGGAAAGCAAAAGCATTTCTGAACTGAAGGGACAAACCCTGCCCCACCAGTCATACAGCACAGTGTGAGCTGTGCATAATTATCTGAGGACAGAGACATAAAGAACAAGAAAATAATTCTCTTTAAAGCCAATAATTGTTTCCTATGGTTTCACAAAGCTGTGCTGAATAAAATGCATTCGTTATATTGTGACCATGGGTCACAGAAACCACAGTAAGGGAGGAAAATGCAGGAAGATTATATGTTGCAAGGAGACATAGCTGCACTAAAGATGAACATAAAAAGCAAAACTGAATAGAGATCTAGAATTTCTAAATTACCCTTGGCCCAAATATCTGGCTTACCACTGAAATAGTATAATTATAAAGCTGGCATAAAAAACAGGACATGGATCTAGTTACTAATTTCTTACTAGCAATAGCAGAAAAACAGTTTCTGCCAGTAGCGGCTCTCTTGACAAAAACCTTGTGTCTTCTACATGATATGACCTATAGGGAAAACTGTTTTTAATCAGGCAAATCTATAAATGGTATGCAGTTGTGGCTGGTCCTCTCATATGTCAAGAGGAACAGAGGAGAAAGTGGGGGAAAGGGAGAGGGGATATTCACTGTAAATTCTGGTTTAACACTTCACTTTCTCTGAAATACACACTGGAATTTTGTAGGTTTAGGAGGCTGCCTTTTTCATGCCATTGATGGCAAGAGTGTCACCTCAGAAGCTAGGTGAAAAAAGTAGATTAAAGAAAAACCCAACCTCTTCCTAGTGGTACTGTTTTATCCCTGTGCTCCACTTCAGCTTTGACTGCAAATACAGGGGGCTTTTCATTGCTACAGTTCTGAACTCAGTCACTCTAATCTCTTGTTTTCCAGCACACACTTAAGCCCAAGCACATGAGCTACACCACTAAAGTCAATGGCATTGCTCCAGTGCCAAGAAGTTAAGCATGTGTTCAGGTGTCTCACTGGGCCTGTCCAAAGAGCCTGGAGAGAAAGTAATTCTAAATAGTGTTCTTTCTGTGTGGTAGGTGTCCATGAAACAGCAATCAGTAGAGTGGTGTCAGTGAAATAACAGCATTTAAATGTCTTACACCATACCATATCCCATACATAGTGTAAGGTTCTGAGGAGATTTTTGTCTAGCCTTTTTACCAATGAAAAATTGACTTCAACAAAACTGGACTTTTTTCTGCCATGTTTCTGCTTTTTACTGAGGTGTTTGAGCCCTTGACAAAAACCTGAACTCCTGAAAACCTAATAGCTTGGCTGCACTGAAAAATGCTGTTTATGGTTAAGAAAACCTTTTAATCTTCTGATGGAAAGACAAAATTTTGTGCAGAGCCAAATCCAAGTCATTCAGCGATTGAGCTGAACGCATTTTCTCAGGCAACACTTGGCAATTAGATTAATATTAGGCATAGCCCCTCTCACATCAACCATCTGGGTTCTAACCCCAGCTTTGCAAACCTGTGATCTATACTTGGTATTTAAATTGTTGTTTATTTTTGTGTGTGTGCATATTGTGTATATATAATTCCCTGTTATTTTGCCTTGAGTACCTTGTGGACCTTCCAATGTCCAAGAGCTGCCAGGGTACTTAAGCATTTATGGCCTGTGAATCAGAGTGGGTCTGAAGGTCATTAAAGGCTGGGTGAGGAAGCAGGTTCATGTGAGAGCCAGTTTACCATGGTTGATTCCTGTGCTGTAAAATATTATGAAACCTCCCCACTAACTCTTGTTCCCTGCAGAGGGCCTACAAGCAGTGGTGAAACCCGTGAGGAGCAGCTGTGTCAGAGTACAGGACAGGCAGCACTTGTCCCTTCAGCTTTTCCAAATGGTTTTCTGAGTAACGTCACAACACTGGTGCAATGTTGAAAAAAAAAAGTCACCAAGGCTGGAAAATAATGATTTTCAAAAGCAAACAAAACCCATGAGTGGAAGAAATGTTTTTGCTCTTAAAAAAAGTCCACATGCACCTCCCCAGCCAGGCAATAAAAGGGTTCATTGAACTGTGCTATGCTAGATGATGTTATCTTGCCAGGCTCATGGACAAAGGTGATCCAGGAGTTCCTCCTCCTTCCTGCAGGGAACAAAACAGACACAACAGCATTGTAAAGGTTTAATAATGATCACCCATGCTGCCTGCATGTCTCATCCCACTCTGGATAGAGTTATAATTTTCTCAGGACACATATTCTTTTCTTCCAGGTATTATTAGTAGAGCCTTGCTGCAGTTTTGTCCATGTGCCTGCAGCCTGGGACTGTCCTTTTATGCTGCACCAAGGCCACAGCCCACTCCATATCATCCTTTCTTCCAAAAAACCCTGAGCCCATAAGAGACCTGCATCAAACAGCAAAAACAAAAAAGCAGGTATCTCCCAGCACTCAACACAGGTGAGAGCCACTTGCTTCCATGCCTCAGCACATGTCCAGACAGTGTCCCCAGCAAAAGACCTCACACATAACCTATTGCTCATGCATATTCTTACCATAAGACCAGACATGCTCTGTGTTGGTGACACAATAAACACAGCTGTTTGCATGACCAAAAAAAAAAAAAGGAGGAAGGAAAAAAGGCTCTAGCATAAGTCTTTTCCCAAAGAGAAAGCCCTGATCAGCTGTTTCTCTCTCACATCCACACCA
The DNA here is from genome assembly GCA_013397555.1 of Urocynchramus pylzowi. Classification (NCBI taxonomy): domain Eukaryota; kingdom Metazoa; phylum Chordata; class Aves; order Passeriformes; family Fringillidae; genus Urocynchramus; species Urocynchramus pylzowi. Next base: position 219,899 of record VZRH01006481.1, read on the forward strand.
AAATAGAAAAATAGGCAACTCCACATTAACTCCCAAACTAGAGCACAAACACAGATCAAGTACTTGGTTTTTTTATAAGATCCCTTAATTCTTACTACAATGTTCTGTCACTAAATCCTGCCACAAACCTGCAGAGCAGCAACCTAGATCTTGCCTGGTCCCACTGCAATTTATGCTCCACTATCAGGCATAGGCCCAAAGGAATGAGCAGGATCACCCAAAGACCAAGACCATTTGTGAATAAAAGCAGCAGAATCCAGTCTTTAATACAAAGCCCCCAGATGTCATCTGCTCCCTTCCATGATCTCAGTTCTCAAGTCTGCAGTCTGAATAAAAGAAGTGTCTTGTTTGCCCAGAGATGTCATTCACATCATCTCAAAGACCAGGCTGTGAGTCTTCAAAGGAAAAGGTTTGTTTAAGCAAAAAGACATCTTTTTTTTGTCCCATGCTTTCAGATAAGGTGATTGATATTTTTGGCTTCTGCTTAAAGTGGAACTTCAAATCAGGGGAAAAATATTATAGAAAACAAACTCCAAACAGTCAGTTTCTAAAAGGTTATATTTTTACTTATAAAACAAAAGTAACTTTTTACTTCTACCATAACCTAGTATGGAATTATTCTATGCACCAGTAAAACAAATCAGACAAAAAAATACTTTCTCTGACAGAGCTGGAAAGTAAATTCAGCTCAGTAAGAAATGTTTGTTTCCACAGGCTTTGAGCCTTTTATAAGTTACATTTAACCATCCCTCTCCAATTATTATAGACATAAATTACAAGGTGAGCTAAAACATGTAGTCCTTTTTTTAGAGCAAAATGCTGGGGTTAGTTCTCTTGGTTTCTCTGAAGAATAAATTGTATCATTATAGCCTTCTTCTGGGTCTTGTTATTCTGACTTTTTGACTCTCGCTAGCTGCAGTCTATACAATGCACAACTGTATTTGTTCACAAGGAATGCTTTCGTTTCTTTTGACTTTTTCTTTTCCACTTCCTAATGGTTTACATGTAGCAGCAGAGCTTTTGAAAAATTGCCTAACACATACTATGTTTAATGAGTACATTTAAACATACTTTAGCTACAAATCTTATCAGCTGATTATTTAACCTTTGTGAATAGGCTAAATATTTTCTTCAACCCTTAAATAAATATGATACATGGTTCCCGTGGAAAGCCTAATGAGAAGGAAGTTGTTTTTAAACTTAAGTCAAGACTTCTCCTTTAATTTATTTTATCAGTATTTTTTTCCAAGTGATCAAAGCAAGCAGTTTGTATGGCAGGCCTAAATTGCTAAAAGAAAAATTAAGTACTAAAATATTATTGCTGCTGAACTTTATTTGGGGGATGGGAGTTGCATGCCATCTGGAAGGACAGTTAAGAGTTCTCTGCACACTACGAAGCACATGGTATGAGGTGAGAAGTCAAAATCCTGCTGTCTGTCAAGGTGAATTTAAAGAATTAAAATCAAGATGTGTGCCAGTCTTTCACATTTCAATATAGCATGTCTACAAAATGCCTGGCTCCCCCCAGTGCCTTGTGAACCAAGGCTGTCTCAAGAGCATCAGTCTCCTTGCAGCAGCCCCAGTGACTGGGAATAGGCACCCAGTCTGTTGGGGCACATAAGAGATATGTGTGACTGTGGCCACTCAATAGACGTGGGCTGCAGCCCTCTCAGACCCCTCAGGTGCAGCAGGGAACCAGAGCATCCTTCCTGGTCTTCTGCCCCAGCCTGGAGCAGGGCACTGGTGCTCCACAGACCCGTGAGATGCAGATGCTGCAAGGCAAGGGGCTGGCTCAGAGCTTTCCCTGCCCCACATCTGAGACCTAAAAGTGCATGACAAATGTGCTGACACGTGTACAACACCACATGTATCCACACAGTGAATATGGGATGGCACTGGCTGCTGCAGGAGAGGGGTGGCTCAGGGCTAACCAGAGCAGGAGAGCAGGAGGCTCCTTTGGGGCACCAGCCCTTCAGTGGGGGTTCCCAGCCCTGCTCCCCAGTGCCTCTGCAGGAACTACTAAAAGCATCCATGACACAGACCTCCTTTCCTTCTTGAGACCAAAACAGGACACGCACACAGGAAATCACTCAGAAAGCATGCAGGAGAAAACTTGGGCTTGTTCTGGGACAGACTGAAGGAGAATGTGAAAATGCACTGACGTCATGAAAGAAAGAAGTTGAATAGGTCAAGAAGCAGAGATGTGAGCTTAAGGAAATGGCAAGGCACACAAGAAAAGATAAGGGAGATTGTATAAATAAATAAGCACACAGAAAGAAGCTGAGAGCTCTGTGAACAAAGCCTTACTCTTGAGTTAGAGTTCACAGTCCCTTTTCAGCCTGAGAACCCCTAGAAGGTTTTAGAGGAAGAGCAGAACCTTTCAGAAATTTCACAGAGGGACATCACTGTGTAGCACCCACAAACTTGTTTTCCTGTGTAGCCTTTTCAGATTGAGCAGGAGGGACCTGCAGGCATCCCCACTCTCTCCCCACGTTCAGAGACCCTTGGCTGGAAGGAATCCTGCTTTCATAATTAAAATGAAAAGAAGCAAGACAGCAAAGAGAAAATAAACAGTACAAGGGAAACTGGCTTAGCACGCCTTTTGTACCCTGATCTCTTCAGAAGAGAGAAAACAGAGAGGTAACTGAAGTAGTATTGGTTTAGTCATTATTGGCAGCACATCTCTTCAGCTTAGAAACTGAAAAATAATGAGCACACTTACAGAGCTTTAATTAGTGTTCATAACTCCTGAGTGTAAACTTCATCTACCCACAGGGAATCTTCTCTTCATTGCTGGAGATATCTGTTAGAGACACGTAACAATCATGGAATAGGTTTGCATCTTTTCCACTGTGGTTGTTTCAATTTGCAGTGACATTTGTTAGATCACATTTTTTGAACCACAATAATTTTTATGTCCTTCATGCCAAAAACAGATAGATGCATTGTCCCTGAAACTAGGATAGGGCAGGCAGACATATCCCACCAAACCCCTATACTCCCTGTGCTTTGTCACTAAACTGAACTTGATCTAAAGAAATAAATTAGAAGCCAGTTCATGGTTTCTTCTGCTGATCATCTGAAAGACGTGCCCATAGCAAAGGTGCCACTGGCACCAGTGTCAGGTTATGTTGGTGGCTTGCTGGCACATTAGTGTGCCTCCCCATCTCCCTGCATTAGCTGAGGTCTGCTCCATGGACAGTCCAAGAGAAAATACAAATATTGACAGTCTAATTTGCACTGCCTAACTTAGAAAGTACAATGTGGTGCAGAAGTGAATAGTGGGTGGTATTCTGGGCCTCCCATCACAAATTCTCAATGTTCACTCACAGAACAACGAGCTCTTCGTGTGCCCCTGGGAAGAATTGTCAAGCTGGAAACACAGACCAAAATTCATTCTGCAATGAGCTTGCAAGTTGAATAAAAGCAATGAGATATGTTTTGGGTGTATAGAAATCAATATCCTGGCATTAGTAGTGCTGGGGTGTGACTTGAGCAGCAAATTTTTATTGCCTCTAATTTGAGACAACCTGGGTTGAAAAGCTGTCCTCTTGCAGGCTAAAAAAACAGGTTTTGTGTGCCACAAATATATTCCTGACTCTATGGAGTTAATCCTGGGTTTGGAAATTTTTTGAGGAAAGGAACTTAAAACGTAGAAACAAACTAAAACTGGAAGAAAATGCAACATAACCCAAACAAAGGCAGCTTCTGCCTGTCTACTATAATGGTCTTATCTGATTTTACAGACAAAGAAACTATGGGAAGATGTCATTTATATGGACTAGAACAAAGCATTTGGTACACTGCCAGATGGAAACTATTAGTTCAAGTAGAAAAAGTGAGGATTAAGATAAGAATTTGCAAAGTAGTTAAGGAATTGGCTAAAAGGGAGGTGACAATGGGTCGAGCTGAAAAGCAGAAAATCACAAGCAGAGTTTCTAAAGAGTTAGTATCAATCCTTTTTATATCTTTAACAATTTTGACACAAAAGAGTGCCTAATGAAACATCCTGGTGACTGAGGTTGGGCATCCTTGTCCATACCGACAAGCAGCAGAATTTTACCTAACAAGAGCTAAATAGTCTTCAGAAACAATACACCTGGAGGGAAATTTTACTATTCAAGGTAAAAAGGCATGCACTTAGGACATCAGGAGCAGGAACTTGTGTTAGCCATGCATCCAGCAATGTGGCCTGACCACTTGAAAAAGGAAATGTCACCTAGAATTAAGTATTTCCACTACAGAATGGAAAGTATTCCTGAAATCAATAAATGCCAGGCACTGGCTGGACCTCAGCAAAGAAGACCTTGACCAGTTTTGGCCACCAAGGCTCTGTGTGTGCTACTAAAAGAAAACATGCTGGGGGGGTCCCCCTGCCTTGTGGGCCATGCAGCATGGCACAGAGCTTGTCTAAACCTCTAAACCCTCCCACCTTATCACTCAAACAGCCTTTTAGGAAAGGTCCCCAGCCTTTGCTGGTTCCAAAACCAAGTCCAAGTATTGCCTGGGAGGGTGATAATTAATACAGGCAAAAGCCATGAGGACAGTAAATCATGTGTGGGTATCTTGGGCATAAACTCTGTTTAGTCTTCTGGGGTGGCCATAGCCCAGTGTGCCCAGGACTTGTGCTGAATTACTGGAGGAAATAATCTAAAATTGGAGGAAGTAGTCTAAACTGGAGGAGGCAGACTACTAGAATGAGGGGAAAACTGGAGAACATCTTACAAGAGGGGATGAGAAACATTTCTACTATCTAGCAACACAAAGGCTGAGAAAGAAGATGAGTGGCATAAGCAAGAACTAGGGAAGAAATACTTTAATCAAAAGACAGCACTTGTCATGAGTAGATTAAGAGAGGCATGACAAGCGTCTCCATTCATCCAGCAAGGCAGAGTTCAAATTCCAAATGTGTTCTCTCTCTTCAGACTTCTTCTTTGATGAGAAACTATGTACATAAATCCAGCATGGAATGGAAACACCTTCTGATTTTGTTTTTGGTTTGTTTGGTTGTTTGTTTGGTTGTTGTTTTTTTTTTTTTTTCAGAAGAGTCACTGAACACAGTATATTCCCATTAAAATAAAATGGTTTAAAAAAAATTCAACTAAAAAAACATCGTCTAGCTGCTGGATTTTTTCCATTGATCTACAAAACCCATCAGGAAAAAGAAGTTGCTATTTGACATTTAAGTAAGAACTCTTTCCTTGTGATGCACTGTGGTACAGTACAAGGGTGTAGTCAGACATTTGCTAAGCAGGCAGTAGTTCTAATTTTTAATTTCCTAGAGGCAACATTCCCCTTCACCTCCCCCAAACCCAAGTCTCCTATATGGCAGTGTCATGGGCTGTTGCCATGCCACCAGCCAGCCGCTGATCTTTTTTGAGAACAAACATGTACTTATTATGAAGATTAAACTGGTGACACAATTTATCCACATGCCAGACACTGAGGGTATAGCATCCCCATGCTGCTTTTGAATGACATTAATCTGACCTCGCCTGACCACACTCTTCACAACAGCACAGTTTCTCCTTGGCCAGAACCAAAGCTCAAATGAATTGCACTTTATTCACTATAAAGCCCTGACCCTTCATCTCTCTGCACAGAACTTTCTGAATATTTCCTCTAAGTTTACCAAACATTTCTTTGTTTTCAAGGCACAAAGAAGTTGCTGGGGAGTGAGAAGGGGTGTGAGGGAAGCCCTGTGGCAGTAACCTTCATCACTCTTGTAAGGATGATTTCTCACGCTCCATAAATCTGACCAAAAAAGTTTTCCATCTGGGAGGTCTTCCTCAAGACAATGGATTTTGTACCTGCACCTCAGAATGTTTACTGTGGAAGAGGAAAACATTGTTTGGCTAACAGAAACAAGTGAAGCACTGGAAGCTCTCTAACATCAGAAAAACATCACCCATAGGAGACCTCAGGAGCGTCTATGTGATGGAGCAGAGCAATGGTTTTGAGCAGTTGGTGGTCAGGATGAAGCCTTGGTGGGGAGAAACTGCATTTGGAAGGGAGAAAGGGCATCAAATCTGATCAATTCAATATTTATTTATTTATTTAATTCAATATCAATTCAAAATTCTGACTTTCAATAGCCCTTCCTGTTCATGTTCAGCCCTGTTATCGGGTGTGCCAGCTCCCTGCTCCTGAATGGTAAGCACAAAATCAGAAATGGCATTTTGCTCTCTTTCCTGTCTTCCTGCTGGCTCCTGTCCTTCCCCTCCCCAGAATCCAGCATGTTTCTCCTTGCTGGCACAGATTTCGCTGGCACCAGAGCACAACCTGCACTGGCCTCAGTGGCCTTTTTCTCCTTTGTTAGAAGACTTCCCGGTCATGCCGTTTCTTTCTCATCCGCTTTTACTGCAACCCAAGGGAGATGGAGCAAGAGGAAAAGGGAAGAGGTGACAAGCCAAGTTTTGTAATGCTTAGATGCTGTTTCACATCCAGGAAATGTGAGATCCTCCAGCTACAGGGCTGACAGCATTACAACAGAAGCCACACATCCTAATACAAATGTTAAACAATGTGCTTCTCTGACCTAACTTTCCTTCAGCCTTCCCACAAAACCACAAAAAGTAGGAGGAGAAGAGTTAACACATTCTCTTACAGGTTTTTTTTAACAAATGTGACAGCCTGTCACTGAAGGATAGGCAATTAAAAGTGTGATGGATTGGTTCAAGAAAGGCAAGCCCTGCATCTGCCCTGTCTGTCTAGGCCCGACAGGGCCTCTCCCATACTAAAAGCTGTATGGAGAAGCATTATCTGCCACAGCATCAATCAGGATCCTGCTGGGTGAATTGGACCTAAAGCAGCAACAGCATCCCAAACCTGATACTGTACCTTTGCACGAGAAATCATGGGCTGGTTCCTCCTGCCCCCAGAGTGGAAAGGAAGAGGAGGCCTATCAAAGCCCTGCAGAGAGGAACAATGCACTCCCTTGGCTGCCCTCCACTGCCCACGCCTCTCTGGAGAAGCACTCCCGGTGCCACCCGCCCCAGTCACTAAGGGAAGGAACAAGCCAGGCCACGAGGTCCAGCTGTGCGTGCAGTATCAGCCCCAGGAGCTGTTTATTGTACATTGTACATGTACTCCCCATTCTTGGGCAGTGCCAGGGAATGTGGATGTGAATGGGAGGGAGATTCAGAGCAGATGTGCACGGGCCCTTTCCAAGGAAGCCCACATAAATGTGCAGGACAGCTCCCCACCGGAGCTGCCTTGTGCCAGAGCGCTGGGGCTGCCCAAGGAGCAGTGTGACAGCGTCCAGCCTGGAGCAGGGGGAAGGATTCCTGCTGGCTGACGGAACAGAGCCCTCCAGCAGGCAGAACAATGCGTGTCTGGGGCTGCGCCGGGAGCGGCCTGCCGGGAGCGGCCGCCGCTGCCAGTCGCGTTGTTCGGCGCTCTCGCGTCTGCTCGGGCCAGGGCTCCTCACCCTCGCCCGGGCCAGACAGCATCTGCAGCCCACAGCCCCGCCAGCCAGGAGTCCTCACCGCAGCTCTGCTGGACCTGGGTGCTGATGGGGACAGAGAGCTCCTTCGAGCACGGGATGCGCTCCCTGTGTTTCCAGCATCGCCAGTGAACCCCAAGCTCTTACCACAGCCTTATTGTTGCTGTTACTATGAGACCAAGTCCACAATAACTGCATTTTTCCGATGATGGTTCAACAGACGCGCTTTGCCAGCAAGGGGTTTTGTTTAAAAAAAAAAAAGAAAACCAGTGTTGCATGTGTTAGCTTTTGCTCAATGGAATTAGAGGGAGGTCCTCAGATGTTGAAATCAGAAAAATGCCACTGAAGTCAACAGAGTTCACACTCTATGCAGCTGAACCCTGGACTATAGTTTCACCAATGGGTGGCTGATGAATATACCATTAAACCAATTCCAAACTTAAAACCAGGAGACAATTCCTTCTTACTAATGCCAACAAAAAGGAGAAGCAAAAATTAAAACAGGGATAGTGGAGGGAACCAAAGGAGGAAAAAGGAGAAGCCTGCTGAAATAGGAGAGCCTGAAATTACTTTCTCAAAACAACCCACAAACAATGCTAAAGAAACTCGCCTGACATGCACCTCCATCACTAAATTCTCTGGATTTTTCAGTAAATCCTTATCCCTGAGCAGCTTCAGCTGCTGAGCATGGGCTCCTTGGCTGCCTGGGATGGCATGAGGTGAGGCACAGGTTGAAGAGCAGTTGTTCATCTGAGCTGGCTCAAGACAATGAAGGACTTTCTGCACCATTCAGCTACACAAAGCCAGGATCCTGGAGCCTTTCTAAAGACATGGCATTTTGCCCATCTGTCACAGTTTCAGGACCTACTGGAAAGCTCAGCACCACAATGAGAGACTCTTAAGATAAAATAAGACATTTAGAAAAAAAAATAAGACATTCAGAAAAACTGAAGTGAAAATTCAATAGAATAGGAAATGTTGCAGAGGTTTGGAAAGTTCCATCTGCTTTGTGGTCTATTCTAAATTTTCAGGCAGCTCTGCACTGCCCCATTAGCCAGATTAAGAAGCAGAAAAACCTCCCTAAAAAGGATGGCTAATTACCTCCCAAAGAAATCTGTTATTTACCAGCCAGTACCAGGTAGTAAAATTTAATTTCTAAAATTAGTTAGAAATTCATCGAAATTTATTGCAAGCTAAGCCTAGTTTTGTTTCCCCTTTGAACAAAATTATTTCCTTCCTCTGGAGTTTCCTAAGCTAGAAAGGAGCACTCTTCAGGCACTGAGCTTCAGCCTAATGCAGAGATGTCACAAACCTGGATCCTTGCTCCTGGCAGCTTTTGCAGCCTCCTGGGGAACAAAAGGGGTAGGGCTGGGGCAGGATGGCCCATTCCACACCATCTTGGCATTTGGGGACAGCTGGTTGAGATGAACAAGCACCATACATTAAAAAGTGCTGTAAGGGAAACATTTCATCCCAGACTCCTGTTTGCTCATGGTTTGCTTCAATCTTTTCTTCAGCATTATCTCTCTTTTACCCAGCAAATCAGATAATAAACTGATCTTTCCTGTGTGTAGCCCCATCAGCTCAGCACACAGCATATTCCCCAGTTATGTTTATCCAACTTTCCCTTCCAGTCCCATTTGTACTGATACTTCCATTCTTGGAACAACAATTATTAAACCACTTGGTACCTTTCATGGTTAATTATTGCCTTTCCTTAACATTGTCTGCCTCCAGCTGTAGGCTAGGTCTTGAACACACCTCAGCATTCCCATTTCCACTTGCTATGAGAAATCATGTGCAAAATCCTTGTTAGTGAACTATGGAATTTTGTCACATACATTTCTTCCCAAAGTTTCATCATCTAGCAATTTTTAATGACCACTATAAGAACACTTTCTCTCTTTTGAACCTACTTTTCATGCATCTGATGAAGGTAAATTTCCTTGGTTTTGTTATGGTTCTCACATACAAAACTTAGCAGGTCACTGGACTGACTTTCCTGTCATATGACCAGTGCAGTAATAATAATATTAAATAAATAACTGCTCTGAAATGTACAAAACTTGAATGTGTTCTTTGGCCTATATTTCATTATTTTTATATATCAAGTCCCATTAAAATCTAACTTGTATTTACTACTCCTGCAATAAAATCCCAAGAAATCAAAAATTCTTATACAGTGTTTTTCTACTTCAGCTCTAAATGCTACAAAGAAAGAACCAAATTCTGTCTTAAATTATCTCTGTGTGATACAGAGCAGAAGCACATTCCTTAGTTTAATAGAATAATCTTGGTAAGTACTGAGATGGTGTACCTATTTTGCAAAGTTGTGCCTTAGGCTTTGTTCCGTTTTAGTCAGATAAAGTGTGTCACACTAATGTGGTTAAGCCAACAGAGCCTGTTTACATTTCCAAGCTGTAGGCAGTAGTGCAGAGCACATTGCTATAGCTGCAGCCGTGATTGAACTTGAACTAATTCAGAAACTTGTGCAGATGTGATCCACATCTGCACTGCTACTACACAAATTATGACTCCAGCACTGCCCTAAGTGATGGGAATAGCAGGCCAGGCTTTTGGGCAATGAGAGCCTGGAGAGCAGTGCTTGGAAAGGGACCTGGGGGTCCTGGTCCATGGCAAGCTGAACCTGAGCCAGCAGTGCCCTGGCAGCCAGGAGAGCCAACCCTGTCCTGGGGGGCATCAGGCACAGCAGGGCCAGCAGGGCAAGGGAGGGGATTGTCCTGCTCTGCTCTGCACTGGGACTGCCTCACCTCCAGTGCTGGGGGCAGCTCTGGGTGCCACAATGTAGGGAGGATGTGAAGCTGTGAGAAAGCATCCAAAGGAGGACAGCAAATATGGGGAAGGGACGGGAGAGGAAGCTGTATGAGGAGAGGCTTAAGTCACTTGGTCTCTTCAGTCTGGAGGAGACTGAGGGGAGATCTCATTGCAGTCAACATCTTCCTCATGAGGGGAAGCCTGATCTCTTCTCTGTGGTGACCAGGGACAGAACCCAAGGGAATGGCCTGAAGTTGTGTCAGGGAATGTTTAGGTTGAATATTAGAAAAAGATTCTTCATCCAAAGTGTGGCTGGACACTGGAGCAGGCTCTCCAGGGAAGTGCTCACAGCACCAAGCCTGGCAGAGCTCAGGAAGAATTGGACAATGCTCTCAGGCACAGGGTGTGACTCTTGGGGTTGTCCTATGCAGGGCTAAGAGATGGACTTGATGATCATTATGGGTCTCTCCCAACTCAGACTATTCTGTGATTCTGTGATTATCCACTGACCAATGTATAGACTACAATGAGAAATGAAAATACACTTGTCAACCCATTATAGTGCAAATGTTACACAGCAAAGGAAAATTTGGGATGAGTTTTTCAGCATTTGGTGATAACTCTAGATTCTGTTGTAAATTGGCAAGAATTATGTATATATGTTTACTTGCTGCTCTTCATCCTGTTACCTCTTCCCCTACTATGTGCCAACATTAGGCTCTCTTCTGTAGGAATTTCATTTATCACATAAACCAAGATGTAATAACAGAAGAAAAAAATACATGTCAATAGGATTTATAGCCTTTTCTGCAAGTCTTCAAGAGAGCTATTCCTCATTACCTTTACAAAGAGGAATTTAATGGTATGCTATATCCTTTCCAGGGGATAATCCCATGCCAAGGGCAAAGCTGAAGGCTACAGAACATCACACCCACCTCTGTTTCTCTGAACAGCAACATGTGTACCCGCACTTTTCAAAAGGAGCTGCCTGACAAATGCACTTATCACCATAGCATTTCTACAGCTCCCTCATATCAGAACTTCTGAACAGGAATTTCAGCTAAAGACTTTCCCAATTGCTACTTCACTTGGCTTCAGGCATTCATTGAGAAGGTGCTTGGCACCTTCGGGTGGCAGAAACTTTCTGACAATAGAGTCTTTTCAATTTTATTTCGCAGACCATCTCATCAAAACCTTTAGGAAAAAACTGAAAACGGAGCAGGTCAACACAGAAAATCCAGCTTTTTTTTTTTTTTTTTTTTTTTTTTTTTTTTTTTTNTTGAGAGCAGCCAGCTTAAAGTTGTGCCAGGTTTTGGAGAGGTCACAGCAAAGGAAGGATAAATCCGATAGCCAGAGCTTGCAGTTATTCTTCACAGGCAAGGGGATGTCTGCCCTTCAAAGGAGGGAGTTGTTTGTAAAGAATCCTGTTAATGACACCTAGGATAATCAGTGCAAACAGGTCTTTCTACTTCTGGGCTCCGTGCCATCCGCTCATTCAAAGGTCGGATAGCTGAAGGCAGGGCACTCGAGGGCTTTGCTGCTTTGGGAGGTTCAGGTGGGAATACACCTCGGGGATGGGAGGGTTTACGATTAGGGAGAGTGATCCAACCTTTCATTTGAAAAGTGTGAATTTAGCAAGCCCGGTCTCTTTGTGCTGTATGTTAAGTAATTGTTGACTCCAACCCTGAATTTCTTAGGAAGTTTCCCTTCAGCTCTCTCTGTATGAGAGCTTGCCTGCGTGGTAACGAGGTGCAAACTGGATGATGGTCCACTTCTACTGCTGAGTTTGTAAAGGCTCAGTGCAATGGGGTCCTGACCTGCTTGCTTGGCGTTTCCACCATTCTGTACGTTCCCAAAAGCAAACTCCCTTGTCCATGTCCAGTGAGCTGGGTGCTCTGGAGACTGGTCACACGGTGTGCTCAGCAGCACTGCCACTCCCGTGCCCCCAGAGCAGTATCTCCTAGTGATGCTCAGAGCCAGGGACTGCTCTCTTCTGTCCCTTCATTGCCACTCATCGGGCACTGGGTCCTGTTACTTGGTGAGCCTGTGCTGCTGAATTCAAGCGCTGTTGGTGAGCTCACATCAAAGAACTGTGTCTGGGCACCCAAATAAAGGCTCAGAAGACTGACCAGGAACACTGGTTGTGAGATTCTTGAGCCCTTGATTTCACACTCTTAAGACCAAAAACTTTCTTTAAAGGTCAGTAAATAATTTTTGAGCAAACAGAGCATGGAGAAAATTCCCAATAGTGGAGTATAAAGCATCCAAGACACAGTGATGTCCAGAAAGACAGAAGAATAACTTTGTTAACATTTGGGGTTTAAGACCTGAATACCAAAATCCATGGGGAAAAAAAATATAAAGTAAAAAAATAAAAAGCAGCATAGCTGCTCTTTGGACCTTCTGGAAGTGTTTTACTGGTGAGAGTAATTCCAGACTCCAGGCTACACCAGAAAATCCTGGCCCTTCACCTAAGCTAATTTTGGTAACGTGTTTACTTCCCCCCTCCCCCCTCCCCATCCCTTCTTTTACTACCTTTTCTATTTTAATGCTGTAAAACTCAACTAACTTCTAAAAAACAAATTTCGGTTTTTTCCAGTGTTTGTTAGACCTTCTCCACCTAGTTAATGACTGGCTGGAACAGCAGCAAGGCCAGGAATGCTTCATGCTCTGGGCACTCACTAATTGTGTTGTTAGCAGACTAGAGAGACAGGAGGAGAAGAGGAAAAGCACTGCTATTATAAGCCACTGAGTGTAAAGAAAAAGAAAGTGAAATAAATATGGAATTGTTATGTTAGGGAAATTACGGTACTTAACGCTCTATTTTTCAAAAAAAAAAAAAATAGCTCCCTCAGGACATCTTGCTAGCACTAAAAACAAAATAGCCCAGAAATATAACCGGCTTTATGTTTTATAGCAAACTCAGGGAAGAAAAAGATACATTTCCTTTCCTAAAACAAATCGTCAGCCCCAACCCTCCCTGGCTCGCCCTGGCGATGGCAGAGGCTGCGGGGAGCGCTGGGGGCAGGCAGTGCGGCTGGCTGGGAGCGCTGGCAGAGCCGTCCTTGCGGGCACAGCAGCAGCAGCAGCACCAGCAGCACCAGCGGCAGCAGCGGCAGCACCAGCAGCACCAGCGGCAGCAGCGGCAGCACCAGCAGCACCAGCGGCAGCAGCGGCAGCAGCACCAGCACCAGCGGCAGCAGCGGCAGCA